>OX467718.1:11721438-12321438 GCA_950111635.1 Agelastica alni
CCATTCACACTCGCCTTACAAATTTTTTCGTCAATCTTCCTTCATTCATCCTTTCTACGTGTCCAAACCATCTAAGCATTCCTTTTATCCCGTTTAACTCACTTACTATTTCCAATGCCAATTCGAAAATATGAAACGATCCCTTTTTTCGTTTAACATAAAACAAAAATAAAATCCGATGGAAAATTTACGTGACACTACTCAGTTTTTTGTGTGTGATACGTTTTGAAATGTTTATTATTTGCTACTACGTAACTATTATGGTTTAAATCAGGATGCGGCTTGTAATTTGCACATTGTACATTCGCATGTAGAAGTTAATTTATAAAATTAGTTCATTAATTTTGAACGGTCTCGTTTTTGTCACGCAGACACTAAATTTCTGTTATACCAGTTAATGGGATATAGCTGAGTTGCTGTCACATTTTCTATTTTATGTTCTTTTAATTGATTAATACAGAATAATAGGTCACAATGTCCTTAATTTATCCAAGTAAATTTAATAAGTAGAATACTATGTTACGTCTAAGTTACAAAAACGTGATGACTTAATAAATAATAAATCTGAAAGCGAAAAATATTGAAGTAAAGCATTTCACCAAATTCAATTTCTTAAATGTTTTATTCCTTTCGACGATTAATGAGCTATTATATTCGTTATCGTAATTTTATTAACGGCAAGTTTGAATAATTATAATTAATCAATTATTCTAAGATTTATTCATTGTTATCTACAATTTTAATTTAAAATTTATTTTTATTAGTGTAAGCGCCGTGTTTTGAAAGGGTTGTTAGATAATTTTTAAGTGTTTTAAATCCGAGAATTACGTAACTACTGAGGATTAATTGTGGACTGTATATTTTAAAGGGGGTGCAATTAGCTCAGATCGACAGAAAGAGTGTAACCAGCTTTAATATTAAATGACTTACCATAAGATGAATGCTCGTCGGTTCCGGTGCAAGTAATAGGAATCCGCACTGTGAGTTTCCACGATCGACTATTTCCGCTCCAAGTATAAACACCTGCCCTTTTTTACGTAATATGAAGTTGATTGCAATGTCTTTTTTTTTAAATCTTTGCTAACAAAGCAATATAGTTTAAGAGTTAACACAAATAAAATTACACAAGCGTACAGCGATTTAACAACTTAATTAATATGGGACTGATGCCCACTTTCTGAGAATATGACAAAACTTGTGAACTACCGTAAATGAATGTTTTAACTCGAACACTGGGACACTGCCCTCCTTGATAAAGTTCTTCTCACATATACTTCTTCTTTTTTCGTTGCCCTGTCTGTCGTCAGACGTTGGCAATTATCGTAGTTATAACATTTTGAAAGGTTGCAGTTCTGTCAACTGCCTTATGTTTCGCAGCTAGGACAGTTTTTTTACGTCCAATCCAATGTGTGCTCTTCACATTTCCTTGGATAATGAGGTGGAGTAGAGAGTACTTGGGTTATCTGATGATATGCCCGAAATATTCAATTTTCTCGCCTTTATTATGTTTATGAGTTCTCTGTTGGTATTCATCATATGAAGTACCTCCTCGATTGAAGTGTCGGTAGTTCAGAAGATCTTCAGGACTCGTTTTCGAAGGTGCATGGAGAGATTTCTGTTGCATAGTATCGATTTCCAGGCTATAACTGCTCGTCGAGCTATTGCAATGCGTGTAAGTATTTCCTCGTCAGAGCTATCAGTTTCGTTGATCCAAATACCCAAGTATTTAAAATGGCTAGCTCTTTCGAGAGGTCTACTATCTAATAAAAGCTGACCTTGTCCCACATATATTTTTCGTGCAACTATCCATTTTGTCTTACCAACATTTATCTTGTTTTGCTCGCCTCATACACTGAGTTGAGCAGTGTCTGTAGATCTTCCACGTTTTCAGCCAATATGGCAGTGTCATCGGCGTATCTTATGTTGGTGATTATTTCTCTTCCAATCTTTACACCCTCCTTCCTATACATTATCGATTTTTTAAATATCTCTTCTGAATAAACATTAAAAAGTGTTGGTGATAAAACACACCCCTGGTGCACACCACGTTTAATTCTTCCAGTTGGCACCGCAAGAAGACATCGGGATGCAAGGGCAAGGGAAAATTCACCCGCCCATAATGGTCTCTGTGAAAAAACAAATGCCTTGCTTTGACAGCTTCTACATTCACCTGATTTAGCACACTGTTTCACTCGTTTATAGCAATAAAGAATTCCTTGGGAGTGACCCATTGTCCAGTCCTTTTAAGGAAAAAGGACGCGGTCACCAAACAGCCTATAACGTCTAAAGACTTTTCCCCACTGTTATAAATATTGGGAGAATAAATATTTATTAAAATTATTTTTTTTTGTAATTTTTACCAGGGATGCTTTTTTACTCATGCTGGATTTGCTGCTAAAAAGTTGTCTAAAAACCAGCCACATATCCATTTTAAAATGTACGCCCGAGGCGGAGAAATTATTACATCCATATAATTTATATCGTTGGTTCTTAACCTCGCCCAAGTCGGATATATTTATGAATGCTGACACTTTGTTGTTTCGTACGTCTATTTAATGTTTGAATTATTTATTTTTAAATTTGAAAGTGAATATTGCAACTGTACCAAATATAAATTCGGTTACTTATAAGCAGTGGTTCGCTTAAAATTTCAGATTCGGTCATACCCATGTCTATTTGCTTGAAATTTATGTTGGTTTGCTGCGAATCTGTTTTAGACTGATGATTCGATTAAAATGTACTGTATTGATTTACTGTTTGACAAAATAATTTATACCGATTCAACTTCGGACAAACATACGTACAAATAGTCACACCTTTTTTCCGTAGGGGTAGGCAGAGACCACTTCCTTCCACTTGCTACAGTTCTTACACACATCTTTTGCTTCCTCCACTTTCATCAGTGCTCTCATACATGCTCGTCGGTTGTTGGTACTCTTGACCAGGCCTTTCTTCAAAACAATGTTGATCTGATCGAGATATGTTCGCCGAGGTCGACCTCTACCAATTTGTCCTTTCACACTCGCCTTATAAATTTGTTTCGTCAATCGTCCTTCATCCATCTAAGCATTCCTTTGTCTATCTTTGTAACCACATCTTCTTTTACACCACAGCGTTCTCTTATCTCACCATTATTTACTTTATCCAACCGAGTCACTCTGGCTATACTTCTCAGACTTCTGCTAAACCCAACATTCACTACCATACATAAGTGTAGGAACCAACACACCTCTGTGCACAGCCAGACACTTTCTGGCTGTTTATAAAGCTATGCAGTACCCCATTCATTTGTTTTCCTGCCAACACCCTTCTCTCAATGTTATTGTCATACTTTCCATCTCTCGCCAAGATGTTGAAACATTAAAACTTTGTAATGATCAAAAGCAAAAATATTTTTTCATTAGAAAAATCCATTCAATGCGAATATTGAATCATTTTCCCAATGGGTTGTTGTTCCTAATAATAAATTCTCATCGTGATTGTTAATAAAAACCAAACAAAAATTGACGTCGTAATTGTTGAGAACTCAATTTACGGTATTTTAATAAAACTTATCAACTTTCTATACCAATTGTTGAATGATCTATTGTAATGAATAATAAAAGTTAAAACAAGAGCGATAGTTATGCTTCTATAAACTTACATCCCTCAGATTTCCTTTTAATAAACAATAAACCATTGTAGTAAATTTTAATTAAAAATAGATTACTATGAGGATGTTTTCCTATATTCGTTGCACACGAAATCTACAACCATATTTGAAATTATTTAAAAAATTGTATTAGTTTGTTATTCTAAAATAACTGTTCTTGACATTTACTGCACGTTTGAAAAGGATCTTCTTGTATTTGATTTTTAAGTTCACAGTGAAAGTCCGATTTTGCGAATCCCGAATTTTAACATATCTCTACATTTCAAGGTCCCCACAGTCGAATACAATACTTTTTAAGTGGACGTCTGTGTGTATGTATGTTCGTATGTGCGTTCGAAATTATTTTTCGTCTCGATTATCTCGAGAACAAAAAATGATATCGGCAAAATCGTTTGTTTTTACCTGAATTTTACAATTTATAAATTTTGCTATTTTTTTTTAATTTCCGCATCAACCCAATGGGTTATTAGTGGTGGATTAAATAAAGTTAACAAACAGATAACATATATAAACATAATATTATATGCAATAGAGTAGTTTACAGTCCCGTAAGAATTTTATTATATTTTCACTATTCACAGCATAAAACAACTCTTAAGTTTTTTGGAAAATTATATTTCTGTTTTTCCACATAATATATGGAGCACTTCTTATATTTCACATTCAGGTTGTAAATCTTGGGTGATAAGTTATTCGTGGGTGAGCCGTGTATGTCCCTAGCGAAGTCTTGTAAGAATTACTTGGGAGAAGCGGCTGAAATAATGGGTGTTTCATGGGCCGAAATTTGGTTTAAATCTCTCGTAGTTTAGATGGTTTATTTTGACCCGAGATATTCCTTAGATTTGTTAATCTTGTTTTGAAGTAGGATTTCAGGTCTACTGCAAGTGTTTCAATAACTGGTACAATATTTGAAAAATACAGAATTTTAAGATCTTTTGAATAATATGATTTTTCTGATAATATGATTATTGCATGTTGGGAATATTTGTATGAAAACTTTGATGATAGTATTTTTATTAATGTTAATTACTTACATACATACATAAAGTCACGCCTTTTTCCCATAGGGGTCGGCAGAGACCACTTCCTTCCACTTCGGTTGTTGGAACTCTTGACCTGGCCTTTCTTCAAAACAATGTTGATCTGATCGAGATATGTTCTCCGAGGTCGACCTCTACCGATTTGTCCATTCACACTCGCCTTATAAATTTGTTTCGTCAATCTTCCTTCATCCATCCTTTCTACGTGTCCAAACCATCTAAGCATTCCTTTATCTATCTTTGTGACCACATCTTCTTTTACACCACAGCGTTTTCTTATCTCACTATTCTTAACTTTATCCAACCGAGTCACTCCGGCTATACTTCTCACACTACTCATCTCCGCAGCATTAATCCTATTTTCATGCTTCTTCTGCCAAACCCAACATTCACTACCATACATACCTCAACACACCTCTATGCACCGCCAGACGTGCCTTTTTTGACACTTTCTGACTATTCATAAAGCTATGCAGTGCCCCATTCATTTGTTTTCCTGCCAACACCCTTCGCTCAATGTCACTGTCATACGTTCCATCTCTAGTAAATTTTGAGCCCAAGTACACAAATTCATTAACTTGTTCCACTCTTTTTCCCTCAATCGAAACCCCACAGTTTGTCATGCTTTCTTCCCTTTCAAAAACCATTACTTTCGTTTTGCTCACATTTATTTTCATCCCTTTGATTTTCAGGGAATCATGCATAACATTAACATTAATGTTAATTATAACAACAAAACATATGGTATTTTTTCATTCTTTCCACTGGAAAGTGTGGACCTCTCGGGTCTCTGCCAGACCACTGATATTTTAAAAATTTTGTTTTTGCACGTCTCTGTGTTAAAAAATTTAGGACTTTGACAGTGTGTGTTACGCGTAAGATAAGTGGGTTTACTTATAAATATTCATCCAGTGGTACAAGTTCTAGATACCATCAAATCAAATGTATAAAAAAAACTATTGTTCTTGTCGTTATATAATTGTTAACAAAAAACGTGTTCCTGATTTGTTTTGCTAATGCAGTTGACCCTGAAGTTTTTAAAGTGACCTGAAAATTAAAATCGATACCGTGTAAGTAATTAGCGAGCGTGTCTTGTAAGTTTTAATTGACAGACTACACTCTGAATATTTTTGAATTGCTTTTTATAAATTCTAGAAGAGTTTTCGTAATACATCTTTTGTTTTTATTTAATTTATGTCTGGCTAGCAGGCTAGTGGGCAATCTTAATTTCATTGCCGCCTCAATGAAAAATGTTATAGGCGACGTCCGGACGTCGTAGTTAATTCAATGTTTGTTTTAATGGCCTAATCCCGATAGGACTTTGTATAAACTTTGCGGATTAAGTAAAATGAAGCGGCGAAAACATATAAATTAAAATGGAACTTGTTTGCTGTGTATTTTATTTTGTCATTGGGGGTGCAACTAGCGTAGATTTTTTTTTATGTTCTGTTTCCCACGAAAAGAGATATCGTGTAATGTTCAGAGAACATCCTGTGAACCAAGGAAAAAAAAAGGAATTGGTATTCTCCTGAAATGTCTGGAGGTTGTATGCCTCAGGAAACACCTCACTAGGCAATGTGTTCCAAATCATCGCTGTTCGTTAAATGAACGAGTCTTTGGAAAGAGATGTTCTGCAGGTCTCCAAAGTGACCACGAAGAGGTGTGAAGTCTGAAATTGACGGGTTAATCTCGAAGAAACGGTTAAATAAGGAACTATTGTTGATTTTTCAAAAGAGCATCGCCCATAAAAATATCTATAAAATAAACACAAATTGCTAACTTTTCTACAGAGAAGTGAGCGAGTTTGTAAGCGAGGCATCACCGACCAGAACAATTGCCCTTTTTTGGACGGAATCCAATAGTTTCAGGATATATTTGAGTGCCGCACTCCAAATATGGAAACAATATTCCAGGACAAGTCAGATTTGTCCCTTATAGATCATAAGCAGCTGACTGGAAGTGAAATAGCTCTTGGCACGAAACAGAAAGACAAGTTTTTGGGATGCACATTTGGCAATGGACCCCACGTGATTTTCCCCAAAAAGGTTGTTGCTGATAGTAATTCCAAGCATCGAGATGAATGACTTCAATGGTATGGTTATTCCTGCAATATTATGTTAGGCACAGTGAGATTGGCTTCTCTAAAGAAAAGACGTGCTTGTGTTTTATTTGCATTAAATTCTACCAAGTTATTGGATGCCCATTCGAGAATTGTTGTCAAGTTCATATTTATGTTGCAGACATTTTTTCCTCGTTCATTTCTGGTTTCACGGGCAGATATAGGAGCCCTGGAAGAGAAAGCGGTATGAAGGGTACTATCATCCGCGAAGCTGTGTACTGGACATGAAGTTGTTTCCAACAAGTCGTTGATGTGAAGGAGAAATAGTGTTGGAGCTAGAATTGATCCCTGCGGAACAACAGCATTTATTAGTAGAGAGTCAGATGAAACTCCATCAACCGCCGCATGGAGAGACCTGTTTGAGAAAAAACTAGCTTGAAGGGAACACAGCTGAGGGGGTAAGCCATAAGATTGAAGCTTGGCAAGGAGACCCTGGTGCCAAACTTGATCGAATGCATTGAAGATATCTAATGCCACGGTTAAAGTTTCACCATATTTTTTAATAGATTGCTGACATATTTGTGAGACGTAGGCGAGCAGATCACCAGTTGATCTCCGATGACGGAAACCATATTGCCTATCGTTGACAATTTCTGAGTGTTTCAGATATTTCATGAGCTCGATATTGATGGCTTTTTTCATGACCTTTGAAATAATAGATAGCAGTGCAATAAGTCTGTAGTTGCTAGGTAGGGTCTTTTTGCTTTTTTTAGGGACTGGTTGTATTCTTGCAGCAGTTTTCCAGTTGGACGGAAAAACCCCCCAATTTATAAGAGTGATTGAACAACTTGCAAAGAACAGGTGTTAGTTGGGGGGCACATTTCTTTAGAACAATCAGTGGGATTCCGTCAGATCCACAGGCTTTGTTGGTGTTAAGATCCAACAAAATCTTTTCGACAGTACGTTGGCGAAAGGTGATCTCGGGCATCTGACTGTTAATAGGTGTAATGTTCGGGGGTTGTTTTCCCGATAAATTCAGAGTCGAATTCCCAGCAAATAAGTGCGCAAAAATATTAGCTTTTTCCTGGGCGGTCGTGGCTAGTGGTCCATCTTTCTTGGTTAGAGGAGGAAATGAGCTATAAGTAGAAAGAATGTAATCGGCTTTAATAAAAAAGGGGGGCTCACCAAAGATGAATGCTCGTTGGTTCTGGTGCAAGTAATAGATATTCTCGTGTTTCGGCATTTAATTCTGATATGTCGCATTTCTGAAATATTAAGGGTGGTGGGTCCTTTTCAAATAAACCAGTAAATAAATTGTCCCCCATTCGCAAAGGTAAGTCAGTTTTCTTAAGTTAATAATAATGTTTACTAGTTTACATTAACGTTTAATAAAATGAGACCGCATCTTTGCAATGATGATTTGAACCTTAAGCTAAGACAACGGATGAATGTTATATATGGTCAATACTGTTGTATGGTAAGGGACGTGGTGACGTGGACACTCAAGATCAGTACAATGAACCGATTAGAGGCATTTGAGATGTGGCTGCACAGGAGGACGCTGCGCATACTTTGGACGGACCATGTAACAAATGAGGAAGTCCTCGGAAGGTCTAAAACGGACAGGCAAGGACCATGTAACAAATGAGGAAGTCCTCGGAAGGTCTAAAACGGACAGGCAATTAATGACCACTATAAAATGCCGCAAAATTGCATACCTTGGTCACATACTAAGAGGAGATAAGTATCAACTACTCCAACTTATAATTAAGGGGAAAATAGAGGGTCGCCGTGGACCTGGAAGTAGGCAACAGTCATGGTTGAAGAACATTCGTGACAATGGACAAATATACGTTCAGTAGGAGAACTCATAAACTTGGCAGAAGATCGAAATGCCCTAGCCAGAGTGATAGCCAACGTTCGGGAGGCCGGATAGGGCACACATGAAAGAAGAAGTTTACATAAATTATATCGGAAAGTTATAATTTAAATAAATTCGAACCCTGTGTGTTATTTAAATAAAAACGTTACAGTACATTAAAAAAATTTCTTTTTTTGCTATCACAACAATGAAATTAAAATGCAAATTTTTGATGTGGCAGTTGACGGTATTTCTTCTGATGCGTTTAAAACTAATGCCGGGGTCCCCCAGGGTTCCATCCTGTCCCCCACCTTATTTCTTCTACACATCAACGACCTCTTGAAAACCACCACGAACCCCATTTACAGTTTCGCAGACGATAGCACACTTGTCTCAACTTTCACATCCTATCGATCACTTTCGGTGAATTATACAAATAGACTCAGGCAGAAACAGGTTGATTCCATCAATAGAGATCTTAAAGCAATCGTCGAGTGGGGAACCAACAATCTTGTCCAGTTCAACGCCCAAAAAACACAAATTGCCACGTTTTCCAAGAAAGTGAATTCCTCAAATCATCCCATCACAATGTCCGGAAATACCCTTGAACCAAGTTCCTTCATCTCGATTTTGGGAGTCACGGTGTCCAATGTCTTGGCATGACCATGTTGCTAACATCGCAAAGTCGGCAAGCCAGAGGCTAGGTTTTCTGTGGAAAGCCAGAAAGTTTTTTACTCCTGATCAACTGTTGACGACGTACAAGGCTCAAATCCGACCTCCACTGGAGTATTGCTCGCACATTTGGGGTTCAGCACCAAGGCATTCTCTTCGTCTTTTAGATTCCATTCAGAAAAGAGCCATTTGCTTGATAAACAGCTCAACTCTCACAGATACCCTTCACCCTCTAGAACATAGAAAAAGAGTTGCAGACCAGTCATTGCTATATAGATATTTTCATGGCAGATGCTCCAGAGAAATAAGAACTCTTGTACCACCATTGGGCACATTCGGCCGAAGAACTCGGCACGCTGATCAGTCTCACCCATTTACTCTCAAGATTGACACTACAAGGACCAATCTTCATCAAGAATCTTTCTTTTACAGGGCTGCTACGGAATGGAATAAGCTTCCAAAATCAGTTTTTCCAGAGAACTATGACCTGCAACATTTTAAAAAGCGTGTCCACAATCATTTCCTTTCTATAATCCCTACCCCTTCTAATAGTCGCAGTGCGGGCAGTCCGCGGCCCACACGATAGGTCTACCCTTTTTGCGACTATTTTCATAAAAAAAAAATATGATAAGCATCTGATAACTTTACTATTATCACAAATAAATTTAGCCCTTGTAGGAACAAACAGACGTTGATAAAAGTAACAAAAAATTAAAAAAAAAGCGTGATTGATTGTGCCTTCTAAGTATGCAGATAATGTACGAAAAGGATTATTTTCCTAGTAAGAACGTGATGTATTTTCACTTTCTGCGCGCATTGGTATGTTGACGTATAGTAATAAATTCTACGTTTGCTCTTCTTAAAAACTCGTTGAAAACAATAAAACAAATAATGTTAGCGATTTGTTTGGTCATATGGTTCAAGGTAAGGTTGAAACGAACCAAATAAGTGATTCCTTTATTGTTATTCGAACATTTTAATATGTCTGCCAACCTGATGCTAGCACCGAATAAATTCTTTAAAATTATAAAAACGACCACTATTGAGAAAAGGATTATTTCTGCTGTTTTTATAAATAAATGGAAATTAACAATGGAATATTCAGTATAATTAGTATTTCCTAAATTTTATTTTCGCGAGCGATAGTCAAAAACTCATAACACATTTTGTCCATAGTAAATTTTTAAAAAAATCTTTTGGCAAATTAATTATAAAAAAGCTGCATCATGATGCCTGTGGTGATGAATAGTATTTCTTTCATGAACCTTGTAGTCCATTGAAAAGTTACATTTGGGGTTGCGTTTTTTAGAGGACGCAATTTTATTTTTTTGATGTGTAGGGGGGGTCAGTGTAAAGCTAAAACCAAGTTTGTGGGGTCGCCACCCTTGTCCCACGGCCGCCATCTTGAAAATAGGGGTTGAAATGGTTTTTACGATATATCTTTTAAACTATTTATTTGATAAAAAAAAATTATTGACATTTTTTGTTGCAAATTAAATTCTCTACAACTTTGGTTCAGTAATTTTTTGTCGTAGAACTATAAATAAAAAAGTTATAATCGAAAATCTTCAGAAATTCCAGAAAATTTTTTATATTTTTGATATAACTTTTTTTTTATAATCATGATGATGAACCGCCGACATTAACACCGTTTCCTTCTCCAGTTCTCCCACTGGTATTTAATTCAGAAAGCCGATCAGATGCTGAGCCGCAGCCTGGTCCATCGAAACGACTGAGGACGGAGTAGTTCTAATTTAGAAAATCACCGTGGATTATGCCTATTGGGGATAACACGTAAAAAAAACGCGCCTCTAGACTCTACCTCGTGGTTGGTGGGGAAAAGAGTCAATAATTAATTATTAATAATATTGCAAAATTTGTAATTAAAAAAGTTATAATAACAAAATAAAAAAAAAAACAATAACTGATGACATATTACGTACACACGTATAATATAGGTATAGTTAAGAATATTGAAAAATAGTACTCACTTCGGAGCGCTGTAAAACCTTAGCTATTGACTTAATAAAAAAATTATGCAAATAAAAGTTGTTCCTCCAAAAACAATCTACAAAAATGGTCAGATATAATTTTTTCGTAAAATGATAAAAAGAAAAATATAATTTTTTTTCTCGAATCTCTGAAGATTTTCGCTTATAACTTTTTTATTTATAGTTCTACGACAAAAAATTACTGGACCAAAGTTGTAGAGAATTTAGTTTGCAACAAAAAATGTTAATAAATTTTTTTTTATCAAATAAATAGTTTAAGAGATATATCGTAAAAACCATTTCAACCCCTATTTTCAAGATGGCGGCCGTGGGACAAGGGTGGCGACCCCACAAACTTGGTTTTAGCTTTACACTGACCCCCCCTACACATCAAAAAAATAAAATTGCGTCCTCTAAAAAACGCAAGGTAAGGCCTAAAAAATGTAACATTTCAATGGACTATTGATGTAAACACAAATCGTGTCGAGTTTGGGTGGTTTATATATATATATATATATATATATATATATATATATATATATATATATATATATATATATATATATATATATATATCCTAAAGAGGTGAAGATAGAGCAAAGACGAAACAATAGTCCACTGTACGGTATTCTGATCATATGCTACAACTGTAAACATTCGGCAACATCGAAAAGGCGCTTACGATGATTAAAGGAACAGTTTAACTTTAGATTCTGATTTGGTCCACGCGAAATCCGTACAGCGTTGCCACTATTTCTATCATAATATTTATAAAAGTGCACTTCATGGGTCAAAATAATATTTAAAAACGGTGACGTAATAGCTTGATCTTCTTCCTTCATCTGTCTGTCAAAAAGTGGCCTTGAACTGACATCCCACTTTTATTAGGTTATTTATTATTATTCTTCTTTAACTTCTTGGAGATCTGTCGATCTGTTAATTCTGAAGCTTGCCTCTGCATCTTTTCCTGAGAGGTAGATTGCCAACTATCTCTCCATCTTTTAGGTGGCCTCCCGGGAGGTCTTGAGCCGGGCGGGTTGTTTTCTAGGACTATTTTCTCGTCCATCCGTCTTACATGGTTGTACCACTGCCTTTAACGTTGTCTTACCCATCTCGCAATATCTTGTATTTCGCATTGTTTTCTAATATCTGCATTTCTTACTCTGTCTCTTTTTTTCCCCACTATTGTTCGCAGTGTTTTTATTTCGGCCACCCTTAGCATGTGTTTCGTCTTGTTGGTGTCTTCGCGGATTTCTGTACTGTTCATCATGATCGGTCATACAAGTCGTGTAGATTCTAATTTTGCTGTCTTTGCGCATGTACGTGTTTGACCAGACTATATCTCGTAGGCATCCTGATAGTGCGGATGCTTTGTTAATCTGGCTACTCGGGTCATTAACTGGGTCGTGGTTGCTTGATTTGTCTATGCCCAGATATCTGACTTGCATCACCTGTTCTATGGGGTCAAGAAAGTAAAGAAAGTATTCGTCAGGAGATTCGGCGGTTAACACCAACGAATACTAAGAAAAACAAGTCAAGCATTTGGAGGCAGTTTACAAACTTTTGCGAAGAAAAATGATTATGATAGAGCGAATATAAACGTCAAAAAATTTCCTGTTATCTGATATCGTCCATCTGTCTCTCAGTGTATGTTTTAAAAGATTTAAAAAAAAGTTATTAGTGTGTAAAAAAGAAACCGCCTGGCCAAATAAGTAGGTACAATGCTAATAGTAAACAATAAACATAAATTTGATTTTCAAATACCCGCCTACAACATTTTTAACAATTGCGCTTTATTCTTCTGTATATTTTTTGATTTTATAAAGTGTGTTTAATTAATTCAGTCGTGCAGAACTACTCGTGTCGTATGCAGTAAACTTTAAAGGTAATGAAATGTTTTTTCTTATTTAGTGGTACCTATTACACTATTTAATAATTTTATTAAAAATAAAAGTTAAGGGTGCGGGTTATTTCAAAATAACTTACGACCTTTATACATTATTTTTCAACGCGATAATTTTTTATACTTTTTGTTAAATAAAAATTTAAATTTATCCATATATACTTACATCGAAGGGTTTAAATATGTCTAAAAACAAAGTTGAGGGTCGTTTTTACACTAAGATTCAACCGCCTGATGGACAAAATCATAGAAGAAGTAATATCCATGAATTCGGGATACAAAATGAACAATAGGGCTATCAGCATGGTCTGCTACGCCGACGACGCTGCAATATTCGCAGAAAGTGAGAATGACCTACAGATACAGTTATTTAAGTTCTACCAGATCAGTCAGCAACTCAATATGGATATATCCATAGGTAAAACGAAAACCATGACCATCGCTAGGGACCCAATGAGATGCAAGCTGATAATAGATAATAAACCCATAGAGCAGGTCATGCAATTTAGATACCTGGGCATAGATATGTCCAGCGCTCACGACCCGGTAAATGACCTGAGAAACCAAATTAACAAATCAGTTATTATTTTTATGCTGGATTAGACCAAGTATCACAAACAAAAACACCTTTCTCTTTGGAACTACCACCAATCCTGATATACCCATTGAATCCATAGGTGATAAAAAATATAATTAAAAAATTTCTTTTGGGCCATGAAAGGAAACCAATACATGAGTTATTTGTGTCTTAAAACTAATCATCATTATTAATTACCCTCAGTAAACATCATTATATATATTATATTATATATTATATATATATATATATTGATATGCAGAGTTGTGGACACCAGGTGTCTGCACGCTAAACTCAATTAAATTAAATTAATGTTTATTAAATTATTAATGTGTCTATTTTTATTACTAAGTTCTTATTTTAAATTCTTAAAGCCCATGCTCAACCAGTTCTGGTCCTAATGGGCTATACTTTAGTTTATTCAAAACAATATTGTTATTTACAATTAATATGTTTATCACATACAAGCTGTAACAGTAGCTCCAGTGATTATTTCTGTTTGTTACTAAAGTGGTTTGTAAATATTGTTAATTTTTGTAAATCATTATTGCCGAATAAACATTATTATTAATCCACTCTTTTGTTAGTGGATCAAAATATTTTTCTTGGCAAAAAATACAATGGTTTTTCTTTCGTTTTTGATGTAGAGGGTTTTAGTTTGTCTTTAAAGGGACTAGCCTTTTTCTTATGACTTGTAGCAGAAGTCTTCTTTTTGACTCCTGATGTTGAAGCTTGAGTATCCAACGACAATATCGGAAGTTCTTTTTTGTTGCGCTTCTTCTCTTCATCTTCTTGAAGCTCCGTTGCTTCTAGCTGTTGCTTGTATGGGCAACTTGCGGAATTGCAGAATTTTTAAATAAAATATCACATGTCTACATAGTTTTAGTACATTATCAAATCAGGAGCAAGAGTGCGCAAGCGCCGCATTATACGGCGGTTGTTCGTCAGTATTTAGGCCAACGTTTTCTGCGGCATTGGATTGGAAGAAGGTAGCATTGAATGGCCTCCTATATCGCCAGATTTATCGCCCCTCGATTTTTTTTTGTGGGGACATCTGAAAAGTAAAATCTATAAAACACAACCAGCGTCGTTGGAAGATTTGCGTCAAAGAATACGTTGACGAGTGCCGTCGAATTACTCCGAAAGTTCTTCGGAATGTGCGTGAACGTTTTGAACAAAATCTTTATTATTGTATGGAAGCGGGCGGTCATCAGTTTGAACATTTAATCAATTAAGTAGTAAGTAAGCAACTAAAATAATTGAAATTTTTACATGTAATTTTTTTCAAAGTATTGGGAGGAAATGTAAAATTTAAAGACTATTGTAAAAAGAATTGTCAGTGCTTTCAAAAGACATCTTATTCGACCCCCAATGCCATTTAAAATTTTTGGCTTAATTCTTACCCTCGCTTGGGGTTGAAAGTAGTGGAGTCAAAAATACCGGACCCTTTATACCCTTTAATAAAAAATCGACGGGTCTGAGCGTTTTTCTAAAATGTTCCTGCAAATGGTTCTATTTTGTTTTCGGTTGGACACCCGGTATGTACGATTCCATAAGAACTAATTCTAATTTTTTTCTATAAGTGTTAAGATAAACCATTCTTTTAAAATAAACAAAAACAAAAAAAATATCTTTATTGTTTAATTTTTTAGACTACGTATTTATTATTATAATTTGTCTAACCTTATACGAAAGGATCTGACTTCATGTTTACTATTATGTTTTGTGGGTGATTCACAAACTTCATAAAAAAAATTTCCTTAAAGGTTACAAGATTTATTGCGAACGCGGTGTAAAAAATATTGTTTCTAAAATTCATATTAAATAAGAAATAATATAATATTTATTTATTTAAACATGGTCATCATTGGAATGTTTTAAAACGAAGTAATATTATAATTTTTTTATTTAGAAATATGCATCATTGGAATGTTTCAAAAAATATTTTATTAAAGAACCTGGAATCGAACGGGTTAAAAATGTGACTTGGCCAGGATTCTAGAATGTGGATCCAATAACCTAGTGGAATTTATTACAAATAAAATTCAAGCATTCCTATTCTCTAGAAAATCTGATCTCACATTGCCAAATGTTATTAGGCGTAACCATACCGATTAAGTCATCTACTTCGATGCTTGGTTTTACTATCAGCAATAATATTTTCTTGCAGACTTGGCTTCGCCTCGGATTTTATATCACATCCGCCAGGAAATCCAACTTTATAGCCACTACGTGAGGTCTATTGCCAAAAGTGTCTCCCTGTAGGCACAAACTACTTAGCCTATTTCTGAAATGTTCCTATTCTACCAAGCATATATATATATATATATATATATATATATATATATATATATATATATATATATATATGTATATATGTATAGAGAGAGGGAGAGAGAGAACCAGTGCCGAGACCTGGGGAGTAAGCAGATTGAGGCCTCAGTGTGAAAATCACTTCCCATCCCCAATTTACTTTCTACTTCTTGAAAATAACTCCGCCCATCCATGTAGTTGTTGGCCTTCCACGTTATCTTTTGCTTTCTGGTAGGTATTCTAAAGCACGTTTGGGCCACCTATCCTCGTTTATGCGTTGCACGTGCCGATACCATATTAACTGTCGAGTTTCTATTCTTTATGAGGTTATATGAATTCTATTTGTTCTTCGTCTAATTTCATTATTCGGAATGTGCTCTCTCCTTGATATGCGACAGGCTCTTCTCAGGTAGCCCATCTCCACACAGTCTATCTATCTTTTTGTCTTTTCTGTCATTTGCCAGCATTCTGCCCCATTCGTTAGGATACGCTCTACAACTGCTACATAGATTGTCTTCTTAGTCCTTAAGCTAATTTGGTTGGACCAAAGTAATGAGTTGAGAATATGTACCGTTCTCTTACCCTGTTGTGCTTTGTGTTTTATGTCACGTTCTGAAGATCCTTTGTTCGAGATTAGGCTTCCCAAATATTTATATTCTTCGCACTTTTTTATTTTTCGCAATTCTAGATCTTGATCTTCGTCCCCCTCTATTACTCGCATATATTCCGTTTTTGTCATGTTCATGTCAATGTTCTACCAATAACAAAGTCAAATATTACGAAAATATTCAAATCTCAATAACACGATTTGATGAACATAAGAAGCAACCCTCGTATTAAACATTGATTTTCCGGACGTGTTAAAGAAGTTTGTTTGATATTTTAAACGTTGAAAAAATATTTTTCTTTTAATGGTTATGATATATCACTTGTATTATTATTTTTATTTATTATCCAACCCTAATCGATATTCAAGTTGCTGCTTCTTATTTTTTTGAATAAAGGGATTTAATATCGAGTATGCGACTGTCGTCGCATGTCAACTGTAGAAATGGGTCAGTGTCGATTTCGCTGAAAAACTGCTTTTTGTAATATACTTCAGTCGAACACTAGCCTCTCCATACCTACCTTTATTTACTATACGCGTAGATAAGTTATCGGTATTTATTACGAACATTTGTTGTGAGATATTATGAATATAGTGCGCGATGTTTGGTGTATTACTAGTTTTACTGTTTTGAAAGGTTAGTTGTCTAAATGATACGTACCCAAACTTTTTTCTTGGACCACTTACGCATTTATAACTGTGTGCGCGGGCCGCAATGTTAAAGAACATATTACAGTTTATATTCGAAGTTAGAGATAATTTTTCCCTTTTCACAATTTCGGTATTACAAAGGGTGAACCCTGCAGGCAGTTCCAATATCGCACTTTAATTGGATGTTACGATTAGTTTGTGATTATTAGGTATTTGTTGGAACATATTTCAAAGGAAACGAATGTGTTATAAATAATAACCTAATAACAAAAATTAATTCCAAAATCAGTTTTTCCAGAGAACTATGACCTGCAATTTTTCAAAAAGCGGGTTCACAATCATCTTTTTATAATCCCTCCCCCTTCTTATAGTTGCAGTGCGGGCCATCCGCGGCCCACACGATAGGTCTACCCTTTCTGCGACTATTTTCAGTAAAAAAAAACAATTGTATATTACGGTTAATATATTAATAATACTTATTCATAACTGGAACCAAGAAAGAAATATCTCTCTTTAACCATAATTATTTATTTAAAATTTTTTGTAAAAACAATGATACTAGGATCATTTTTAAAACAATTTTATATATATCTGGTTTATAATTGATGTACGCTACTCTTAATGTGTCATCCAGATGAAGGGAATATACGAAGTGTGGCTATTAAATAACGAGACTGCTTATGAAAAAGAGCTTTATTATAAAAATTATTTTACAATTGAATGCTCCCTTTCAATGAATTCATCTTGCCTCGCCACACACTGTTCCATTCGTTTTTTCTGGAAGTCTTCTTTTGTAAGAGCATTCAGGAGCTCCGCAGAAACAGAAAAAGTCACACAGGGTGCTTAATCAGGCAAGTAAGGCGCGTATTAGAGTACCGCAGTGACTCTAGCGGCTAAATTACGTTTTATGGACAGCGCGTAATGGGCACGTGCGTTGTCCTGGTGCAAGATCCACGACTTGTTTTCCCACAACTCCGGCCGTTTCTTACGAAATGACGCTCGCAGTGTTACAGTGGTTAGCAGTTTTACTCTCTGAAACCTATTCAATCATTACGATGCCGTTGATGTCGACCTTCTTCTTCTTCTTCTTAGGGTGCCGATCCGTTACGAATGTTGGCTATCATCATAGCGATCCGGACTTTGTCTGCAGCAATCCGGAACAGTTGTATTGATGTTTTATTGAACCAGCTCCTGAGGTTCTTGAGCCACGATGTCCTGCGTCATCCTGGTCCTCTTCGTCCAAAGACTTTTCCCTGTAAGATTGTCTGCAGCAGACCGTATCTTTCTTTGTTTCGCATGATATGATCTATAGTCCGTACACAATTTGTTGATAGCTCACTGCAAGTTTGACCCTCATTAAAGAACTGAAATACAGAGAGGACAGGTAGTATGATATAATAACAAAAACCAACCTAAAACTGGCAGTTTAAGATGTTTTCGACTAACCCACCTTGTATCTGAATAAATACAATACAGCTATAGAACTTTTAATCCGATTATGTAGGTATTTTGAGTGGAAATGACTGACCAGTGTCGTAGAGTATATGATTAAAACATTACGTTACTTTAAATAAATAAATATATTAATATTCTTAAACTGTAGGTACTGTAAATTGTATTTTTATTTTAATAAAATTTCTTTATTTTATTTAAAAATAAAAAGTTACTTGCAATTTGTAAAAGATACATTTATTTAATTAATACCTATTTTTAAATGATATAAACTACGATTACTTACAAAACTATTCAAATTCAAAATAAACAGGATCATCTTCGGAATCCGAGTCGTCTTGCAGGTTAATAATTAGCGGTTGTGTCTCTACAGTCGCATCAATTATATTGTCAAGATCCCACATTTTTTGTTCTTCTATTACATGTCTTACTGCATCTCGCCAATTTTGTTCTGTAATATGTTGTAAAGACTCATATAACAATTCACGTACAGCTTGTATTTTATATGACGTATTTTTTCTAGCCACATAGCTTTTCATTTGTGCCCAAATGAGTTCAATTGGATTTAATTCGCAGTGGTAGGGTGGAAGTCTAAGGACTGTGATGTTTCGTCTTTCCGCCATTTTGTCAACTACGTATTTCTTGAACTTAGATTTGTGTTGCCGGGCAATTTTTAAAAGTTCTGCTTTAACCATTTCATCTTTGTAAGGCAGGGACTTATTCCGCAGCCATTCAATGATATCCTGTTTCTTCCACGCAGTCGTTGGAAGTCTTTCTACTAGTCGTGAATGATAAGGTGCATTATCTAATACTATAATTGAGTTTGGTGGTATATGTTCAATCATCTGCTCAAAATACTCTTCGAAAACATCAGCTGTCATCTCCTCGTGATAGTCTTTTGTGCTTTTGGATTGAAATTCCAACAAACCATGCTTAGCAAATACTTTTTCACTGCCAATGTGAGAAACTATTAATCTACTGCCTTTACCAGAGGGTGGGGAAATACCAGTAGACCAACCTTCCATAAAGGCTTGCCTGGAGCTTGATATATTTTTATCTGATCAAATTTTTGTGAGAGTATGACCTGCGTTTACCCACGTTTCGTCCTGATAGTAAATTGGCTTTCCTTCAGCCCGAAATTTTCGTATAGATCTTAGATACTTTAATCTCCAACATATTATCTCTTCCCGGTCAATCAAAAGTGATTTTCGGTCTGATTTCTCCCACCGGAAATTTAATTCTTTTAAAACTTGCCACAATTTGGTTCGTCCGACATGAGGCAAATCCGGGTCGTCTCTAACTTCTTGTAAAATTTTGTTTAAGTTGGGTATTTCTTTTTTGTAAAAAAATTCGTGAATTTTCCTTCGAATACCATTTTTGGCAAATTCATCAATTTCAATAGGTTTTCTTCCCCTCTTTAAGTATTCGTTTGTATTTGGGTTAGCTATACCTTGTTTTTTTCTTTCTGATAGGAACCTATATATTGTTGACTCCCCTACGCCCGTCATGTGGGCACAACTCTTGATTATGTTCTGAACAGTGTTTGTGGGATTCTGAGAAAGCAGAGCATCGTGAACGTTCAAAACAATAGTCTTCTCTCTTGGTGAATAGACAGACTTACTGACTGTACGCAACAGTACCGGTGTAAAACTTGATGATGTTGATGATGATGACGAAGCCATCGCAAGCAATCAAACAAAACAAGCAGGAACGAAAGGTACGTATATGTTTGTAGGAATATGAAAAAAAGTTACTCACGCACTGCACAAAATTCGCAAAATAAATATTAGAGACGTTAATTACTGCCGTAGACGCCGAAACACCAACGAGCCGTAAATTAAATGCGATCAAAAACGTACTAAACCTAATGAGGGTCAAACTTGCAGTGAGCTATCAACAAATTGTGTACGGACATGAATAAACACATCAGGAACCTCCGCCTATGATTTTACGACTATTACGGCCGTTTTATGACTTGGACGCACATTTTGTGCTATCGACAAATTATGAACGGACTATAGGTATTCTAATTTACGTGCTTTAATTATGTTCATCAGTTCCAGGTTTTTTTTCATTGTCCTTAGAATTTCGAAGTTTGTCACTTTTGCCGTCCAAGTGATTTCAGCATTCTCCTGCATAGCCACATTTTGAAAGCGTTGAGTTTTTTGGCTGTGGTTTCATTAAGTGTCCAGGATTCTGCACCATAAAGGATAACCATTCGAAAACAACACGCGCACGAGATTCTCACCATAGGCCTCTTTTAACAACCTATAGCACTCAGTCGCAGTTTTTTTTAATTATCCCGTTGCTCATGTTTTTCGTCACACGTTGTTATCGGCACGAGAAAAAAACACGTTCGTTTCAACTTCTATACAAAAAATACTACTAGAGCGACAAAAACGTGTTTATCGTACTAAAATAGTTGACAATTCCAGCCATCCAACGCTGCATTCGTTTACCCTATAGGACGCATTCTGCGCGAAAAGTCTCGTTATTTAAATGCCACACCTCGTATAAACCGGTTTGTGTATATGTTTATATACATGGTGGCCCATTTAAAAATGCCCACTTCGAATATTTTCGATGGAAAATTTTCGTTCCGGAAAACCCGAGACAGGTCGATTTTCTTTTCAAAGGGGACATGTTTTATCCTAAATTTTTGGATGGCAGCCCTTTCAAGAATCTCGAAAAATGATCCATCGAAAATTTTAAAATCACTGTTTTAGCAATAACAAATGTTACTTTGTTACATAACGTCAGTATTATCGTAATAATTGATGTACATAATGCTAGAACATAATTAGACACATAATACCGAGATATTCATCTTACAATTTTAACAATGTTACATGTATAGAGTAATTAACCTATATCTCGATAAAAATATGCGTTGCAATTTCAAAAAAATGGCTTGCATATACCGCTCACTTTCTACTGATTGTAAGTTCGGCGAGAATGAACGAATTAAAGACAATGCTTTTTGGTTAATTGTCATCACAAAACATTTATTATTTTCGTTAAATTATATAACATCTAAATAAATAAACAAAGATTTTTTAAAAAATACAATACCAGCTTTTGCCTGTTCATATGGGCTGATAGAGACTTTGATTGTAAAAAAAGTTTTGAGGGGGAATTAAATGAAAAATGTTGTTTTGGACGATTTATTAATTAATTTGTGTACACAAATTTTGTCCTCGTAGAGACTTTCTATAAAGATTTTTAATTGGGTTATGTAGCGGGAATTTTACCGTTCCCTCCATTTTTCGAATCATCCGATTGCTGACGCCAACCCCGGCGTTTTAGTATTGTTTTTAAAAGACAGAAAACGAGTTTATACAGAAAATAAAATAAAATAAGAAAGATAAACATGCCCAAAACTATGAAAGCGTTTATCCAAGAAATAAGATAAAATAAGAATTAAGAATAAGAACAAAAGATGGCCAACTTTTATCTCTTTGTCTTATTTTATTTTGTTTAAAAACTGATAATGCGCGTGACCCAAATCGTTTCGGTTCTAAATGTTCCAAGTTTACAATTATCCTAATAATATTATTTGTGGAGGTATTTTTGATTTTTCTTCTATGGCCCGTACATTTATTTTTTAAAAGCTCCATCTGTGTTCAAAAGCTTCAGCTACGGAAAAAGTAATTTAAAAAACGCTAAACTCTCTGATTTTTTGGCACTCCCGTGCTTTCTCCATTATGTTAGCATTTGTGAGCAAAGCATTTTCTTTTGGTCGGCTTTTGTTGTATTTCATCAGTTTTTGCATATAACTAAGGAAAGGTCAATACCTGCTCTATCAACATAATATTTTTTAATAGGTAATGGATGGTAGATATATAGTTGGATAATTTCAGATAATGATAAAATTAAAAAAATCAATTTGGATATTATGTTATGTTATGCACAAAACATGTCACATAAAAGTGTTTATATAATAATATTAAAATTTATCTTAGTAATATTAATGTGTTGATATTATGTAGTGTATTTTATTTTATGTATTGTTTATGAAATAAAAATGTATTTTCATATGATACGAATTTTACATATTGATTTCAAATAGAGAGGAAAATAAAGATCAGGTTATAATCGACATGCTGCCGTGCGGTGTTGTCAGTTTTTTATATTGCAAACAGCTACACCGGTAGTGAGTTCAGAACGAATAATTTCTTAACTTACTAACTACAAGTTTTTTAACCGTTTTATAAGACATAAATTTTTCGATTCTTTTAAAAGTTATTTCACTTCCGGTAAAAATAACATTGAGTAAACGGTGACTTTAAAATGAATTATTTCGTTTAAATTTTTGGAAAGGTACCTATTGTATCTTAATTTTTATTAATTTTATCTTAATCGATGCAGAATCATGTACTCTATTAAACATTTCAAAATCAGGCAGCTATCTAAAAATGCATAAATGTTATACACATCCTTTTAAAGGATTGTTAAAATTTGTTATTTTGTTCACCGAGAAGGTACGCGTTTTTCGTAGTTTGTTTTTTTTCTTCAGTTTTTATACAATCTAAAAGGTTTTGCATTTCAATTTTTTTTATGTAATTTAGAGATTTTGGTTACGAGTTCTTTTTGAAAAATAAAAAAACTTTTAGATGGAGTGCCTTGTTTTTTTTTTATTTTGTAATTTTTTGTGTAGCTACCAGATACTCACTGAATATCAGGTACATAAAAAATATCTGATACCAAATACCAAATTTGGACTAAAAAATAAGTTACGTTTGAAGTAAGTTAAGTAAGGAAGTTACCCACTGAATATCAGGAAGTCGCATAGCAATATCTTACTTTCACAAAAATTTTGTCAAGGAAGCTTTTGAGCCAGTTGAGTATAAAAAATCTTCAAAGCAAGCCGGGGTGCTCATTTTTCGATAAAAGCCATCTTTCACAGATTGCGTTAGCTTCGTGACTTGGTTCGTAGAAGACATGTGTTTTCTGAAGCCAGCCTCGTGTTTGCTAATGATATTTGGAGTCAGGGACACCTATGCACCTATCGTAAATCGTTTTTGTAAATATCTTGTGTCCGTGAAAGCTCCGTTTATACTGACACAAGTAGTGGAATCTTCGTAAAGGGATTTCAGTGCTCGTATTTAACTTACGCTTACCCCAAACATAGACAATGTCGACCACAATTTACTCCCCACCATTCTGTCATAGGCCTTTTCCAAGAGTATAAAAGCGCAATGGACCTTCTGACTTCTAGCCAAGAATTTTTCGATTATACCTCGTAATGAAGAGACCTGATCCATACTTCTTCTTTCTCTTCTAAATTCTGCTTGCACATCCCATATCATCTTTTTAGTTTTATTCGTCACTCTTTTAATCAATATCTTTGCATACAGTTTGCTATGCTTAGTAAATTAATACCTCGGTAGTTCTTACAGTCCTGCTGCGAACCTTTTCCCTTATATAATAGTATAGATTTTTTTAATGTAAATCTCGCTCCAACCGTAATTAATGTACCATCTTTGTGTCGGTTTTATAAAAAGTGGTTACCAAATTATTTATTGTTATTTTTTTGAGCGATTACGGCGTTTTTAAAAAAAAATGTTTACCAATTGGTTCTTTAAATTTTCGTACAAGACGACGTTGCAAAAAAAGAACGTTACGTAGAATTTCTTTCGTTTGTGTGCGATTATTACAAAAAAAATGACGTTTCTAAATTCCGACTTACTGCATTTTGTAGTTCATTTATTTCACAGTGACGTGCTTCCTTTACTCTTGTACGTTCTATCGGATAAAATCGGGCACGCGTTATTGCAAATCATTCGAGAATGTTTAATTAAATCACACCATTAAATTATTTAGGTGAACTAACAACGAACCATTCCGGCATTACTAAACCGTTTGTTTTCACTCGGACTTACTGGTGCAGGCAAATGAACAGACTGCATGTTTTCCACTTTCATAAACGTGACCTCAGAAAACTGATATTAGCTTGAGTATTATTTTAGTTGGGGTCGTTAATACTACAGTATAACTCTAAGGCCGGTAACACACACAGCGTGTTTTTTTAGGACGGAGAATTTACCGTCGCCATCGTTCCAACAGTCGACCACTGAAGTAAATTAGAGCTTGTTACATTAGACGAAAAAAACAACGATCGGTCAATTTACCGTCGACGGTAGCTGTGCCGTCGAGTGCCACTAGCGCCAACGGAAGTTTTACCTTCACAATGAACTAGTGGCCTACGTGACCAAATGCACGTTTACACACACACAGCGGTTATTCTACCGTTTACAGTTATTTGCTCAGTGTGATCATAAAATTCTAAAATAATTGAAGAATTTCGTGTCATCCTTCCTCAACTCTTCAAACAACGCATATAAAGCTCCAAACTCATATCTTCTTTCATTAATTAGATGGACCCAAAATAGTCGATTTTTTCGTCTCCTTTTTATTCGCCGACGGAATAACAATAAAGCTAGAAGCTGCTCTCTGTTCATTTCAAACTATACTGCAATCAATAATTTGAATAACACAAAACTGATGTGAATTAATTTCAAGGTGTGAAATGACCGCGACGGAAATTTTTCCGCCCTGTGTGTAATGTTTAAAATTTCGCTGTGTGTGTAACCGGCCTAATGATATTGATTCAGTGTACTTTTTTATTTTTTAAATAATTTGCGTAGAACTACAATTTTTTTATTGGTACAATTTTTGCGAGGTTATTTTATTTTTCTAACCTTAAAATTTTTTATTTCGCGTATGGTCTCCGCTGTAAAATTTGAAGCGTCTTTAGGAAGAAGTGTCTGTTTTTGTTTATTTCTAGTGTATCCTGCAACGGAGTGATTGTGTTTCCTATATGCAAAGAAAACGATGATTCGTCTGTAAATAATATGTTTTGTAAACAAGCAATATTTTAATTTTGCTTTTCCATCAGGGTTTCAGAAAATTACGCTTATAATTTTACTCATCAACTGCATCGGAAAGTAATTTTATTGTTAGTACAAACAAGCAAATTGTTATAATAAATTATTAACTAACTAGCGGACACGGCAGACGTTGTCCTGCCCTAACGTTAGCTTGCCTGCTTTGGGAATATCACTATCAAACTTAGCGACGCCGAAAACTATTAATTCGACACTAATAAAGCGTTTTTAAAAGATTTTATATTTCATCCCCTTCCCACCCCCTTTCGTAGGGGTGTTAACAACATTGGAGATATCACAATCAAACTCACTTTGAAAACTATCAATTTGACATTAATATCGGCGTTTTTAATAGTTTTTATATTTCATCCCTTTCTTACCCCTTTTTTGTATGGATGCTTACATAACTGGAAATTTCACTATCAAAGTCAGCGCTCCCGAAAACTATGAATTCGACACTAATATTAGCCTTTTTTGATGGTTTTTACATTTCAACACCTTCTCATCCCCACTCGTAGGGGTACTAACAAAATTGGGAATGTTACTATTAAACTTGGCTGCCTTGAAAACTACGAATTTGACACTAATATCGGCATTTTTAATAGCTTTTATATTTCATCCACTTCCCACCCCTTTTGTATGGGGGCTTACATAATTGGGAATGTTACTATTAAACTCAGTGACCTTGAAAACTATGAATTCGACACTAATATCGGCGTTTTTAATAGTTTTTATATTTCATCACCTTCCCGCCCCTTTTGTACAGGTGCTAATATTATTGGCAATGTTCTTATTCACTCAGCGTTCCTGAAGTCTATGAAATCGAAACTTATATTAGCTGTTTTTGATAGTTTTTATATTCCATCCCCTTCTCACCACTTTCGTAGGTGAGCTTACAAAATTGGGAATGTTACCATCAAACTCGACCACCCCAAAAAACAATGAATTCCGACACTAATATCGGTGTTTTTAAAAGTTTTTATATTTTATCCCATTCCCACCCCTTTTGTATGGATGCTAACATAATTGGGAATTTTACTATTAAACTCAGCGTCCCCGAAGACTATGAATTCGACACTAATATCAGCCGTTACACCGGAAGTTGATAATAACTTGCTTATTTTAAATAGTTGAATATCATCTGAATATCACGTTTTTATTTCTGTAAAATGTTGGTATTCCCCCTGATGCATTGACATTTTTGTCCAAATGTCTTTTATTTCCATTTGGCAAACTATAGAGCTTATCTCGAATTTGAGATTATTTTTAGTATATCCATATGGCTTTTACCGTGTAGATCTAAAAATAATCATTCGAGAACGGAATCTAAATAATTTTTGTTTAAAAATAGAACTCATCCGCTAAAGTTATTGTGGTGATGCAATATATTATCTATTTTCTTATTTTCTACCATTGCCGGCTCGTTTAAGGACAAAAGGTACAAAATTACAAAATCCAATAAACTTACCTTTATGTTAAAAAAAAAACACCGATGGTTTTATTGAAGGTCCGATGGTGGCTTGTAAAAAACAAAAAATTTGTTAAAAAAATTAATTATAAATAGTTATTTATAATCAATGCCCTTATTTAATAAAGTACAATACAAATAAAATAATAAAACTAAATTACTAATTCTTAATAAGCTTATTCCATTCCTTTTTGTGTAACACTAATCTCTTAGCTTCTGACCACGTTTTGCCTCTCTTTCAAATTTTACCCATCATATTTTTACGATATTTATTCTTGGGATCGATAATTTATAACACTCAGTAGAAAAAACCTAACAAATTATTTTAATCTTTCTTCTGGTAATACAACAACCTCTTATTTAATAAATCACTTGGATATACTTCAACTTAAACTTTTCAAAACAATCTTTTCATGGGTATATCACTTTCTAATTTGACTAACTTTTTCCGCGGCCCGCGAACTTAAATATATCCAACCAATATACCACCCCTGAAAATAACGGAGCCACCGCCGAATGGAATCTCTGTCAACTCTGTTTTCTCTAGTAAGCAAGGGTACAGTCCAACTCCGCAGCATTTTCATACTTCTTCTGCCAAACCCAACACTCACTATCATACATGAGTGTAGGAACCAACACGCCTCTATGCACAGCCAGACGTGCCTTTTTTGACACTTTTTGGTTATTTATAAAGCTATGCAGTGCCCCATTCATTTGTTTTCCTGCCAACACCCTTCGCTCAATTCACTGTCATACTTTCCATCTCTCGTAAACTTTGAACCCAAGTACACAAATTCATTTACTTGTTCCACTCTTTCTCCCTCAATCGAAACTCCACAGTATGTCATGCTTTATTATCTTTCCAAAACCATTACTTTCGTTCTGCTTACATTTATTTTCATCCCATTGATTTTTAGGGCATCATGCATAACATTAACCATCGCCTGTTACTCCTCTTCAGATACTATTTTAATACTCGATAAATAAATGTTACCTTTAATATTGTTTTTTCAATTTTCTTTCAATAAATTAATGGTGAATTAGCTATAATATCACTAAATCTCATATTTATGCATAAAAATATGCAAATAAAATTTTGATACTGCTTTGTTGGTAAATTACCTTCTGCAATTGTCGTCGGATAATGCCTTACATTTATAACATAATGGTTTTAGTATCTCTAATATTATTTTTTTTGTTTTAGACTGTGAGCAGTCGACCCAGGACCTGGTCTTCGTACTCAAATATCCGTGCCAAAGATGTTCAATACATCAACAATATGAACAGTACCGAAGAAATATCCGTCTACAAGGATTCTGCGGAATCCTTTCACTCGCCGAGTCTTCAAAGACGAACCTTGGGCTGCAGTTACGATTTTCCGGAAAAATCCGCCAAAAAGGACAAAAAATGGTCGATCAGCAGCATATTTCGTCGAAAAAAGAAAGAAGAAAGCGAATCGAGCAGCGAGGAAGATGTCCAAAAGACGGGTTTTCTTGGCAGAAGGAAAAAGAAATCGGAAAATCGCAGGAAAAGAACCGCAAAACCGGCGGTACCGTTCGATCACATCGTTCTACATC
Organism: Agelastica alni; assembly: GCA_950111635.1. Classification (NCBI taxonomy): domain Eukaryota; kingdom Metazoa; phylum Arthropoda; class Insecta; order Coleoptera; family Chrysomelidae; genus Agelastica; species Agelastica alni. The sequence continues at coordinate 11,750,149 of OX467718.1, forward strand.
CCGGTTCTCGCAATTCGCTTAGTTACAACGGCTACAACTACGGCGACGATATCGGCGTTCTATCTGATCCGACGGCTGGTTTTTCGAACTTCGTCGGCAGAGCTCTACCGCAAATTCCGCCGCACGAACCCAATCAAAAATTCAGTCGCGATTTATCGAGCGAACTTTTCAAATCTAATTTGGTCACCGGTTCCGTCGATAGCGTAAGAAAGAGTAAACGAGTGCAGACTAAAGCCAGAGCTGAAGCGAGAAGAACCTCATCGAAAAACGGCAGCAGCTCCGAAGAAGATTCCCAACGTTCGAACTCTTCTTTAAAAATTCGCAGCGAGGAAAATTTAAAAATCGATAAATATTTTAATAAAAAATCGAGAGCAGCTAGAACTGAAAGGTATTTGAAACGTCATTCGCGCGACGGTGAGAATCCGCACAATTACTTACGACTGTCCAAATCGGACGTGGAAAATTCCACTGCGAACTGGAAGTACTCGGACGACAACAGCGCAAGGTCGCCCAGTAGAAGTCCCTTGGTACCCAAAATATTACCACCCACCGAAAAAAATCATAAATTATCATTTACCAGTTTGAATTCCCAAAGCAGCAACATCTCTGGATTATCAACTATACCTCCCAGTCATGCTAATTACAGCAGATATAGAATTAGCAACTCTACTAGCAATCCTTCTTACAAACCTCCGCAATCCATGAACGACTACAACAACAGCATCAAGAAGCAAAATTCGGAAAAGTATTTTACTGATCAAAGAAGCGTTTCATGCGACGCCAATATTCACAAAACACCGTCTGCAGAATTTCCTCCCGATGTACTTCACGTCCAATTTCCCGTGATGAGGCCGAAACGAGGGTTCAGAAACTTAAGTCTTATCGATACGTCTCAAATAAACCATATGCGACAACCACCTCCTCCGCCACCCCCGAGGGACCCAAACCGAACGGTCGGCCATCATTACTTCGAAAGCGGCAGACCCAGTACGTTTTACTTTGACAACTCGGGAGGTTCAAAATCTAAATTGTTTACTCAATCGTTTCACAACGAACAGAATCTAAGAAAGTTGAACCCATTCAATCTTAATCCGAGTTACAGGTCTACGTCCGAGGATCAACTGACCAGAAATTCATTAAACGTTCAACTGCAGTGCAGACCATCATCGACTACTCCCGATTCTTGTCGATCTCAGAGATTAAACAAACACGACGAGACTAATAATAATAATAATAATAATCCCGAAGAATATAACTATCTAATGGATAAGCAACCAAGAAGTAGAAAACCGATTTTCATTAAACCCGGTGGCAAAGTGACCAGCGATGGGAATGCGAACAAAGAATCTGCAGGCGGGCAAAAAGCTTTGAACTTTTGGAAAGAAATCGATCGTCAGAATTCTCTAACCAAACAAACTTTACCTAAAAATATCCGCTCGGAAAGTCCTCAAATGTTTACCAGTCACACTCACGTACAAACTAAAGTCTTTCTTCCGCACCCCGCCCAAAACGAAACGAATCCCCGAAAACCCAAATTAAACCCAAGCCGTTTTGGTCCACCGAAATATGAAGTAACACAAGTACCTTTGAAAGATGACATTACAACGCTCGGAGCGGTGAGCAAGGAAGATATAAAACGTAAATCTGCAAATTTGGAGGAGGCCCTCCACGAATTGGAAGTAATTTACAACAGCTTGAAATTGGGCGACGAAGATTTGCTGGAAAGAGCCGAACAACGGGAGAAGGAAAGCCGATCTAAAGAAGTGTCGCAGGATATAGTCGATTCATATCCGAGTTATTCGTCGAGGGGAGCTTTAAGCGATTCCAATTTCACATACGAACCATTCGATACTGTGGATTCGCCGAGACGTAAACGATTGTCCAAGAAAAACGGGAAAATAGACCTTAAACTGGACGACATGGCATTCAGAAAACTAAATAAAGATAGAGCTAACACGATCGGCGATCCGCAATCGGTCGTGTCGCAGGTCAGCTATCTCACGAGATCCCCAGTCTTCGCTAGAAGTCGAGAAGACGTCGAACTAAACTCGACTGTCGTCGAACCGGACGTTACGCTCGACGACGTCGTATATAGAAACGTCAAACATTCGAATAGTTCTCTCAAAATAGTGGACCCTCAACCACCGTTCGGCATACCTCTGGGACCGATAACGCCGGCCGCAAACAGCGATTACTTGCACGCCAAACCGGAAAACCTTTACGCGCCGTCGTTCAAACACAAAAAAATACCGGACGTAGTCAAAGACGATTTGGCTTTTCGCAATCTGCGCAAAGATGCTAACAAAGGTCCCGCATTGCCGCAGTTATCCGGCGACGATTTCGGCAACAATAATTCCGAAGCAAATCTGAATTATCTGAAGAAAAAGAGAGCTCAGCGCTCGATGTCGGCGAATATTGGTAATATTCTCGGTAAAAGTTTCGACGGAGGATCCAGATCGTTAAGCAACAACAACGGCGATGCGGATAACGAATTTAAAACTCTGACCGATATCGCAGACGCGATGGAAATAGCGAGGAGAGTTTTAAAGGAGAAGGAAAACAAAATATGCGCCACTAAGAAGGCCTTCATGAGCGACACGGATGCCGGTTACGCGCAGCCCGAAGATACGCTCAAAGAAAGTCGATTAAACTTTTTAAACGGTCTTCGGCAACAGTCGGACGCTTCCGCGAGATTAGGAGATGATCTATGGTCGTCCAAACCGCCCAGAGGATTGACGCCGGATCATAGGCGGTCTCCGAAAGACTCTACGCCGGATCATAGGCGGTCTCCGAAAGACTCTACGCCGATTCCGGCGTCTCCGTTAGAAGATAAGAAATACGTGAATGACGAATCGACGTCTTCCTCATTGGATGATCTACTCAACGCTTTGGCCGAGGAGGCCAAAGAAACTACGCAACGTATTAACGAGGAGTTGAGGAAACTGAGCGAGGATAAAGACGGCACTTCTTATGGAACGGCCGATTCCCTTAACGAAAAGTTATCCGAAATCGATGCCGTTTCGGAGCAGGCGAAGAAGCTGTTGGATAACGTAGTCGACAGTACGAATTTGATAACATCGGAAAAAAATGACGAGGAAGAAGTGAGACGTATCGAAGTAGAGCCTGCGGTCGCGGAGGCCGCCACACTCGTAATGTCCAGATTCGAACCGAAGGACGAAGCCGAAAGTGCTAAAGACGACTCCGAGCACGATTACGAAAATATGACATCGGATAACGAGTTGAATGTTGTAGACGTTACTAACGTCGACGTCGGAAACGAAACGAGCCTATCGCCTTTCGAAGAACACAAAGCGGATCTAATCGCCAGCTTCCAAGAGCTCAAAGAAAAGGTGGACGAAATTAACTTCCCGATTAAGAGAGAAAAAGAAGCGACAGATTCGTCTTCGAAGATGGATTCGATCTATGATAATCTCGAAAACGATAGCGTTACTACAGGTGAGGAACAGTGTGCAGTTGTAGCTTTGCCAATTAAAGAATGCGCCTTTTCTGTTAACACTAACCCAGTAGAAAGCTGCCAGACTTTTACTTCCAGCTGTGATATTATATTAAGGAGGCAGCCGCCGCCGTTCAATTCGAATTTTCTCGACGATTCCGAAACAAGTTCAGGCTTTCATTCGAATTGCTCTTGCGGAGAAGGCTCTCACTATCTTAAATCCGATGGCGCGTTCGACGGTTTAGATTCTTTAGAAAGTTTAAAATCACCCAAGTTAGTTTTGGAAACGTCAAACAAAGTTTCTAACAAACCCGACGATTTACCCGAAAGTTCTAAATTGGTAATGAAATGTTTAAAGTCCGATGACGTATCTTTGCCCGGAACTTCGCATGACGTAACGACGAGAAATGCCGTCGATACATTTGATGGAAGCATTCTTGACGACGATACGAAACCGTGCCCTTCCTGGTACCGCGACCCCACTACCGTGGCATTTGCATGTTCCTATGGCGTTGCATGCGTTCACCAATTAGCTTCACTCGATTTATTTGCCGTTTTGAGTATATTGTTTGCTGTACTTTCATTCATCGCGGCACTGTTTCTCTAATTGCCATTAGTTTTATTTTCGTTCGCCAAAATGTTTGGTTAGGTTCGTACAAAAACTTTCAGTTTTTTATGGAATCTATGTCATATTTTGTTGTATTATTAACATTTTTATTTCAGCTATTTCGTCTACCAAATGTAACTCCGGGGTGATGACTTGGTTGGATTTGTGTACACGTATATACAGCTAGCGTAGCCACATCATTGGACCATCTATAATAATTTGTATTTGTATTATATTTGATGCTCCACCCGTTTTAGAGATGCATCGAATACGCTATAACTCAAATGTCAAGATAGCATAGTCATGTCAGAAAACCACCTCGATTTCTATTACACTCCGTTCACTTGGCGTGCATAGCAAATAAATGGGTCTTCTTCTTCTAGGTTGTATAGTGGTGAGACGAAACCACTGTCTGAGATTTTTGAGCCAGGAACTTCTTCGTCTGCCGGGGGGCGTCTCTTACTATTAATCTTACCCTGTTATTATAAGATGTAGAATGTCATACTTTTCTGGGTGTCTCATGATATGTCCGAAATATTCAAGTTTTCGTTGTTTTACAATATTGACCACTTCTGTATCTTTATGCATTCTTCTAAGCACCTCCTCGTTTGTGATTTTTTCCACCCAACTTATTCTTAGCATTCTCCTGTACAACCACATCTCGAAACCTTGTAGACGTTTGAGCGTGGCTTCTGTTAGTGTCCAGCTCTCGACTCCGTACAAAAGAACTGGAAAGACATATGCTCTAATCATCCTCATTCGCAGGGCAATCGATAGATCGTGACTGGTAAAAAGTTTTTTCATGCGAATAAATGTTGCCCAGGCATACTCTATACGTATCAATACGTATAAATGGGTATACTTGCGTATACCCAAAATAAGGGATCTTCCTGGCAGAGGGTTTTAGAAGCTGTAGGATGTTAATTTCTTCGATAGCTAGTGGAGAGGTAGTTCGTTCGTAATTCTTTTTTTCCTGTCAGTTCTTTTCTGGCTTCACCGCCTTGAATTTATTGATGAATTAAATTAAAACACTTTTCTCGTTTTATGTTATATTGTAAAAAATATGTACTCTAACCTTATATTTGACAATCTCTTGTCTCTTTGGAAAATTTTCACTGGTCGATGGCTTTTAACTTAATTGATTTTATATAATTATATTGCTTGTAACTTTTTTACCACGTGGTGTTTTTAAAAACGAAGCTTGCTTGTTTCTTGGTCGAAGACGATGGACGGACTCTCCAAACGGAAGTAGTCAAAATAGTTTAGTAAAAGCAGCGCTAAAGTCAGCTTTTCCAATAGGTTTGCGACTTTGTATGATTGGTTGCCTATAGCAAAGCGTCTAATCTCATGAAATCAAATGAATAATTGGTTGCCTATAGCAACCGTCTTTTGGCTGTGATAATGAGGTTTTTAAATAAAGAAATGGATTGAGGAACATTCTACTGTTGCAAAATAACTTAATTTTCAACACTCATTTATAGTTTTACCTTATTTTATAATATGACCACCTCGTTTCCCCATAAGCCTGTACTTTTTTGGGTACATTAACGGTACAACCATAGAACGGATAACAGTTTTCCGTATCCAGGGACGAAGAAGAAAATAATTTAATATTGTTATAATAATAGAAAATTTAATTTTTGAAATAAAAATTACCGAACATTATTAAGTTTAAATGTGGGGCCACATATTCTTTTATTTGGGCCCAAATAAGTTCAATTCGCAGCGATTTGGTGGCAGTCGAAGAACAGTAATTACAAGTTGTTTCTTTAACATATCATAGTTGGTAGTAATTTCCTTTTCAGTTAACCAGTCTTTTATGCAAAACTTTGAACGAATTGATGGGAATTTTCGATACAAATTCTAGCGAACCACCATTTACAAAACCGTAGTCACTCCCATCACTCTTAAAAACGCTTGCCTAGAATTTTCAGTTGATTTATTTTGTCAGACTTTTAAAATTTCTGTATATGTCATTCAACCAGATTTTGTCTAAATAACTATAATATATAATATAATATAATAACCCTTTTTCTGGCTACTGTGCAGAAAGCGTCACTTTCGGCCCGCTACGCAAAACGAAGTACTGCCCTAGGTGTGTAATATACTATTACCATTTCGGAACCATTAGACGCAGTATTCTAGATTTTGCCGGTCATTTCTTTTGTTCCAATCGCCGCGCCGGCAGTCCCCCAGTTGTGATCGACGCGCTGTCCCGACAGACATCAGGGCCGGCTCGTAACAATAGGATAAAAAATAATTATACCCTTTGTTTTTTTATATGATTTACTAATATGGCTACGTTTGCTGTATATACGTTTTGTATACCATAAACTTATGAAAAAAAAAACTAGAAATGTAGTGTTTTGTTTTGGTGTCTGCGAAGCGCTGTTGTCAGAGATGCTGCGAATGGTCGTCTAAAGATGAATGCACTAGAGTCGAGCAAAAATAAATATCAGCTCTCCTTAGTGAACCAGTCATAAATAGATACTTTTTCCAGGTCTGGTACTGTTTTTTTTTCTTTTTACGAGATTTTAAATATTTTAGGTCATTTATGTCATTAAGGGTGAGGGTTTACATGTACACTTTCGTTCTATTATTCATCATTTTCTCGTACTTCGTACAAAATTTATGTACCAGAATCGAACAAAGCGGACTGTAATTTTGTTTGAGAAAGATGTTAATATCAATGTTTTATCAATTTTGCCAATGACAGTAAAACAACTTTTTCCTTTAAGCTAAATAATAACTTAACAGTTCTTTGACTCTTGTGTTACTCTCTTTGCCATGTTCGTAGAGCAGTAGTTTTATGCTAAATAGCTTTATCGAACAATTTAGGCAGTATTTTGTTTACTCAAATCTATTTACCCAGCAATCTGGTCTATACTACGAACATTGATTGCCAGCTAAGGTTGTTTTCAATAACTTATATATATATCTTTGATTATTTTAACTCAATTTTTCAAAATTCACGCGTCCAGAAGTAGCACCCAAGCAAAAATTTTATGGTGGTCGTCAACAATGTCAGTTTACTCGTTTTTAAGAGTTCTTCGACCCTGGTTCTATTTCTTATCTACTCATTGGTTTTATGATCTCTAAGCGTTATTCCTTGCTTTTTTTGTTCCACTGCTCTTTGGTGTATCTTTAATTTATTTAGGATTTTCTTTGTTAGAACCCATGTTTCGCATCCGTAGGTTGTTACCGGGAGAATGCATTTCGTGTAAACTTTGGTTTTTAGTTTGAGGGTTAGGTTGGAGTTGAAGACGTGTCGCATCTTCCCGTAGGCCGCCCATCCTAGACGTAATCTATGGTTAATTTCAAGTTCTTGATCAGTTTTTCCCAATGTTACCTCTTCACCTTGGTAAACATAATAGTTCACTTTCTCTACCTGTTGTCCTAGACCATTTATACTCTCTATAATTGTCTGTGGGTGTATCTTCATCCAATTGGTTCTACGAGTTATCCCATAAATATGATATAGATTCCTGAAAGTTCTTTACGAATTAAAAATTTATGAAACAATAACTCGAATAATTTTAAGTATGCATAAGCAAAGATTTTTTTTTGTTTTTTTCTAGTTTGTAATTTTTTTGTTTTTGTATAGCATTGTAAAAAAGTACTCTATTAATCGGTAGCTAGATTTTTTGTACATTGCAAGAAAACCTTTTTTCTTATATGTAAGTAATGAAAAGACGATTTAATGCCAAATAGTAGTTTTTAAGTTGTACCTTTATTTCAAAATTGTAAATTTTTTTATTTATTGCTACAATAAAAATTTTTATTTTATTATTTATCCACTGTCATTTTTACATAACCGCTTTTTTACCATTTTGTTTATGTTTGATTTTCTAACGAAAATATAAACGTCACAAAATATTTGTTTACAAAACTAAGGAGACAATTAGCCAACAATTTTAAACATCCCAAAAATATACATTATTGTATTATTATTATTAATACATTTATTTTAATATTTTGATTTTTTTGGGAACATCGCAATGTTTTTTTATCAATTTGACTCATCATTAATACCTACCTGTAATTTGGATAAAATTTTATTTTACCGATTTCCATGATTTATTGTTGAGAACTGTATGGATATACGGTTCACTAGCTAACGTAGCTATCTTGTCCGAGTTATTTGTTATTACAAAAATCTCGTATAAAATGACTTAAGTGTATGTGAACGACAAAAACCCAAAACATTTCTTCAGAAAGAACAACCTGTGTCCATAGCAGCTCATTAATTTCTAAAACTAAATGTTTGGCATTGTTTAAATAAACATGAAATTTTTGTGATAGCTAGTGATATAAAAGGTTGAATTACCTCCAAAATACAATTACACGCAGCGTCAAAAGTCTTGGCCCCCTATATATCAAATGATTTTATTAAACCCAGTTATTTTTCTTACTGTGGTAAAAAGTTACATGTATTTAGAGAACAAAAAAGATGTCGATAACGAGTCCTTGCTTGATTATCAAAATATTGGCAGTGATAGCATATTCAGCCATTCGGATATCGGAAATCTTGGGCATTCCCAGATCATCTGTTGTATACAGATATCAAGAATTTGATACAGTGGAAAACAAACCAAGTAGTGGACATCCTCGAGTGTCTAGCGAAAGCGAGGATCGTTATTTGGTGCAATATGCCCGCAGACACCGCACAGCTTCAGCTTCAGCTCTCAAAAGCCACTTTCTGGGTACGTTTAGCCCTGCTATATCGACACCTTCAGTTCGAAGACGACTCCATCATGCAAATTTACGTGCTAGAAGACCATTACGGGTCTCCACTTTACTTCCAAGACATCGTTTAGCCCGTCTACTGTGGGCGCGGAAACACAGTGGTTGGCTTTTGCAGCAATGGAGGTTGGTTTTATTTACAGACGAAACCAGAATTGGACTGATGAGTAATGACAATCGGCTAAGAGTCTGGAGAGAACCAGGTCGTCAACAACAACTTAATTTTCCCCGCAAAGTTGTTCCCTATCAAGGAGGTACCGTAATAATTTGGGGGGGAATAATTTTTAACCGCCGTACCCCATTAATTCGCATTCCACAGAATATGACCAGCCAAATTTACGTTTAACAAGTTATTACACCCATTATCTACCCTATACGTCACGAATTAGGTAAAAAAAATTGTGTTTATGGACGTTCAGGATACATTCGAAGCAGGACATATCAGTAGCCAACTCGCCTCGCAATTATCAGTAGATTTAATTATCCAGCCAACTCGCCGGGTATTAATCCCATTAAAAATATGTGGGATTACATTGCTAGAGCCATTCACGATCTAATCAACCCACCTCAGACTGCAGATGAGTTAGTCGTAGCGGCTGCAGAGGAATAGAACAATATTTCAGAAGACACTATTTACAGCTTAATTATTTCAATGTACAGACGTGTCAATATGTTATTCCAACATGGAGGAGTCCATACCGAATATTAGTCAGTGTACAACACGTTTGATTTAATAATTTTTTTTTAAAAATTCACACATTTATTAGTTTTTAATTTTCCAAGTATCCCAGTTCATGGAAAATACTCTTTTTACGAAAAACAGATTCAGTAAACAATAAACTTTTATAAATATATTTTGTTTTTCTAACAAAACATTTCTTTAACAAGACTGAGGGGGGGTCCAAGACTTTTGACGTTGTGTGTAGTTTCGTATTAACCAACAATAACGACATAGTGAAGAAATCAACGAAAGAATAAACAAAAGAAAGTAACCAAAGTTCGAGATAAAATATAAATTCTTCAAAGAGTATGCAGAGGTTAAAAAGTCGTAGACAGACGACAAAAAATATATCAAACCAACAAGTAAAGAAATTGACTAATAGCTAATTGTAATTTTTCGATGAGCTGTTACCCGCGACTTCATCCGCGTGGAATTTAGATTTATCTTAATATTATTGCGATATTTACCCTTGGATTTGATGAATTTAAACACTCAGTACAATAACTAAACAGTTTATTATTATATTTCCAAACAATAAATTCTTACTTACAAATCACTTAGATACAAACTCTATACAATCTTTTTATAACACTTTATAATTTACTTTTTAAATTCAAAAACTAAAAAACTTTCGCGACCGCTGACTTTTTATTTTCCTACAAATTATTACTCGACAGAGCGAGAATTCTCTTTCGTTATTCCAAAATTACCTCGAAATTACTGGACCTTTCAAGAAAAATTCGTCGGACGCTTTCAATCGCACCGCGGCCATGAATAATTCATTTTTTTTTCATTGTGTTCGACGCGCCTCAAGGCGACAATGGACCAAGATGGACTCCGCAATTCGTCTTTAAACAAGGATAATTTTTGTTTCTCAACATCCAATTTAACATCAAAGAAATTCTTTATAGACCACCGTACCATCTAGTAAATTTTTGAAAAACTAAATTTTAAAATAATTTCGGTCAAGTGGATTGTTTTCTACAAATAAACAGCGCCATCTATCGATTGTTTAATAGAAAAGGAGGGCAATATAAAATTGTTTATACCTGTGTCAGCCACTAGTAGATTATTAATTTTTTTTAATAGTTGCATAAAATTACAAGTCAAACCAAGCAGTTCAGGCCATTTTCGACCCCCCTATAATTTCGTTGTGGATAAAACTAGAAGCCTGAATTTTCAGTAACCAAGCAAGCATTGTATAAACACGGTATATTTCAAATTTCATTCAATTTCAACCAGTAGTTTAAGAATAATAACTAGTCAAAGTTTCTTAATTTTGTCACTCACTCACTGACTGACTAAAACTAAAATAAACTAAAAATCCCAAATAAATATATAGGATTACTAAGTTACATTTGCAGTGAATGAATCAGTGAACCTGTTTATGTATAATAAAGGAAAAAAAGTAGGACTATCTACAAAAAGGAATGAGATGCCATCAAAAACATAACTTGTAAAAAACACCAAGTCTCGCAACTCAGTTTTTCTACCGTAAAAAGTTGTGAGATCCATGTAATACCAAGTCGGTTAATTTATGCAGTCCCTACTTAAAGGTCCTTCTGTCTTAAGTTATTTTGTAATTAGCTAACCTAGCACCATCTTAAAGTGACCATATCAATATTAAAAATCTTTTATGTTTTAAATAAATAGATTGACTTGGCAATCGCACTTTCCGTTTCTCGTAAACTTTGAACTCAAGTATACAAACTCTTTCATTTGTTCCACTTTTTCTCCTTTAATCAGCACCTCGCAGTTTGTCATGCTTTTTTCTCTTTTAAAAACGATTAGGTACTTTTGTCTTACATTCATTTTAATTCCTCTGATTTTAAGGGCATCATGCATTATATTTACCATCACCTGCAACTCCTCTTCATAAGATGCTAATATGACGTAAAGAAGGCATTTGACGGTCAAACCATTTATTCCCTTCGCACTATCTTTCAGAATAAAATATAAATAAGTTAGTGGCGAAGCCACACATTCCTGTCCGACACCTGTTTGAATGTTAAACCAGTCCGTGTAAGCTCCGTTTATCCTGACGCAAGCAGTGGAAGCCTCGTAAAATGATTTTAGCACACGCATAAAGCTACCGCCCACCCCTTACGTAGACAATGTCGACCACTCTGTCATAGGCCTTATCCAAGTCTACGAAAGCGCAAGAGACCTTTTGACTTAAGAATTTTTCGGCTAAGCTTTGTAAGAAAAAGACCACCTGATCCCCTTCTTTTCGTAAATCCCGCTTATACATCCCATTTACATTAGTTTCAGTTGTCATTTTTTTTAATCAATACCTTTGCATACAGTTTGCCGACGATAAAATGATTTCTTAATACAGGGTGATTCTTTGGGAGTTCCAATTATACGTTTTAGAGAAAATTGACATAATTAAAATCTGAAAATTTGAGCTGAAAAGTTTTCGGATATGCCGAATTAATGTAAAATATTTAGAGCCTCTAACTACTTCCGGTTATACCGGAAGTTGACTAGAACTTGCTTATTTTAAATAGAACACCCTGTATATTATTACGTAATTCGATAAAGCTACTCTTGGGGATTCTCCCAATATAATAGGGTTTTGCTATCTTACACTGCTTGTTTTACGAGACAGTCAACTTTCTGTATAACCGGAAGTAGTTGGAGGTTTAAAATATTTAAATGAATTCGGCACATCCGAAAACCTTTCACCTCAAATTTTCAGATTTTAATTATGTCAAGTTTTTCTTAAACGTCTAATTGGAACTTCTAAAGAATCAACCTGTATATTGTAAATAAGACAATAGTTTATGAATTGTTGTCTCTAATATAGAAGCAAACACATGAGAAGACTAAAACTAATTTATTTTTCAACAAAGTCACCTGCAACGTTTATACACTACTTGCTATATCGGTGTTGAAGTGTTTCAAACGCTTTTGTAAAAACTTCAGAACTTGAGTCTTCAGCCATAGATGGTAGTCGCTGAGGGCCAAATCTGGAGAATAAGGGGGTTAATCAAAAACTTCAAATCCCAAAAAACTGTAGCCATGATCTTGGTTTGCCGTCAGCATTCATGGAACCCAACGTGCAGAGAGTTTTTAAAGACCCAATTATTGATGTAAAAAATTTTCGGTGATAACCCTCTTTTTACAGAGGTTCTTGATTGCATCTCTTGTTTTAATTTTGTCCATTTTTTAAAAGCACGCACACTTCAATGGAAATAAATTAATATTTAACATCTGATGAGCTGATCCTAATATTATTTAAAATCAGCGAATTCTTGGTAAAAATACTTGGTGAAATTTAAAATTTCTTTGCGAAAAAGGCGTCATGCTTCTTCTGTAATTCAGAGGTTATGAACGAAGTAATGCATTTATTTATAAATGCATTTATAAATTTTATTTATGGAAAAAATGTGTGAATGTTCTTTAATTAACTTAAAAAACACTTGCACCAACCTCATTTTGTTTTTAAAAAAGTAAAATAAAATAATGTTTAATTATTATTGGACATAAAATTCGGTTTAAATTGAATAAACGTAAAATCAGTATGGATTTTTTCTGATTTTATTGTTCTTATACTCTTGGCATGTCACGAAATAAATATCTCTATGTTATTATTTGGTAACGTTTTATGAATATGACACTGACCTAATTCGCAGTCAATGGAGCATATTATATTAATAAGTTGTCTAATATTATATTTTATTACAAAATTTGAAAGAAACTATTTCAAACGTGTTGTGGTATATATTTTCTATACAAAAAATGCTCAATTATATAATAATTTAACTGACATAATGATCATCAAATACGTAACCAAATAAAAAATTTTTTTTACCATACATACCTACATCTATTTATTTGTTCTCAACGATAAACATATTAATTATAATATTTTAACAATTAGCAAATGAAATGTTGGGAATTTTTCTGGTATATAAAAGTTCTGGAGTTTTGTTATATTGTTATGTAATATGTCGGAAGGAAGTGTAGAACTAGTACCTGGGATTCCGTAAAATAATCTATCGAGGTTGCGCAACCAGATATTCAAAGCTTGATTCAACATGATACATTATTTTTTTGACAACTTTTAACTTGTTCTCCATTGAATTTTTTATGAAGCCTTCTGCCACATTCAAAGACTCCCTATGTCGTTTCAGATCTTTTAGATCACCGCCACTGTCAACAATTTGTTTATACCGACTGCTTGTTTGATACACACTTCTGGTAATTTCTGGTACCTTTCTGGTAATTCAAAAAGACATTACGAGGATCGAAGGGCCAAAGGTTTTTTAAAAATTTGAATATTGACATTTTAACCTTCATTTTCCCGCGCTGTCATTCTGTCAAAAAACATATGTTTTTGTCGCCAAGTGTGATTGCATTTACTATAACCTATGTGTTTACTAAGGGAAGTATATAATTTGTAAAAATTTTAATATTTGAACGTTATTAAATTCAATAATTTATATTGGAAGGAATTCAGATATGTTTCTACCATTGTTCTCAATTTTTGTTTATCTGGCTGCTACTCGCAAGTAGTCGATGCATCGTCGAGGGTGAAGCTCTTGTTATTGTTTGTAGTGTCAAAGAAAAAAAAGATGATAAGTGGATAATCAGATCTTATTGTTTGCAGACCAGTGCTATTAAAAGTAATGAAATCAATGGATGACATGACTTTAATGATAGTATTTATTTACTTTTGACTATAATAAAAATAACCAACAAGAACTTGCCTGTCTTCTTTCAATAAGTTTTTCCTCTTTCATCTTCAGACTTTTGGACTTTGTTATAATGCTGGACACAGGTTAGTTTTTACTTGGTATAGCAGTGTTTTTCAGGTAAAGTAGCGCCCTGTCAGATTAATAGGTAATTCTATTAACCACATAAAATATAGAAAACAAAATACTTACAATCTCTAGGAGTTACAAAATCTTTCACTACAAAATGTTAAGAAATGTTTTTGGTAACTCTTTTTCCTATTTTCAGTTTGATCTCCCACAGTTTTTTTTTATCAACCATAGCCACCATTCCCGATTCGCTGATATGCTCAACTCTTTGACCCCCATTTGGGAAATAATGAAAAGTAAAATTGGGTTGTTTTTTACACACTAAGTTACATTCATGTACATAACAATTTGCTCTGTTGGTCATTTTCACTATTAACAAATTATTAGTCACTATTAAACAACTATAATCCTCGCACAAATGCGAGCTTCAGGATATATAAACAAAAATCAATCACACTTGCTCATCACGTGATATTGATGCGAGTTTATTCCGTCAGATGGCAATTGCTTAGCATTAAAGGGCAATAATAGCTGGTTCAATTACTTGAATATCATTGATTTTCATTTGATACTGCTCCCTATTTCTACAAGCGCCCTAACTAAACCTACTATTGAAGCAATCTAAAAAATTTATAAATTATTATGTGGTGAAATAAAATGTTAACTTCATTACTTTTGAGCATCTTTAATTAATTTACTCTTTGAGCTAACTTAACGAGGTACCGATCCAGTCTCTTTAAATCTTAAAATCTTTCCAATACCCTGTCGCAGCCCTGTAAAAGAAGGATTCTTGATGGAGATTGGTCATTGTAGTGTCAATCTTGAGAGTAAATGGGTGAGACTGATCAGCGTGCCGAGTTCTTCGGCCGAATGTGGCCACTGGTGGTATAAGAGTTTTTATTTCTCTGGAGCATCTGTCATGGAAATATCTGTAAAGTAATGTCTGGTCTGCAACTCCTCTTTTATGTTCTAGTGGGTAAAGGGTATCTGTAAGAGTTGAGCTGTTTATCAACCGAATGGCCCTTTTCTGAATGGAATCTAGAATACTAAGAAAATGTCTTGGTGCTGAACCCCAAATGTGCGAGCAATACTCCAGTAGAGGTCGGGTTTGAGCTTTGTACGTCGTCAACAGTTCATCAGGAGTAAAAAACTTTCTAGCTTTCCATAGAAAACCTAACCTCTGGCTTGTTGACTTTGCGATGTTAGCAACATGGTCATGCCAAGACATATTATTAAACATCGTGCCTCCCAAAATCGAAATGGAGAGACTTGATTCAAGGGTACTTCCGGACATTGTGATGGAATGATTTGAGAAATTTACTTTCTTGGAAAGCGTGGCGCTTTGTGTTTACAAATTAATTCCCCAGAAAATGATTCCATAACTAAGCACCGACTCAAAATTTGCATGGTAGAGTGTTTTTAATTTTTTTTATCTGTGTATTTTGGTGTTATTCTTATTACTAAGCTACCAAGTTTTTGATATTTAAAATCAGTTTATTTCATTTTAAGAAATTATCTGTACACCTCAATAATTTCACAAGTAAATTAATTTTAAAATATGTTTGGGTAATTCTTGGACTAACTTTACGAGGAATTCAATGGTGACCTTGGATTTGATCTTGACGATGAACTTGAGGGTTATTTAAAGATCATCTCAATTTTTTAAATGGATACCCTCTTTTTTGACGTCAGCAAACGAAAAAGGGGGAAAATTTTACGTTTAGATATGTGATCCCTTGAGGTCAAAGTACGCTTCGCAGGATTTCATTTACATTTTGCGACATTAGTGATAAAACAAGAAGCAAAGGCCATACGCTTGGTAAATTTAAACAAGCAATTTAACGATTACCTTTAATTTGACCTTAAACATCAATTTTTTAGGTCATTTGAAGGTTAACTTAATTTTTTTAAACTGAAACCCCCTTTTTGACGTCAGCAATAGAAAGAGCGGGATATTTTACGTTCAGATATGTGTTCAGGTCTAAGGTTAACATCATGCCGAGTGGTCAAAGTACAGGATTTCATTTAAATCTAGCGATATATTTCATTTGACCTTGAACATAAATTTTAAGGTCATATGAAGGGAAATTTAATTTTTTTAAACGGGAACCCCTTTTTTACATAATCCCGAGTGGTCAAAGTACGTTATTACAGGATTTCATTTAAATCTAGCGATATATTTCATTTGACCTTGAACATAAATTTTTTAGGTCATATGAAGGGAAATTTAATTTTTTTAAACGGGAACCACTTTTTTACATCCTAAACTGCCACGGCTTACACGCGTTTACCTGGACACCCATAGCCGAGAATCGCCACGGGCGTTCATGGATCTTTTAATGGCTCTTTTATTTATAGGAAAATAAAAAACGCAAAAATGAGACCCAGCACATTTTACATATCTACGTATGTATTGAAAATATTTATTTAAAAGTAAATAAAACAGGTCTTTTCTTATCTAGTCAGTGGCGATTTTTAACTACCTCCGGAAATTTAACGTTTAAAAATAATGCATGGTCATAAATCAGGTTTGGCCTTGAAGGTCATTTAAAAGTTATTTAATTTTGAAAACTGAATATCTCAAAATGACGCAATTTGTTTCTAAAAACCTCCAAATGGTTTTAAAATTAAAGCACCGTATAATTTTTTATTATAGTTGGGTATAGAAAATTTTATTGTTATAAGTCGATGATTTTTTTGAAAATCAGTACATGTTAATAATATTTCTTTAATTGGTCTAGTAAAAAAGTAAAATTGTCTAAAATCCCAGCACTTATCATGGCAAATGGAATTCGTTTTAAAGCCTTTGAAAACCACTTAAGCTTGTGTAACTAACTCATTTAAATCCTCCAAATACCTGCACACTAATAAATAATATCGCCTAATCGTAATAATCCTGTTTAATAGTGACGTGTACGTTTTATTGTAGGTAACCTGTAACTGCTGGCAACCTACCTTCGTTCCTCTCTGTTGGCCACTCTGAGCGTCAGGTAACTTTCAACGTCTTGCCGACCACGTTGGGACTAACTATTATTGTACTGCCATTCCTTCTATACACTCTAATTTTAGTCAATATGAGTAATAGGTACAAGGGCCTTCAAATATATATATGCTAAACTTGGTTTTTCACCTACGACTAGAAGAAAGCAGAAATGCACTAGTGATTTAGTGAAGTGGAAGGACCTATTGTATGGTAAACAAATTCCAACACGGTGGTAACACACTAAACCAAAACTTTCGATTGATATATGTATTCAAGGCAGAGGCTAGTAGGTCAGCAGAAAAGTTGTAGGTTTACTAAGGATTGCTAGTCATAAATTTCCTTTAGAACGAGACTTCTACACGTATGGTCGTTTTATGACGTAATCTTCATAAATTATCTTGGTAGTTCCTATATATATATATATATATATATATATATATATATATATATATATATATATATATATATATATATATATATATATATATATATATTGGCAGGAGTCCTTCAGCTTCTGCCGCATCCCGCATTTCGATCGCCACGTGTTTTTATCTCTTCAGATATCTTCATTGATAGCTCGGTCCCTCATCGTTGTCATAACTTCATCCAACCATGTCGTTCCTCGTTTTCTTTTATTCGGTGGAGAGTATTTAAAAACCTTTCTTGGCCATCTGTGTTCTTCCATACTCCTCCTTCCATACCATATAAGCTGCCTTGTTTCTATTCTTTTAGTTGCTCTGTGTATTCTATTTGTAAGTCGTCTAATTTCTATATTTGGTATGTGCTCTAACCTAGATATTCGGCACGATCTTCTGAGAAAATCCATTTCTACGGCGTCTATCTTCCTCCTTGCTGATTCCGTAACTGCCAACATTTTGACCCGTATGTTAATATTGGCTCTACGATTGCTCTGTAGAATGTCAGTATTGTTTTTAAAGAGATTAGATTGAAACAAAGTAAAGGATTTAAAACCCGTACGCCCTTTTGTTCTTGTTGTACTCTGTGTCGTATATCTTGTACAGATAAGACTTTGTTTGATATAGTACTACCTATATATTTGTATTCTTCTTCTTTAAGTGCTGTCTCCTGTAGGAGGTTAGATATCATCCTGGCTATCTTTACTGTGTCTTATGCTGCTCTAAACAATTCTATTGAGCTGCATCGATGATACCATTCCCTCAGATTTCTCAACCACGATATTTTTTTTCTCCCAATACTATGTTTTCAATTTATTTTTCCCTGCATTATTACTCGTAGCAACTTATATTTCTTCCCTCTCAATATATGTCCTAAGTATTGAAGTTTTCTTGTTTTAATAGTTGTCATCAGTTTACAATCCTTTCCCATTTTTCTCATTACCTCGATGTTTGTTCTTTTTTCATTCCACGATATTCTCAACATCCTTCTATAACACCACACATGTTCTTGCTTGAGTGTCCAACTTTCCATTCCATATAGTAGTGTTGAGAATACATAGCATCTTAGCGCTCTCATTCTTAGCTTTATCGAAAGCTCAGAGACTGTATTCTTCACATTTCCTTAATTGTCTTGCAGATCTGGATCTTCATCTTCTTCACCTACTCTTAAATATTCTGTTTTGGCTAGTTTGGTAGTTCCTACGATATGTTAAGGAGTAGCTTAATGTTGGTGAAGCGATCATGCAGCTTCAAATATGTGAAACAATTCATTTCGAAAAGGAATGAAGTGGGTACTTGGAATATAATAAATTATATTCGGGGGGCTGTATATAATTTTTTTAAGTTGTGAAAACAATTCCGGTTTATATTTGAAGGCTTTTTGTATTTGTCAACCTGATATACACCTAGAAAGGTGTTTCATGAAAATGTATAATACAATATTTAATTAACACTTCTTTATGAAAAAACAAAGTTTAATTTTCTTTTGTATTGCACCAAATCAAATCACAAATTATAAACGAGGGTCTTATTAGCTTTAAATAAATAATTGTTATTTATTTATTTAAAAATCAATAGCGGGAATCAAAAACTATTTTCCAGAGTTTACTTTCAGACTATTATCTATTTTTTTTTAATGAAACGTCGAAGAATCATTATTTTGTTAAGTTGACTACGTAAACTTTTTTGAAAACTATAATCATACGGTGCGCTGGAATAAGTGTTACGTCCCCCTCTTAACTTCTCTATTTTTATGTAATAAATAAATACTCGGACAGGTCGATTTTTATAATAATCATAGAATGCTACGATATATCAGTATCTCTATTCATGGGACAATCGTCTCTTCAATTTTTTTCAATGAGAAAGTACATCGTGCGACACAGCGTTTGAAAGCTCCTAAACCACTGATCTTAAAAATTTATAACAGATTAGTTCCAAAATTTACGAATTTGAGTTATGCGTAGAAGAGTTTTAGTTGGGACCTGTCGAACTGTTAAAATAACTTAATAGTCTTTTTTAGTTACCTCGAGAAGACTCACCATTAAAGGTTAAATTTTTGCAACATCCGTGGACTCAACAAAACTATAATGACGTCCATCATCACCTACAGACGAAAAAACCGGATATCCTGGCCCTAACAGAATTACAAGTAAACTCATCCACCAAAAAGGTCCACATGCTTTGTCCTGGTTACGAACTCCATTCTCGGTTCACGTTTAAAGATGGAGTCTGCTTTTACGCTAAGGCTAACTTTTCATGCCAGCGTGAAGAGAATTTGGAACCAAAAGACATTGATGTGATGTGGTTCAAGCTAGCTGATACCAAACTGACCAAATTCCTCTGCTATCTTTACCTATCACCCAATGAACCTTCATATAACAATCTCTTGCAGTTTTTATCACTCAAACTGGACTTCATTCAGGAGAACCATCCAACAGCTGAAATCATAATCATGGGATACTTTATTGTACATAACGCTGCCTGGCTCAAATTCTCTAACAAAACAGACGATGCAGGTCGTCATGCTGAGGCCTTCGCCATCACTCATGATCTAGAACAACTGGTCGAGCTACCAACCCGTATCCCTGATATTAACAACCAGACTGCCAATACATTCGATCTATTCCTCACCACCAATTCTGATCCGTATAGAAAAGAAATGTGTGCCCCCTTGGAAACTCTGATCACACCTTCATCTCCACAACCTGCTCGTTCCATATACCATCGAGCAGCACAATACCGCCCCGGCTCATGTGGCACCACAATTCGACCGACTGGGAAGGTCTTCGTATGTTTTTCTCAGAGTTTTCATGGGAAAGAGTTTGTTTCTCTTTAGTAGATCCAATACGATGTGCCGAGACAATTTCTGAAATCATCATATTGGGGATGCAAACTTACATACCGAACAAGAAATGTGCACCTGAACTAACACCTGTTCTTTACAAGTTGTTCAACCACTCTTACAATTTGGGGGTTTTTCCGTCCAACTGGAAGACTGCAAGAGTACAACCAGTCCCTAAAAAAGGCAAGGAGATCCTACCTAGCAACTACAGACCTATCGCACTGCTATCTATTATTTCAAAGGTCATGGAAAAAGCCATCAACATCGAGCTCATGAAATATCTGGAACACTCAAGAATTGTCAACGATAGGCAATATGGTTTTCGTCAAAAATCAACTGGTGATCTGCTCGCTTACGTCTCACACATATAGCAGCTATCTATTGAAAAATTGGTCGAAACTTTAGCCGTGGCATCTCCAAGGCATTCGACCGAGTTTGGCACCAGGGTCTCCTCGCCAAGGTTCCATCTTTTGGCTCACCCCCTCAGCTGTGTTTCAGTTAGCTAGTTTTCTCTCAAACAGGTCTCTTCATGTGGTGGTTGATGGAGTTTCATCCAACTCTCGACTAATAAATGCTGGTGTTCCACAGGGATCAATTCTAGCTTCAACACTTTTTCTACTTCACATCAACGACTTGTTGGAAACAACTTCATGTCCATTACACAGCTTCGCAGATAATAGTACCCTCCATACCGCTTCCAGGGTCCTATATCTACCCGAATAACCAGAAATGAACGAGGAAGAAATATCAACAACATAAATATAGACTTGGCAAAAATCCTCGAATGGGGATCCAATAACTTGGTAGAATTCTCTAGAATTTCTTTAGAAAAGCCGATGTCACTGTGCCCAACATAATATTGTCAGAAGTAACCATACCATTGAAGTCATCCATCTCGATGCTTGGTATTACTATCAGCAATAACCTTTCTTGGGATAACCACGTGAGGTCCATTGCCAAATGTGCATCCCAAAAACTTTTTGTTTTGTACCAAGAGCTATTTAATTTTCAGTCACCTGCTTATGATCTATAAAACACAGATCCGACCTGTCTTGGAATAAATACTGTTTCCATATTTGGAGTGCTGAAACAATTGGATTCCGTCCAAAAAATGGTAATTCGTCTGGTCGGTGATGCCTCGCTTACAAACTAGCTCACTTCTCTGGAACACCGCAGAAAAGTTAGCGATTTGTCTCTATTTTATAGATATTTTCATGGGCGACGCTCTTTTAAAATATCAACATTTATTCCACCTTAGCTGTGTCTTCTAGATTTACCCGTCAAGTTCAGACTTCACACCCCTTCGTGGTCACTTTGGAGACCTGCAGAACATCTCTTTCCAAAGACTCGTTCATCCAACGAACAGCGAGGCTTTGGAACACATTGCCTAGGGAGGTGTTCCAGGAGGCATACAACCTCCATAAATTTAAGAACACCAATTCCTATCTTTTTTCACTTACGATGTTCTCTGAGCATTACAGGATATCTCTTTTCGTGGGATCCAGAACATACATAAAAAAACCTAGAAAATTACTTTAAAGCACACTCAAACATTTAAATATGTCGATTTTGTTACTACTTTAAAATAAATTGGATTATTATTAAATTTAAAAATGGTACAACCTCGCAGTTTAGAAGAAAAATGCAAAATCATTGTAATTTAAGGCAAAGCTGACCGCAACTATCATGAGGCGGTATGGATGTTCAATATACGCTTTTCTGACATTAATAAATATTAAAACTCTTTCACAGATAACTAAAATTCGTACATTTTGAAACCAAAGTGTTATACATGTTTAAGATTAGTGTTTCAAACGCGGTGTCGCATAATGTACTTTCTCATTTAAAAACTTCGAAGGGATGATTGTGCCATGAAGAGGGGTCGACGGTTCCAAACTGGTATATCGTAGCATGCTATGATTAATATAAAAATCGACCTGTCCTAGCTTTTTTCTTATTACATAAAAATAGAGAAGTTAAGCGGGGGGCGTAACACTTATTCCAGCGCACCGTATGATACAAATTCATAAAAAATACTACGCACAAATTAAAAACAAAATGAAATTGTGACATGGATTTGAAACAATGTAATTAATTGTTGCTTGGGTTTAAAAAGCATTTATTTAATTTGTACCAACTTAATTAATTAAAATAAATCCACCATGTATATGTATGATATAAGTAGCATTCATTATGGTATTTTATTATTGTAGTCATAAAATAATAATTGTGCTATGCTGAAATATTATTAGCAGCTACCACGAAGGCTGTAGGCTGTTGCAAATTGACTATACTACCCATATTACATATAAGTGTATTACTGGTTGTCTAACAGTGCCATACCAAATAATATGTACAACTAACTTCCTTTGTACATATCGTTGAATCGAATATTTTAGTATACTAAATGTGTTATTGTAATCA
Source organism: Agelastica alni (assembly GCA_950111635.1). Lineage (NCBI taxonomy): Eukaryota > Metazoa > Arthropoda > Insecta > Coleoptera > Chrysomelidae > Agelastica > Agelastica alni. Next base: position 11,773,111 of record OX467718.1, read on the forward strand.
ATATATTGTTGATTGATAATTTATTTTAATAAAAAAAATGCCCGTTTTTATTAAATTTGTTTTCTTATTAATTTATTTTAAATAAAAAATTATACACATTTTTGTAATTTTAATATCACCATTGTATCTTAGAAAACTAAACTACAAGATTTTCACTAACTGTGGGTTACGAACCACAACACGTGTTTCGCTATACTATAGCTCCATCAGGTGGAGTATTAAACTAACTACTATTGCAAACCAGTCATATATATATATATATATATATATATATATACAAGTGTGTCAGGCAAGAAAATAATAAGTGATTGGCAAACGTTGAGTTAGTTTTACCATTTATAATACTGATTTTATGTTCTTATACTCTTCTCTTGAAAGTTCGGCCTGTTTGGCCTATATAAACATTTGGACAATCTCCACACGGTAATTTATATACTCCAGATTTCTCAGTTTGTTTAGTTTTGTCTTTGTTATTTTTAATATGTTTGCCTAAACTGTTGTTGGTTCTATATGCAATGTTGATATTATTTTGTTTTAAGAAAGAAGAAATTTGTTCAGATAATCGACCCGATTAAGTGATAATATAATGTTGATTATTTTCTTTCTGATAGGGATAAACTTCCCTTTATTACTTTGCAATAGTTAGTTTAATACTCCACCTGATAAAGCTTCAGTATAGCAAAACACGTGTTGTGGTTTGTAACCCTCAGTTAGTGAAAATCTTGTAGTGTTATACATTAGTTTAGTGTTCAATTATGGATTTTCATCAACTATCGGCCTTATCTATTAAAAAAAAATATTGTATCTTAATTAACTAGGGAGAGTTGGGTTTTTTTCTAATACGTCCCCACATTTTCGTTCTTCACTAGGTACTGTTAGGTTAGGACGTTAGGTTAGGTTAGACTATTTTTTTTACTCTTATTGCCGTAATTAATACCGATTTTTATTAGCATAACCTCCAAACCTAAAAGCAACAGTAACTGGTGAAGAACTTTGAAAATGCGGGGACGTATTAGAAAAGACCCGAGAGTTGTTCTAATTTAAAGACATTGCTAAAAAAAGTAATGAGACTGATTAAATAAAACACGCAAAAATATTTTATGAATCCAAATTTATCGCATCTGCTTTAAAGTAATCTCACACTAGAACCAACCCACTTATTTTATTGTTTGTTCCAGGCCTCGAAACTTTATTATACTCAGTTTTCGGTATAGCCTTCAAATCGGCCAGCTTATTTTCTTTTATTACTTCTATTGACTTAAAATGATGTCCACCTAGTGGTAATTTCAACGGGGAAATAGGATAAAATCACACAGAGCCATATCTGGCGAATACGGCGCTTTCAGAATGGCATTCACTTGATTTTGATAAAATACGAATAATAATGGCAGTATGGGATGGTGCATTATCGTGGTGCAAAAATATAAATTGTTTCGTCATAAATCTGAACGTAAAAAAAGGCCTAAAAAATATTCTTTGTTGACTTTTAAACAGTCAACATGCCCTTAAGTTTCGATTTGATTGGTACCATTTAAAAACTTGGGATTTTGATAAACATTTATCACCGTAACACTTTTGTGATATTTTCAATGCATCAGAACATAAAATTTTGATTTCTTTGACAAAATTTGATGCAAATTCGTTGTTCCATAGATTTTACTATTTGGGCGAGAAATAAAAGTAGTGGACTGTATTTTTAATGAGAGAAACTCAAAATGAATTTACAATGGAAAATTCAAAAATGGTTTATATAAAGATCTCAGACTCATCTCGGTTAGTTGCAACTCTTGCTCAATTTTTTCGCCCTTCCGCTGGTGAAATGTGTTGCCGGCAATCTGGCGTAAATCGCATTATTTGATATTCGATATTCGTTTAAAACGACGCCGCACTATCGTGAATCCAAATGGAGTTAAGCAATAATAAAAAATAACCCTAACTAAAATTATTAAGTAAATTAATTTTCTTTTTGACACGTCGGCTTCGAGGCTTATTCTTTATTTCTCGGTTGATACTGCACGTGTTTTCTAAAGTTGGCGTCTGTCTGTGGTCTGTGACGTTTTTAGGATCCAACCATCTTCTCGTATCTAGATCTGTCATTGGTTGCGCGAAAATTTAAAAACGAAATGTCATTTGAAAATCAAACACATAGGTACTGTACAAAGAAAAGTAAACGGGGACCAAACACACATTTTAAAAATCGCAAATTCTAACCTAATATTAATAATATATAACCTAATATATAACCTAATATAATATAAAATTTTCACGTTATTACTAAGTATTTCTCAAGGTGATTTCGTCTGGCACCCTCCACAATGCGTAGCATTCTTTACTTATCGTGTAGAGCCGGCACTGGGATGAAATGTTCGAAATCGACATTATGGCTCAGTGGTGTATTAATAACGAACTAGCAGTTTTTATTCGTGCGTTAAAGTAAAGTTTTTAAACAAGATCATCGACGAGACATGGCGTTTTTAGTTCGGGATGAGTTTTTGGAGAAGTATTCGTGTGATTTATGTCGCAAGTTTTTATCAGTTAAACCTGTAAATATACATCGAAACCGGAAACTTACCTGCGGCAGATGCGTTGAAAATAGTGATACAACAACTGAATCGATGTGTAAAAACATCTTAGTTAATGGTTTATTTAAATGTGTCAATAGATTCGATGGTTGCAGATATTTACTACCAACAACTGAGGTCCTGAACCACGAGAAGATTTGCAAAAGTTGTAAATATCGCTGTCCATTATGTCAAGATGATAACAAATTACCTTCATATTATTTGATTCGTCATTTTGAAGACCAGCATAGCCAAAATATTTTATTGAAATCAAATTTTAAACTTTTTATGGATGATTTATTTTCACAAAAAATATACTTGTACAGGTTGTAAGATAAAATATTTTTTATTTTTGCCAAATGTGATCCTGCTCGAAGCTATATAAGTTTGAATATTTTGATACTTGTAGAAAATTGACTTTATCAGAAATCGATTTTTCTCCAGAGATGACTGTTAATAATTTTGAAATCTTCGTGAATGGTAAAAAGTTTGTACCTTATCGTTACTCATGTAACGAAATATTTACAGGTTCTGAAAACGATTATTGTAAATTAACATTTTTTGAATGTAACAAAAGTGTTTATGCATTATTATGTACATATTGTTGTCGTCTTAAAATATTTTCTTTCGTAAGATTTATCAAGCTTCGTTTACCAGTTTCATATAAAACATTTAGAAATATTTTATATTTTTGTTCTTGGTGTTGTGGCAATAGCTTTCCTTGCGAAGAATTGCTCTACCATGAATTTATTTGCAATGATCAATCTACGCGTGTGTGTCCATTTCATAGTTGCCAGTTTATTGGAAACCTAGGAGAAAACAAGTTAGATTTTGACTTTCAGCATAAAACGCTTCGTCTTCTAGATTCCATTCAGAAAAGAGCCATTCGCTTGATAAACAGCTCAACTCTCACAGATACCCTTCACCCTCTAGAACATAGAAGAAGAGTTGCAGACCAGTCACTGCTCTACAGATATTTCCATGGCAGATGCTCCAGAGAAATAAAAACTCTTGTACCACCATTGGCCACATTCGGCCGAAGAACTCGGCACGCTGATCAGTCTTACCCATTTACTCTCAAGATTGACACTACAAGGACCAATCTCCATCAAGAATCTTCCTTTTACAGGGCTGCTACGGAATGGAACAAGCTTCCAAAATCAGTTTCTCCAGAGAACTATGACCTGCAATTTTTCAAAAAGCGGGTCCATAATTATTTCCTTTCTATAATCCCTTCCCCTTCTAATAGTCGCAGTGCGGGCCGTCCGCGGCCCACACGATAGGTCTACCCTTTTTGCGACTATTTTCATAAAAAAAAACTTGATGCTTAAAAAACCTTCCATGTCAAAAACACGAATTTTATTTTTGGATAAGGGGACATTTTCTCGTTGTTGATGTACCAGATACAAATTATCCCCAACTTAATGATCGAATAACTATGAACCATTCGGGATTTTGTTTTGACAATGTAAGAGTAAAGTTTTTGACTGAAAATTTAGAAAATATTTATGTCCGTACATTTTTTTGTAATAATGATAATATGATTGTCTTACATTATTTGCAATTAATAAATCATAACAGCAGTAAAACTATTATTAATCATTCAATATGTAAACCAAATGATACTGTATTTAGAATTGTTATTATATCAAATGATGTTACTGACTCTTCTATGTTACAAGCATCGTAAACAGCTACCTTCTTCATCTTTTCGTTTAAAAGAGAGCAATTTTTAAACTAAACAAAACATTTTATTTTATTAATCCATCGTGGAATTTTTCTCAAAAAAATATTTTCCAAATTTCCTTTCAAAGTTGTAAAAGACCTGAGTAGGTTTTTTTTTATTATTTAGTCCAGATTGTGGAACTGAGTTTCAGTGATTTATTTTCTTTTTTTCCTGACTTGCAACTTGATCCAAATCAACAAGCTAGCACTTACCTAGATCCATATGTTTTTTTGTGCTTGGACTTTTCTTTTTTGAAATGTTTGGAATAAATTTTAATTTCTTATTTTTAGCATAGTAGTTGGTAAAAACCTAGCTAAAAGATACAGCAAGTTATGGTGATCATAAAATGAAAAATAAAAAGTTATTATATTGTGATGTTGCGTTACTTCTTTTTATTAGTTTATAAAGCAGCAAATAAAATCATTATGGTCAATAAAAAATTTGTAGACAAACTTTTAGTGATTATTTAATATGTAATTAAAATGGTACAATGATCAAAATAGTATTTGTATGGAATAACTCTCTTATTATTGACCAAAAACATTTTTTTCCCCTAATTTTAGAAAATGAAAACGAATTTACCTTATTATCAGAATAAAGAGAATAAAAACATTGTAATCTGTTACAAATATTGATGTATCAACGTATTGATTAGGTAACATATTTTAATCATATAATTTTAAATTTAGAAGTTTTTGTGTCAAACGGTTGCATGGAAGTAAAAAAACATCTGTTTTGTTTAATTCACTTATTTTACTTGTATCCACTAAATTTACCAAAGAAAAAAACATGTATATTATAAGTTGCATTTTTTAAGTGTATTACTGGTTGTCTATCAGTGCCATACAAAATAATGTCAACATCTATCTTTGTATTTGTACTATAATACACAAGGTTTAATTGATTAATTTTGTATACTTCATATTATAATCAACTAACTGTTTATTCCGATTTATTATATATTTTGATACAAAAGATGCTTGTTTTTGTTGTTTTTTGTGTCAGGATAAACGGAGCTTGTACGGACTGGTTTAACATCGAAAAAGGTGTGAGACAGGGATGTGTGGCTTCGCCATGGCTGTTTATCTTATACATAGACGATTGTTTAAAAGATTTGAAAGAGATTTGATCGTCAAATGCCTTCGATGATCAAGTCATGTTAGCGTCATCTGAAGAGGAGTTGTAGGCGAAAGTAATGTTTTTTGAAAGAAAAGAAAGCATGACCAACTTTGAAGTTTCGATTGAGGAAGAAAGAGTGGAACAAGTAAATGAATTTGTGTACTTGGCTTCAAAGTTTACGAGAGATGGAGAGTATGACGGTGACATTGAGCGAAGGGTGTTGACAGGAAAACAAATTAATGTGGCACTGCATAGCTTTATGAACAGCCAGAAAGTGTTAAAAAAGGGACGTCTGGCTGTGCATAGAGGTGTGTTGGTTGCTACACTTATGTATGGTAGTGAATGTTGGGTTTGGCAAAAGAAACATAAAAATAAGATAATGCTGAGGAAATGAGTAGTATAGCCGGAGTGACTCGGTTGGATAAAGTAAAGAATAGTGAGATAAGAGAACGCTGTGGTATAATAGAAGATGTGGTTACCAAGATAAATAAAGGAATGCTTAGAAGGTTTGGACACGTAGAAAGGATGGATGAAGGAAGATTGACGAAACAAATTTATAAGGCGAGTGTGAATGGACGGAAGTCGGTAGAGGTCGACCTCGGCGATCATATTTTGATCAGATCAACATTGTTTTGAAGAAAGGCCAGGTCAAGAGTACCAACAACCGACGAGCATGTATGAGAGCACTGATGAAAGTAGAGGAAGCAAAATATGTGTGTAAGAACCGTAGCAAGTGGAAGGAAGTGGTCTCTGTCTACCCCTACGGGAAAAAGGCGTGACTATATGTATGTATGTATGTTTTATCCCCTTTCATAAATGAAAACACGAGATTCCTACTACTTTACTCGAAGGTGCAAAACAAAATGATTATAATAGTTTACATTCTATTGTATTTTCAACGTTATCAGTTCTAAAAATAGTCGAGATAACAGAATCACCATAAAATGGCGAGTTCTAGCTATTAATTATAATAAATAGGACAGTCTCTTTTAATCCTACAAAAGAAATTAGACATTTTTGTTATCTCGGTGTCACTATTGTATCTAAAATTTAATTACTCCAACCACACAAACACTTATAAATACTAAATACAATTTTCTATTAATGTTTATAATCTAAAAGAATTAAAATTAGCCTAGGCAACGAGGCGAAAATAAAAATAACAAATACGAAAGTTTTGGTCAAAATGTTTATTGTGTCTTATTATTAAACCTGTTAAAAGTTCTGTACAGTTAAAGGTCCGGAATCACCGCCCCCTTGGAAAATAGGTGCCATTTAACGGTTTTTGTATTATAACTCTTTATTTATTAACTTTATCGAAAAATTAGCAGTTATAAAATTTACCAATATTTAATATTCTAAAAAAAAGTTCGACGTAAATGGACGTCAAACGGTAAGCATATCGAAGAATCGCTCTCACTTTAGTCGACCTCGGCAAAATTGTTTTGAAGAAAGTCCAGGTAAGAGTACCAGCAACAGACGAGCATGTATAAAAACGCTGATGAAAGTATAAGAAGCGTAAGACGTGTGTAAGAACCGTAACAATTGGAAAGAAGTGGTCTCTGCCTACCCCTACGGGAAAAAGGCGGGACTGTATACATATATGTATTAACAAACCAACATTCACGTCCTGATATTTTAAAACTCTTACAGCCGGTTTTAAGTGAATTTTGTAGTTATACCAAAATAGTAAGCTCCTATCTTTCAAATGTGGTATCTTAGACGACAATGTCCTGTAAGTAGTTCCGTCAGAATTCGTATGTCAATCCTAGTACATTCCAGGAACCGCCTGGTTGTGTTTCTCGAGGGTTTGGATAAACACGCTTTCGAAAGTGTCAACCCTCGTGGTTCTGACCAGTGTGCGAGTCTTTTCCTCTTCGCCCATTCCGAAATAATGGTTTTGGCAGCACTTATGGTGACTCCAAAAACTGGTTCTGGTGCTGCAAAAGCAGAAACAGGTGGCATAACCAAAACAGCTCTTTAAATTTAAAATGCAGACTTACTTTTAACTGTTGATTTACATACAAATATTTTAATTTCGCGATGTGTCAAATGCTCCCGGTCTATTCAAAGAATTTAAATATGAAGTTAACAGTTCAAATTTAATTTCTGACAATATTGCTAAGTAAATACGATTAGTCTTTATCAATAATCTCAACTAGTTGGAGTATTAAAAACGAATCGTCAGTTTTTATTCGTAACTAGTAAGCATTTTACGCGATAAAAGGTGCATTTTATTGACAAGACATGGCTTTTATAGTTCCAGATGAGTTTTTGGATGAGTATTCGTGTGGATTATGTCACAAGTTTTTATCAGTAAGACCTGTGAATATACACTGGAATCGTAAACTTACCTGTGGTAGATGCGTGAGTGATACAACAACAGAATCCATGTGTAAAAACATCTTCGTTCGTGGTTTATTTAAATGTGTCAATAGATTCGATGGTTGCAGATATTTACTACCACCAACTAAGGTTCTAAACCACGAAAAGATTTGCAAAAGTTACTATTATCACTGCCCAGTATGCCAAGATAACAAAGAATTTCCTTCATATTATTTGATTCGTCATTTTCAGGACTACCATTGCGAAAATATTTTATCGGAATCATATTTTGAGTTTATTATGGATGAGTTATATTTACATAAAATATACTTGTTTAGACTAGAAGATAAAATATTTTTTATTTTCGTCGATTCTAATTCTGAGCAAAGATATGTAAGTTTTAAAGTTGTTGGTTTACTGACTGAGCCAAATGGATGTTCTGTAAAGTTACGTGTTCAATGTGGAAACAGTGTATATAAAACGAAGAAACAAAATATTGCTCATATCGACTGTGAAGATGCTGCACCATTTATCTTTCCAAAGTTAAAGTTTATAACGGGAAGTTTGGTGTTTGTATCGTTCCAAATCGATTTGGTAACAATGACAGTTAGACGAATCGAGAAAATTTCGGTAGCAACAAAAGAACAAAAAGTTATCGTTGAAAACAAAAATAATGGTTATGATGATATTGGCAGAAAACTGACATTAGAAGTCAATTTGCCTTCAGTGATGGAGGTTAATAATTTTGAAATTACCTTGGCTGCTGTAAGGTTTATACCATATTGTTACTCATGTAACGAAATATTTAGTGATTCCGAAGTAGAATATTTTAAATTAGTGTTTTTTGAATGTAATGTAAAAATTTGTGTTTTATGTAAATATTGTTGTTGTTTTTTTACAAATCCCGGTTTAATTAGTCGAATTTCATACAAGTTATTTATTAATGTTTTATATTTTTGTGCTTGGGGTTGTGGCAATAGTTTTTCTTGCGACAAATTGCTTAACCACGAATTTATTTGCTATGAGCAACCTAAAAGCGCGTGTCCAATTCATAATTGCGAGTTTATTGGAAATCTGGTTGAAATCAAGTTACATTTTGACTTTCAGCATAAAACGCCCACGAATTCATTGCATTTTGGATCAGGTATTATTAAAAAAATTCCATGTCAAAAACATAAATTTTATTTTTGGATAAGGGGACATTTCGTTGTTGTAGATACAGATACAAATGATCCCGAATTTAATAGTAAAATTACAATGATACATTCAGGATTTTGTATTGGCAAAATAACAGCAAAGTTTTTATCTGAAAATGCTTTAAATCTTCAAATCCATTCAATTTTTTGTGATAATAATAAAATGATAGTCTCACCAAATTTGAAGCCAATTATTCCTAGCGGTAGACCAAGTATAGACGACCATTCAATGTGTAATTCAAATGATACGGTTATAAAAATAGCTGTTGTATCAAATAACTCTTATTTCCTTGACTCCATAAACTTTTTTTATCATTCTAAATGCCTTTAAACGCATGAAAGGGATCTCTAACTTCTAATATTGTGGATTTTTCCTTTCAGTCATTTTTTTTCCAATGAGAGCAAGAGAGGTCTTTAGATCAATATTACAATACTTTTTTTTAAATAAAATATATGTACATAAAGAAAAATAAATGTTTACCATTGTAGACAAAATTACTCAAAGAAAGATTTATTTAAAAAAATAATAAGTAATTCATACAAAACGATAACAACTCAGGCAAAAAAATGAAAATTTAAAGATTTATTTTTGGTGAAAACTAACAAAACAATTTTTGTCTTTTTGTAGGCAGAGATGCACGTTGCACTCTAATGACATCCATCTTGATTTTCCTGAACACCCAACAGTCGAATATCATGTTGACGTCTTTTTCCAACTTCTTGTTTCTCAAACGAAGGTCTTCCTCTTTTTCGGTCCGTTTTTGATCCCATTTTGATAAGTGCTTTTGTACATCATGTAAACATTCTTCCACGGCTTCCTCTAATTCCATATTGTCTTTGTACGTTTCATCATACTTTTGATCTATATCACTCTCTTCATCTATTGGATCCTCTAATGGAGTACCAACTCGACCCCAAACTCGTAATGCTTCTAAGGGTACATCATCGTTTAAACTATCTAAATTGCTACCTAACCATTAAAAATCAGATAGTCCTTTATATCCAATTCCTCCAGGAGTTCATCTTCCGTTAAATATTTTCGGGAGGCCATTTTTAAATGATTTCTGCAAAAAAATGTAACAATCTAAAATTATATATTTAGTAATTTTTTGTATCATTGTACACATGACATGTTGGATCTTTTTTCAACGTAATAAATATGAAATAACTTTTTTTAATGGTCTGTCTGTTATTGCATTATATAACTGAAATATAAAGGAGATGGAATGAGCTTACCTTCTTGTTTATAGATTCACATGTGCCCGTCTACTTAGCTAAGAATAAATTTTGAGGTGAACTGCAAACGGCCCGTAGAAAAGGGCAGTTCATCTTAATTCTCCCAGTAGACTCTGCCCCAATAATTTGCTTCCCTTTTAAATTGTACTCATAAGAAGCACAACAGACCTAAACCTTTCAAACTAGATGAACAGAATAAATAGGAAGTTCAGATTTTGGAAATTTTAAAACTTTTTTTTTATAAAAAGAGTAGTAATTTTTGTATTTGTTTACTGATATCGACGACCAGGTGGTATGTCAAAATAATGTATACAAAAATTACTTCTCTTGTCATTCTGCAAGTGTATTCTGTTCCCCACTTTAAGTTTTTTCTTATAAATTTTAACTATTAAAAAACATAACACTTACGTCTATGTTATTTATGTACTTATGCATTTCTTAAAATTGTTAATGTTTGAAGTTGCATTTTAAAAGCGTGCCTAGCAGTGCCATACCAAAAAATGTGTATTGTGTAACTAACTTCCTTTGTTCGTAATGTTCAATTGTATACATATTTAGTATTATACTACTTGTATTATTGTCCATACTAGCTTTTATTAAATTTGTTTTCGTTTTTTTTCATCTCCAAAAAAAAAATGTGTACACGTATAGTAGTAATCTTATTATCATTCATACATACATACGTATAGTCACGCCTTACGCCCATTTCTTAATAAAAATATTTTCATTAAGAAACACATTTTGATCATCTTATATAACTAGTGGCAGCATCCAGATCCAATTGAGATCGTTCTCTATTGATGTCAAAGAAAGCACAAGTCCTGAGATTATGAAAATACGCCTGAAGGAACCTAATGTAATTTTTAAATTAAATATTGTTTGTAATAATATTGCATCAATGTCTATTAAATAATTATTAAGAAAACTAACAACTGTTTAATTAAAGTTTTTTTTATAAAAATATTAGATCTTAATAATGTGGCATGATTGCTTGAGTGTCAGTAGAATTCAGCGAATTAGATAAGATTAGACTTTATCAATACTCCAAATTATGTGATGTATTTAAAAACAAATTGTCAGTTCTCTTTCGTGTGCAGTAAAGCATTAGATATATGCGATATAGTACAGTTGACTATTGACAAGACATGGCGTTTGTAGTTCCGGATGAGTTTTTGGAGAAGTATTCGTGTGATTTATGTCACAAGTTTTTATCAGTTAAACCTGTGAATATACATTGGAACCGGAAACTTACCTGTGGCAAATGCGTTGAAAATAGTGATGCAACAACAGAATCGATGTGTAAAATCGTCTTAGTTAATGGTTTATTTAAATGTGTCAATAGATTCGATGGTTGCAGATATTTACTACCAACAACTGAGGTCCTAAACCACGAGAAGATTTGCAAAAGTTGTAAATATCGCTGTCCATTATGTCAAGATGATAACAAATTACCTTCATATTATTTGATTCGTCATTTTGAAGACCAGCATAGCCAAAATATTTTATTGGAATCAAATTTTAAACTTTTTATGGATAATTTATTTTCACAAAAAATATACTTGTACAGGTTGGAAGATAATATATTTTTTATTTTTGCCAAATGTGATCCTGCTCGAAGCTATATAAGTTTGAATATTTTTGGTTTAAATAAAGAATCAAATGGAAGTTTTGTAAAGCTAAGCCTTCACTGCGTAAAAAGTTCATTTGAAACTAAGAAACAAAGTATTGTCCATTTTGACTCTGAAGATGCTGCACCATTTACGATTGCAAAATTTCAGTATGAAATGGGCAGTGTGGTGTTTGTAACATTTCAAATCGAGTTGGAAACAATGGCAGTTACACAAATTGCGAAACCTTTTGATTCAGTACCAACAAAAGACATACAAAAAAAAGTTATTAATAAATATGAAGATGGTGGTTGCGATGATACTTGTAGAAAATTGACTTTATCAGAAATCGATTTTTCTCCAGAGATGACTGTTAATAATTTTGGGTTAGTAAATAGTTGTTTTATTTTAAAGAAAACATTTCTAGTCTTTTTGATTCTGACTTTTATTTCTTGAGTCTGATCATGCCTATCGTTGATCCACGTGCCGAGATACTGATATTGCTTTACTCTCTCGACCAACACTGAATTGATATTGATGTTGGTATTAAGATGGTTTTATGGAGTTTTACTTATAACCATGTTTTATATTATGTACGTTTAAATTTTATATGCTCCAAATCAAGTAATTTTTAATTTATGAAAAGACATATTCTTTGTAACTTAAAATTTTTTAATAAAAGCAGGTTTATTGTTAGTATAGATACTGGTCTGTAAAGTATCTTGGTTTCAACAACAAACTATTTTTATTAGTTTACTCCGATTATACTTCTCAGACTACTCATCTCCGCAGCATTAACATTATTTTTTTATGCTTTTTCTGATCATCTGAAAAAGATGGACAAAACAGAGAGTGATAGTTGCCGCTACTGCGAGAACTTCGCTGAAACTGCAGAACATTTGCTTTGCGAATGCCCAGCGCTTTTCTGCAAGAAACTTAAGTTTCTGGAAGGGGCCTTTCTAAAGCCCTTCAATGTCAGAAATTTAGCCCCCAGGAAACTGATAAACTTTGTACGAAGTCTCGGAATCCCGGGCCTCGAATAGATTAAGGGTTATACACAAAAGATCTGATAGGTCGAGGTGCTTGAGGGGATGCATAGCCTTTACGACCCCCCTACATTCTACATGCTTCTTCTGCCAAGCGACAGCTAGTCAAGCCTATTTTCTGGCTGCTTATAAAGACAGGGCCTCATTTATTTGTTTCCCTGCCAACACCCTTCGCTCAATGTCACAGTCATACTTTTCGTCTCTCGTAAACTTTGGACCCAAGTATACACACTCACACTCTTTTTTTCCCTTCTAGCACCTACAGCTCACCCCATACAAAGACAGTGTCAACCACAACTCATTCCTTACCACTTTGTCATAGGCCATTTTCAAGGCTACGAATGCGCAGTAGACCTTTTAACTTCTATGCCTCGTAATGAAAAGACCTGATCCATACATCTCCTTTCTCTTCTCAATCCTGCTTGCAAATCCCATCTCTTCTCATCAGTTTCATTTGTCACTCTTTTAATTAATATATTTGCATACAATTTGCCGACGACGCTGAGTAAATTAATGCCTCAGTAGTGCTTACAGTCTTGATGAGAACCTTTTTCATTGTAAAGCGAAACGGCACCAGTCTTCTGGTACGCTATCGCTCCTTCAGCAAATGTTAAAAAGACGGTATAGCAGACTAGCTACCACGCCCTTACCAGCCTTTAGCATTTAAACCGTAATCCTGTCATAACCTGCAGCCTTACTCAATTTCATACTGTTTAGCACAATATTTGTCGTACTAATTTTACTTTCATTGCAAATTTCCGAATGGAGCCTGCTCTTGTGTATCTATCCTCTTTCTCAAATAACCTTTTGAAATAATATTCCTTTCGTCTCTTTAAAACAAATTTGTTTCTATTAACCTACAGAGAAATAAATACCTACCTATTAATAATTTAAATAATAATAGATTTTGTCCTGTCCTTATCACTAGAGTCCATAGGCCAGACCTTGGGAAGGTTGTGGTTTTTCCTCCCCAACTACATAAAAAACCTTGGCTTTGTCAGGAACATAGAATGTGTGCTGAGGTTCCCTATCTTCTTGGCAGAACCTACGTATGGTTGTGTCTGCCAGTCCGATGTTGTTCATGTGTTTGTTGAGTCTACAATGTCCTGTCAGAAGACCAACCATGATCTTGGTTATTGCTTTTTTTGGTTTAGTAGGTACTCCGTGAATTTGGTCGTTGGTCTCTTTGGCCTGTCTCATTTCTGGCGCCTTGTTCCATCATTCTTGAGACTGCTACTTCATTCAGGTATGTTTTTGTGCGTTCGCTATACCACAGAAAGGCTGTGGGCCAATTGGGGCTCATCGTGCTCATTCTCGGGCCAGTGAATCAGCATCTTCATTGCCCTTATAACCTGTGTGGCCTGTACGCAGTGCTAAAGACAGTATGTTTTAATTACCCAATTCTTGTAGAGATGTTAAGCAATCCCATACAAGTTTGGAGTTAACTTGCATGAAGCTAATTGCTTTTATAGCCGCTTGGCTGTCATAGAAACATAGGTAACAACTAGAATAACTAGATAATATATTTCTTAACTTAAATCATATTAATTTTTTTTCATTTCGGCAACCCTTAGCATGTGTTTCGTCTTGTTGGTGTCTTCGCGGACTTCTGTACCGTACGTCATGTTCGTTGCAGATTCTAATTTTGTTGTCTTTGTGCATGTACGGGTTTGACCAGACTATATGTCGTAGGCATCCTGATAGTGCGGATGCTTTGTTAATCTGGCTCCTCAGGTCTTTAACTGGGTCGTGGGTGCTTGATATGTCTATGTCCAGATATCTGAATTACATCACCTGTTCTATGGGATTGTCCTCCACCACTTACATCTGAGCGGATCGTTCGAGATTGTCATACATTTGGTTTTTTTGATTTTAAGCCATATTGAGTTGGCGGCTTACTTGAAAGAACTGTAAGAGTTGTCTCTGTAGGTCGTTTTCCGATTCGGCAATAATTGCTGCATCATCGGCGTAACACACCATACTAATTCTTTTGTTGCCCAGCCTGTATCCGAGGTCTGTTACTTTATTTATAATTTAATCCATGAGAAGATTAAACAAAAAGGGACTTAGACTGTCACCTTGTCTAATTCCTCCCGTTGTTGGGATTTTTTCAGTGAATTGATATCCTCCTTTAACCTTTGTTAGGTTATTGTTATTTAGGTTATTTATTTATAAACGGGCAAACCCCTGTTTACAAAATACAGACAATATATAATATGAGAAATAATATAAAAAATATAGAAGATACTAATATATATCACAATGCATCACAGAGTAGCTACTTCAACTAGAGATTTTTTTAAAGTACACAAGCTCACACCAGTTATACGAGGGCGGTTTGATAAGTCAGTGACTTTTTGAATAAAACAAATTTTTTTCCGCAAATAAACATTTTATTTTTCTACATAATCATCTTTTAGCTCGATACATTTAGTCCAACGTTTTTCTAATTTTTTCATTCCCTCCAAATAATAGGTTTTTTCAAAGCTCTCAAAATACGTGTTTGTTTCGGTAATGACTTCTTCATTCGACTCAAATCTTTTACCGCCCAGCCATTTCTTTAGGTTTGGAAACAGAAAATAGTCGCAGGGGGCTAAATCTGGAGAATATGCTGGATGAGGTAGCAGTTCGTATCCCAATTCGTGGATTTTGGCCATCGTGACTAGACAAGTGTGCACACGTGCATTGTCTTGATGGAACAGCACTTTCTTCTTCTTAGCCAAATGCGGCCGTTTTTGCTTCAAATCAACGTCGAATCTGTTCAAAAGCTTTGAATAATATTCGCCGGTGATCGTTTTACCTTTTTTGAGGTAATCAATGTGAATGACCCGCGTACATACCAAAAAAGTGTGGCCATGACCTTGTTGGCTGGCAGACTCTGTTTCGCCTTCTTTGGTCCACGTTCACCCCGAGCAACCCACTGTTACGATTGTTCCTTGGTCTCTGGCGTGTTGTGATGGATCCATGTTTCATCCACAGTAACAAAACGGCGCAAAAATTCGTCCGGATTACGGCTGAACATCGCTAAACACTCTTTTGAAGTGGTCACACGATTGCGCTTATGGTCGAGTGTGAGCAATCGCGGCACCCATCTCGCAGAGAGTTTTTTCATGTCCAAATATTCGTGTAAAATATGATGTACCCGTTCAGTTGAGATACATCTACAGCATGAGCCAACTCACGCACTTTCATTCTCCGATCATCAAATATCATTTCATGGATTTTATCGACGATTTCCGGCGTGATCACTTCTTTTGGGCGACCTGGACGTTCGGCGTCACTAGTGCTGGTACGCGACCACAACGGAACTCTGTAAACCACTTCTTAACCATTGAAATTGATGGTGCCGAGTCCCTGTAGTATTTATCAAGTCTTAGTCCTTATTTTCAGTGATGGATTTTTTACGTAAAAAGTAATGCTTAATCAGCACACGAAATTCACTTTTTTCCATTTTCGTAAAAATTCACGAGGTTGACTGCTTTGAACGGTTATTAAACACTAACTGCATGACGTAGCTTGCTTAAAATTAGAAAGTTGCCCACTGATAGATTATAGTTGACGGCAGCACTGTTGCATTTGGAGTAACTGCGCGGGAAATTCAAAAAGTCACTGACTTATCAATCTGCCCTCGTACATACACCATTTGAATTAACTAGATTACCCAGTCTCAAAATACGTGATATGCTGCTATTGTAGCCATAATTATTATGGTGAAAGGGAATGCTGAAAAGTTCACAATTACGTGTGGTTATTATATGGAATCTAAAACTGATTAGTGCCAACAATTCTGGACATGATGTTATGCCATAAATTAATTTGTATGATAAAATTAAATCAGATCGATTTCGGCTAGTTTTTAAGGTATGAATTAAAATATGCTCCAAGATCTGGGAATAATTGTATGTACCCTGGTATAAGCCCATTTTATAGGCAATACATCTCAATACGCTGTATACGCTTAAGATGATAAATATGAACTTGGTAATGAGGACTCCAGACAGGGAGAGGCATATTGGAGACAAGAATATATGAGTGACATGTATAATAGTTTTGTTGAAAGAATTGACAATTTCTGTGTATTTCTAAGAACAAAACCTAGTTTTCGAGAGCTATTGCTTACAGTTGAGTTTATATGCTGAACAAATGTAAGTTTTTCATCAAATAATACTCCGAGGTCCTTAGCAACCGATACTCTTTTAATGATCTTATTATCAATATGAAAGTCATTTTGAATTATGAAATTTGCTCTAATAAAAGTAATACATTGGCATTTATCAGGATTTAACAACATACCATTTGATTCAGACCACTTTAGCAAGGAATTGAGATCTTGTAGTTTGTTACAATCAGTTGGTTTGTATATAATTTTAAATCATCAGCAAAAAAGAGAAATTTACAATTTTTGAAAATGGTTCCTATGTCATTGATAAAAATGTTAAACAACAGGGGACCCAAGTGTGATCCCTGTGTAACTCCTGATGTGACAAGGACAGAATTAGAAACAAAATTCTTAATTGTTAATGTCTATTGTAAAGATAGCTATCCAACCAGTTTGTTAACCATGACGGAAAGCCAGCGGCAGACAACTTGCTGATTAATAAGTTGCGGTTCACTTTGTGGATTATCTTTGTTATGTTCGCCGGTGCCTTATTTTTTATTAATATTTGAAAAATGTCTCCCAAACGAACGCCATTGTTAGGTCAATGAAGCAAATATACGCTGGCATACTGTACTCTATAGCCGTTTTTTTAATTTGTTTTATTATGAATGCTGCGTCTGTCGACGATTGACCGTCACTTGAGAATACTCGCGAATAGTTTCATTGCTGCATTTAAGAGGGTTATTCCTCTATAGTTTTGTGGTCAGGTTTTTAGTCCTTTGCGAGTTCGGGTCCTCCATATTTTAAAAGCTCGTTGGGGGTGCCGTCCGGCCCGGCGGATTTTTTAATTTTTATAATTAAATCGCGATTAAATAACGTTTCTCGAATAACGACTACCATCTCTAGATTGAAGCGCGCGTAACTTATTGTTCATTTCTCTTCGTAGTTTGCGATTTGTGTCCGTCGAAAATACACGGCTCGCGTATATTTAGTCACTCTCTCTTCTCTCTCGCCGAAGCACTTTCGTAAAACAATCTTTTTTTTAATAATTAACCGTGGAAAAAAATAGTGAGTGCTGCACCGTAACATTAATAACTACTGATTTTTAATCGCATGACTTTTTATTTACATTAACGGTGTTGTGTACTGTAGTTTATTGCAAAAATTTGGATTATTTTCTAGCAAAAAGGTACGAAAATTTAAGTGTTGGCATCAATAAATAAAAAAACAGTGTTTTGCACAACTTTCGTGCTTTTACAATTTCAAATGAATCAACACCAATGTTTACTTTGGCATACGATACAAAAACAATGTTAAGTCATTCAGTTTGTCCCGGAAGTATATTTAAAAAATCCTACACAATGCTACAGCCGTTCGTTTCCGAGATACAGGGTACTAAATTTAAATAATTTAAATTTGTTTATTAGGTACTTGGTTACTTCGTTATTACAATCATGTTTTATACATTAATTTATCAATATAAAACATTTGTCATTACGACATTACGAGTGTCTCGGTTGGATAAAGTAAAATAGTTGTAGTAGTAAAGTAAAATAGTTGAAAATAGTTGCAAAAAGGGTAGACCTTTCGTATGGGCCGTGAACGGGCCGCACTGCGACTATTAGAACGGGAAGGGATTATAAAAAGGAAATAATTGTGGACCCGCTTTTTGAAAAGTTGCAGGTCATAGTTCTCTGGAGAAACTGATTTTGGAAGCTTGTTCCATTCCGTAGCAGCACTGTAAAAGTAAGATTCTTGATGGAGATTGGTCCTTGTAGTGTCAATCTTGAGAGTAAATGGGTGAGACTGATCAGCGTGCCGAGTTCTTCAGCCGAATGTGGCCAATGGTGGTACAAGAGTTTTTATTTCTATGTTCTAGAGGGTAAAGGGTATCTGTGAAAGTTGAGCTGTTTATCAACCGAATGGCCCTTTTCTGAATGGAATCTAAAAGAAGAGAATGCCTTGGTGCTGAACCCCAAATGTCGAGCAATACTCCAGTAGAGGTCGGATTTGAGCCTTGTACGTCGTCAACAATTGATCAGGAGTAAAAAAATTCCTAGCTTTCCACAGAAAACCCAGCCTCTGGCTTGCTCACTTTGCGATGTTAGCAACGTGGTCATGCCAAGACATATTATTGGACACCGTGACTCCCAAAATCGAGATGGGTATTTCCGGACATTGTAATGGAATGATTTGAGTAATTCACTTTCTTGGAAAACGTGGCGGTTTGTGTTTTCTGGGCGTTGAACTAAACAAGATTGTTGGTTCCCCACTCGACGCTTGCTTCAAGATCTCTATTGATGGAATCAACCTGTTCCTGGGATAAGAGAACGCTGTGGTATTAAAAAAAGATGTGGTTACAATGTGGAATGCTTAGATAGTTTGGACACGTAGAAAGGATGGATGAAGGAAAATTAACGAAACAAATTTATAAGGCGAGTGTGAATGGACAGAAGTCGGTATAGGTCGACCTCGGCGAACATCAGAAAGGCCAGGTCAAGAGTACCAATAACTGACGAGTATGTATGAGAGCACTGATGAAAGTATAGGAAGCAAAATATGTGTGTAAGAACCGTAGCAAGGTGTCTCTGCCTACCCCCACGGAAAAAAGGCGTGACTATATGTATGTAAGTCATTACGACAACTTATGGCTTAATATTTTAAATGAGAGTCTTTAATTTTTAAACTGCAAAACAAACATTATTATCAAAGAATTTCCTTCTGCAATTACGCGTTTTAGTTTTGGAGCACCCTGTATGCTACAATTCACCATTTGAACTATTATTTTAGGGTTGTTCAGTTCGTTAAAGGGGTTACGTCACCGTAAAATTTTCAAAAAATTGATTTTTTTTGGCTAATATGGAATATGCATGTGATTCAAATAAGAGTAAAATGTTTTTTTTAATAAATTTTATTACAAGAATTATGCCTCCATCAGTATTATAATTTCTTTTTCAGCTAGAAATTAATTTTTAAAAAGTGCAAAAAAACTGTGGGAAATTCACACATTTGAAAAGCGACGTCATTAGTCGTAGCGAATGTGACGTAAAAGTCTAGGACAACAAATGTGAGTGCGTAGTTAGGTTAGGTTTTAAAACTACTCAAAACGGTTTATTTTTCATAATATTATCTAAAATGTGACGCAGGCTTTTTTAATTAAGTGTCATGTTCAAAAGTTACATTTTTTTTAAATTTAAAATTTCAAAGCAAGCACTATAACTATTACAGTTCTAAACAAAAAAAAAAACTTTGTTTTTGTGTGTTTAAACAATGCCTAGCAGATAAATCAAGTACATCATCAGCGAGGATTTTTAAAACAGGGCTCTACTTGTCGGCTCATATCTCTGCCATTTTTATTTAATTTTAACATTGCAGATTATTTATAAAAATACTATAAGTGTGTAAAATAAAGATTATTTTATTATATTTAATGACTGCGTTAAAACAAAGGTTTTTTTAAACCTCTGTAACCTGGCTTTAATAGCACAAATAACATTTTTCTTCTGTAACGCGATTCACAAAAATACAACTTCCTAAATTTTTAACTGACAGCTACACTCAGCAGTTTTGACTCCAAATATTATTTGTATTTATCAAAACACCAACTTAGGCAACTAATAAACATTGTAATTGTTAAAGTTAGTTTGAATTCTGAAAACAGGGTATTTTTATGAAAACTTGTAGAGTTAGCTGTGGGGTAATAATAGTATTTGATGTTTTATTTGAATTAAAAAAGTTATTATCGTACAAAAAGTAGCAAAAATATATGGCTAATTTTCGACCACCCTGTATACTTCAATTAATTGTTTAAACATGTCAAGCAAAAATTATATCATAACTAGTATCTAAATTAGAAGAATGTGAGGCTGAACTAAATACACCCGAAATCGTAACAAATGACAACACACAAATTGAGACAGACGATGTAAGTATAGTACTTCGAATGCTCAAAAATAGGAAAAGTCCAGGGCAAGATGGTATCCCAAACGAATTACTTAAATATGGTGGTCAAAGTCTCATAAAGCAGCTAACGTTTCTTATTCGAAAAATTCTCTACCAACATAGAATACCCGACGAATGGCGAACTAGCATCAATATCCTTATGTTTAAAAAAGGGGATAAGAAATTGCCTTCAAACTACCAAGGCATAAATCTCTTAACCACTGCACTGAAACTAACAACGAAAGCTATAGCAAACAAAATTAATAACCTAACGCTCTTAGCAGATGAACAGCAAGGATTCAGATCGGGCAGATTATGCACAGATGCTGTTTTTGTCATAAGACAGATAACGGAAAAGTCAATTAAATACAACAGACCAGCATACATGTGCTTTATTGATTTCGAAAAAGCGTTCGATCGTGTGCGGTGTTCTTTACAACAGGAAAATCCCACATAATCTCTTCAAAACCATAGAAAATATATACAAAGCAAATCAGATTCAAGCAAAAATAAATGGGACCACGAATGAACCAATAGCTGTGGGCCATGGTATTCGACAAGGGGATTTCCTGAGCCCTCTGCTCTTCAACATCATTATGGACACAGTAATAAGCAAAGTACGTTTATTGAAAGGATACAGAATGGATGACCGTGAAATTACTGTTATATGCTATGCCGATGACGCAGTACTAGTTGCTAAAAATGAAGACGATCTGCAGCGACTGTTACATCGATTTAACTGCACTGCCAAATCACTTAATATGGTAATATCGGCCCAGAAAACTAAATGCATGACGACATCAAAAACGCCATTAAGGTGCAAACTGGAAGTTGAAGGCAAAGTTATCCAACAGGAAATGGAATGTAAGTATCTGGGCATAGACATCTCAGGCTATGGTGATGTTGAGACAGAAGTGAGAGAACAGACAACAAGAATAGCTGGGTGCCTAAATGACACAATATGACGAAATAAAAACATTAAAATAGAAACCAAATCAAGAATTTACAAGGCAATAGTAAGACCAACTATGACATACACGGCAGAAACTCGACCAGACACAGCGAGAACTAAACAACTTCTAGAGACAACCGAAATGAGAGTACTTCGTAGAATAACTGGAAAGACGATCTTGGACAGAGAAAGAAGCGAGAACATAAGAAGGACATGCAAGGTAGAAAACATCAATGAGTGGGTTTTCGGCAGAAGGAGGGAGTTGAATGAGCACATCAGTAGAATGGACAACGAAAGAATAGTCAGAACAGCACGCGACAAATCACCAATGGGTCGCAGGAGTTTAGGACGCCCCCGAAAACGATGGAGCGACTACTTAGCAGTGCAATAGGTAGAGGAACGATGAAAAGAAACAGGCAATCCGCCTAGATTAAAGAAGGAAGAAGAAGAAGCAAAACTGAAATCATAACTAGTTTCCAAACGAAAGAGTTAAACAACAACTGATAATTTAAACGTTCAAAAGCTTTACGTTAAAATATAATAAAACCTTTATGAAAGTCGCCTCTATTTTCGTCCTATAAACCGAAAATTAAGTCATATACGGGGAATTTAATTTAAAATAATACAATTTTGATACATTTAATGTTTTTGGGATACCCTGTCTATATGAGAGCACTGATTAAAGTGGATGAAGCAAAAGATCTGTGTAAGAACCGTAGCAAGTTGAAAGAAGTAGTCTCTGCCTACTCCTACAGAAAAATGTATGTATGTATGTATATTACGAAAATAATTAAAATGTACCCCCATAAATGTATCTATCTCAAAATTAAAACTTGAAAAATCAAGTGGTTTAGACACAATCTTTCGCATCTTTCGTGAATAACCCCTGTACCCATTAATTTTTTTAACAGATTATAGGTACCTACATATTGTTGGTATTAGATAAAATATTTCATGTAGTGTAAAAACAAAACATTCTTTTATTGATAATTCCATTACCCAATTGTAATAAAAAAGGAACCATCTGACACATACCTAATATTGTTACGATATTTATTCTTGGTATCGATAATTTATAACAGTAAAAAACTAAAACGATTTTTTTCTGGAATTATTACGAACATACGCCATCCGTGGTAATAAAGAAAGAATCAAACATCCTTTTGTACGGCGCACTGCGCCTTTAGGCCGGACATAGTGACAGGGACGAACCCCGTTGACCGCAATCCGTTTCAATATGTTAAAATGATAAAGTGAGAAGAAGCAAAATAGTCTCTTTAGCAAAGCAGTACAGCTTCTTAAAAAGGCAACCAAGGTTGAGATGTTATTTTTATTTTGACTCTCTCCCCTGTTCTCCTGAAGAAGTTGTCTAGAATATTTTTCACTTTTTCACTCAGACTTTTTTTCCAAAATATCTAATTTCTTTACTAAAATTTCCCAAAAGCACTATTTTGACAATAAAAATATTAAAACAATTCTTGGAAAATAGGAATGATCGTATAAATAAATATATTATATCCTAAAGAATATCTAATCAAACGCTTACTTGGTATTTTGGTTACGTCATTTAACATTTACACACCACTATTAAGGGATAAAAATGACATGGAACGAGATTAGGGGAATAAGAAAGATGTGTTGGGAATTCTTTAATTTAAAATTTGGATGGCCCCCATCGTTGCATGCACTACGATCTAGTAATGTGCAGGTAGTATTCAGACTATTTTTCGTAAAATTTCGAGTACAAGGCTCTAGTAGGTATCGAGAAGTCATGATATTTATATTTTTTATCCAGAAAACTAAATTTTTAAGTTCTGGCAAAAAAAATTAGAACTTTTTGGTTGATGATAATGAACCCATTTAGAATACTTTGTAGGAAAAAATTCTGCTTCATTAAACCTACGTAAAAGTTGTTACCAGCACCAATATGTCGTTGTTTTAATTATAATGTTGTGTAGTTAAAGTTAGAAATAATATTTCCTGTTTCACGACTTCGGTCACATAAAAGAATTTAGCTTTTGACCGGTCCAGGACCGGACTTTAATTGAATCCCATACAAAATATGTGGGATTACATTGCTAGAGCTATTCACGATCGAATCAACACACCTCAGACTGCAGATGAGTTAGTCTTAGCGGCTACAGAGAAACGGAACAATATTCCACAAGACACTATTAATCGCTTAATTATTTTAAAGCACAGACGTGTCAATATGTTATTCAAACGTGGAGGAGGTCATACCGAATATTAGTCAGTGTACAACATATTTCATTCCTTTTTTTGATTTAATAAATTTATTAGCTTTTAATTTTTTAAGTATCCCAGTTCACGGAAAATACTCCTTTTTCAAAAAACAGATTCAGGAAACAATAAACTTTTATCAATATATTTTGTTTTTCTAACAAAACATTTCCTTAACAAGACTGAGTGGGGGTCCAAGACTTTTGACGTTGTGTGTATTTTGAACGCTGTTAAAATTATAAAAGTATTTCAATAAAAAAATTTACATTTAACGCCCTGTATCTTCTTCTCAAAAATTGCAATCGCAATATTTTTATGCAAATAATTCATAGTTGCTCCGTTTCCCATTATTAACGGACCACTCTGTATATAGATAATAATAATTACAAATAAAAATTATGAATTGAGAAAAATTGAATCTGACTTCAACTGTATATGTATGGTGTTAATGATAAATGAAGAAAAAATTCTATTAATGTCTGGTGACCTAGGCTGCCAATAATTAATAAAACATCTGTTAATCCGTTTGCGTCGATTACTAGTATCCAAAAATGCACAAAAATACGTAATTGGATTGTCATACTCCATTCTTTGGTTTTGTTATTGATCCAACCTGTTTAGTATCTATAAAGAGCATTCTTTGCATGTTTTCTTCCAATGTTGTATCGGTGAATTATATCTAAATGTATCATCAGTAGGGAGTTGTCAATTGTACATACATACATACATAAAGTCACGCCTTTTTCCCCATAGGGGTAGACAGAGACCATTTACTTCCACTTGCTACGGTTCGTACACACATCTTTTGCTTCCTCTACTTTCATCAGTGCTCTCATACATGCTCTTCGGTTGTTGGTACTATTGACCTGACCTTTCTTCAAAACAATGTTGATCTGATCGAGATATGTTCTCCGAGGTCGACCTTTACCGATTTGTCCATTCACACTCGCCTTATAAATTTGTTTCGTCAATCTTCCTTCATCCATCCTTTCTACGTGTCCAAATCATCTAAGCATTCCTTTATCTATCTTTGTCAATTGTAAGATTTTAAATTATATATTTATACGCTCAGTATAAATTTTATAAATAAATATTATTAGGTATTATAATGATGAAAAATGAGTTTTGTAAATTTGGCTGTTAAGTCAGGTGTTATTAATAGAATGCTTGTTTATTTTATCGTGGAATCTTAATATTACTGATTGATCAGAGACTAATTTTTAATATTGCCCTCTTTTAATGAACCAACGGCGGTCACTGTAACTAAACAAACAAATTTCTCTACATATTTTAAGTAAAAAAGCAAAAGTTAAATAAAAAATTAAAGTTGAAAGCAAAATATTTTTGTTGTTGGATATTTATGTTTTAAATTTATATTTGGTAAATATTTACAATCGTGGCTTTTGCGAAAAATGACTGCACATTTTTTCTTCATAATTATTTTTGTTAAACCTGAGGGGAGAGCGGAGCACAAGGGGGGCCTAAGAAGTTCACTTTTTCCGCCTTTTCACTTATAAATTAAAAATGGTAGGTTTTAGAAATAAAAATATTCCTACCAAAATTTATGCTAATTAAACTTCCTACAAGTTTGTTTTTATTATTTTTTTTTACTAACAAATTTAAATATATCCGCCCGGGAATAAAACAAAATTTAAAAAAAAAATTACCTCGCTTTATCCGCCTTTCATTTCACAAAAATTCTTTAAAAAGAAGTTGTAAGCATTACATTTTATTATTTATGTTATAAATTTTTTTATTTCATCTCTAACTTAACAAAAAGTACAATAATTTAAAATTTTTTGGTAAATTTTAAGATTCTGCAAGAAAACTATTGCTTATTTACACTGTTATATACATACATATTTGGAAAGGTCAGTAGACATAAATTTATACTGCGAGATTAAGTTAAATCTTAAGCGAAAGATTTTCAATGTCCACAACAAAAGCCACCCAATCAATATGCTGATGTCAAAACTGCAATACTGCATGGAGATACTCCAAGCAAAACATGATGCTGACGTTTTTATTATCAACACAGCAATTCATATATCTAAAACCAGCAGTAATTGGCAAAGATTTGACCTCGGAGTACTTTTGAGGTCAAACTTCAGCTAAGACCTGTACATGCTCACGTCAAGAGCTACAGCACCTCGGAATAAAAAATATGTTCTTACATGCTGCGACACAATAAGACAGCACTCCGCAAAAGTAAAATTGGATTTCTAAAACAGTTTAAAAAGTCAATGAATTTTCAGAAGGTAGCATAAGTATTTTCCAGTTCGTCTTCATCCCAGGTTAAGGTTAAGTAAGCTGGTAACACATGGAATGTGCAGGAAGGATTTAGAAGAAAAGGGAGATGTATGGATCAGGTCTTTTCATTACGAGGCATAGTTAAAAAATTCTTGGCTAGAAGTCAAAAGGTTTACTGCGCTTTTGTAGACTTTGAAAAGGCTTGTGACAAAATGGTGAGGAATGAGTTGTTGTCGACATTGTATATGTTTGATACGAGCACTGAAATAACTTTACGAGGATTCCACTGCTTGTGTCGTAATAAATGTGGTTTCGTCATACGTGTTTAACTTATACATGGACAATTGGACAAGTAATGGTTTTGAAAGGAAACAAAGCATGACAAATTGAAGGAGAAAGAGTGAAACCAGGAAATTATTTTGTTGCTCAAAGTTTACAAGAGACAAAAAATATGACAGTGACATTGAACGAAGGGTTTTGGCAGGGAAACAAATAAATGGGGCCCTATATAACTTTATGAGCAGCCAGAACGTGTCAAAAAAGACACGACTGGCTGTGCATATAAGACTGCTGGCCCCTACACCTATGTATGGTAGTGAATGCTGGGTTTGGCAGAAGAAGCATGAAAATAGGATTAATGCTGCGGAGATGAGTAGTCTGAGAAGTATAGCCGAAGTGACTCGGTTGGATACAGCGAGGAATTGTGAGATAAGGAAACTCTGTGGTGTGAAAGAAGATGTGGTCACAAAGTTAGATAAAGGAATGTTTTGATGGGTTGGACACGTAGATGAATGAGATGATGGATGAAGATGAAGAAACATATTTATAAGGCTAGTGTGAATGGGCAAGTCGATTAAGGTCGACCTCGGCAAATATATTTCGATCAGATCGACATTGTATTAAAAAAAGACCAGGTCAAGAGTACCAACAACCGACGAGTATGTATGTGAGCACTGATGTAAGGGAAGAGGCGAAAGATGTTCGTATGTAACACATGCATGTTAAGATGGTGTTACGAAAAAAAATCACTCAGCACTTCTTGCAGACATAGCACCAGGTCCAGTTGTCATTGGGGAATGAGCTGTCTCCTCAAATATGGGGATGAGAAAAGGCTGCTAAAAAGAAGCTGATTCCTGCCTCCACCAGATAAAAAAAATTCAAGAAAAAAAAATAATTATACGAACAATGTTAGATACATTTTTTTATATAAATGTTGTTGCATATTAATCAATACATGTATTTTAACTAAATTGTTAGACATTTACGAAGAATTCCAAAACCAACAGTTTTTAAAACCAATAATAAAAACGTTTTACATTCATATGTAGAATTCAAAAAACAGCTTAAGTAGAGTAATCCATTTATGCATTTCTGATTTTTTGGGATACCCTATAAACCTCAAAACATATCAAATAGCAAATAAAGTTTTTTAAACATTTTCATTTAGTAGGTAGGAACTTACTCCATGTATTCGTAGACTCACCCTGTACAGTTACAAGCAGTGATCGTCTTCATGGAATTCACCTGGTACAACCTTTCTGAAAGAGAATTAAAATGAGACATCGATTTTGTTTCAAATAATGACTCATCCGACCGCTTAGTGCATTGCCCACAAAAATCGTCTTCCGTATTTGATGTTATAAAAAAAATGATTTCTCGTGAGTCATTTCTTGAAAACGAGTTAAAAATGATTTAGTCACACCGTCGGCGTCGTCAACCGAAGCAAACGCATTAATAAAATCAATCAGTTGTTGATTCTTAAGTGCTCTGTAGACCAACAAATGATTTGTCAAATTTTAAGTGTTGGTCAAATTTATTTGATAGTCTGCGGCTTTATTTGACGTTTTTGTCAAAATAACTACGTGCTGGTCGAAAATTTTGATTGCATGCATGTTTGAAGCGCGTTTGACAAACACGTTTATACGTCAAACAAATCATAGTTTCATTTTTAACCTTCCAGTACTCGCGCCCCTTTCCAGAAAACCAGAACTAGCGCTGAGTCAACTCTTGGTTAAACTTAATGTTTGGTTATTTTAGAGCAGGGTAATGTGATCGGAATAATTTTTTTTATCTTAAGTAAAACCCCATTAAACCATCCTAATACCAACATCAATATCAATTCAGTGTTGGTCAAGAGAGTAAAGCAATATCAGTATCTTGAGACGTGGATCAACGATAGGCATGATCAGACTCAAAAAATCAAAGTCAGAGTCGAAAAGGATAGAAACGTTTTCTTTAAAATGAAACAACTATTTACTGACCCACACTTAAACCTTCAACTACGTCTGAGAATGGTTAAATGTTATGGAATCCCAGTGCTTTTATATAGACTAGAATCATGGACAATCAACAAAGCCACAATGAAAAAGCTCCAGGCATTTGAAATGTGGATCTTCCGGCGTGTACTTAAAATACTGTGGATAAAAAAGATTACCAATGAAGAGGTTCTACGCCGAGTAGAAAGAGAAAGAGAATTGGAGAACTTGATTAAAGCCAGAAAACTGGAATATCTCGGTCACATTAGACGTATATCCTGGCTGAAAAATCTAAAAGAGTGGTTTGGATGCACATCCCTCTAGCTTTTCAGAGTCGCAGCGTCGAAAGTAAAAATAGAGCTATAACGATAGCCAACCTCCGTGTAGAGACGGCACCATAAGAAGATCGTGTTAATTAAAAATAACTTTATTTTTGAAAAAAGGTAGCAATTATGGCTAACAAAAATATTAAAATAAAAAAATCAAACTAATTTTACAAAAACCGAGAATTATTAAAATGAAACTCTTCAAGCCCAGAATACTCCGTTTTAGTATTTCATTGGTCATTTTCATTCTGATTCACACAGGGCAGAGAGTCTTCGCGTGTGTTAGACAAATAAGTTTCGTGCATATTTGACACCTGTATTTTGTTTTGCTGTCCTTCTGACAAAAGTCGGATCTTTTTCTCTTACCAGGTGTTTCTAGAACTTCTACGACGTCTAAGGGACTTGTATCGGCCACTTCTTGTCTTCTTTCACGTACCTCTCGGGGTAAATTTGATAATTGGAATCGACGTTTGAAATGGTCATCACTCAATGTCAACACCAACTTCTTCAGAAAGATTCTTCTGTTGCATTTCTCGTGCTTATTGTTGGCAGTATGAATTATTTGGGCATTTGTTAGGGCAAAAAAAAATAACCAAGGGCCAACGACGATAATTTCGGGCTACATCATAGGTAGCGCAAAGTTTGTCTACAGTATCAACTCTGCCCTTGGTAGAGTGGTAGAAAGTGATAATTTCATGTTTGTGTTGATCTCCAGTTGTAGAATCTGTGGTGTCGTCATAGTGCATGATGGAAGCTAAAATAACATTTTTACCCTTTTTAGGTACATATGAAACAATAGTACAGTCATCTTGATAGCCAAAGAGGCTTGATGTAGCTGGTCAATGTTTCGTATTAACAAACTCAATGGGCAATGCACTCTTGTTTTTCCTGACCGTTTCAACAACCGTTAAATTGTGATTTTAATAAGGGGGAATGACGTGAACCAATTTACGTTGAGATCATTGCCTGAAATAGGAGCAATCAGTCTCCCAACAACACTACATGTATCATTTTGAACACAATGGGGCTCAGCTGGTTGCTTTCCAACATAAACTTTGTTTTTGAATGAATCAGCGCATATATTTTTATCCCATATTTGTTGGGCTTATTTGGGATGTACTGTTTGAATCCGCACCGTCCCCTAAACGCTTCAATTTTTTCATCAATTGTAGTGTACTCGCTAAGCGTGTAGTTTCTTTTATAATATTCCACCACGATACCGTATAAGGCTCGTATAGGCGCCAATTTGTCGACCACTTTTCGCTCTTCTCTTATATCTTTATCTGTCCCACAGTTCCTCAACGTTGAGACCACTACTCCGTAAACAACCAGCCAAATATAACAAACCCAGAAAAGCTTTTATTTCAACGAGATCAGTGGCTCTTAAAAATCTTTGGGATACGAAATCGATGGTATTGTTAGTATTTTCGACATTACATTCCAAAACTTTAGAATTAACAGATCGACAGATCTCCAAGAAGTGGAAGAAGAAGAATAATAAGAAGCATTATTATAAATGCAAAATGGTAATTACGTTCTCTCCCCCGTAAAGTCAGGATTTCTATACATTTCTAAAAATCAACTTTATGGTCAATGAGTTTTATCGCCAAAAAATGGAAAAATAAGTTTTTTTTTTATTTTAAATTGTTGTTGTCTTTTTCCCGAAATTTTAGCAGCAGCCTCGGTAAGTTTAGGGATACTCTAGAAAAGAGATCTAAACAAAGTCTTTCCTCAAAAACTTGACACATATACAGTAGACCTCTACTAGGAGCAAATTAATTTTATTACGAAGTTCTTACTTCCGGAATTTATCAAGCTTACTCAATTTAAAGTTCGTTCTATGTTAGGTCAAGGGTCGTATAAAAATTTTGTGTCAACAATATGGTCAAGAGTGTTTGTTAAGAATGAGCAATGGTATGAGTGATGTTATAAGGATATTTACATCGCTAGTTAAAATAATAATTAATAGCAAAATGGGGTACAAAATTGTTGGAATTTCTCTAAGTACATATTATTTTTCGGCAATAGTCCAGAAAGGTCTCGATCGCTTTTTATTTGCGAAAGTATCACTTTTCCGTTCTAGTCCCGGAAGTAAGTATTTCCCGGACTGGGCTGGAAAAATATTGTTATTACCCTAGCAAGGAATTAACGACTTACCAATCCCAAATTAAAATAGCTCACATATTACTTTTTTATAGTTTGCATGGTTTTTGGTCGCGAATATTGCAATAAATTTCATCACAGGCATTTAAAAAAACTGGAAACTGTTTTTTTAGTACTACAATATTTCCAGACTTGTTATGTAAATTACTATTTTTTGAACACATTTTTTATTTTAATATGCAGGGTGTTTTTTAAGTTATCTGAAATATTGTTGTGGGAATCATTCGTAAAATTCCCATTAATGTGTGTGATGATAAGTTTTGTCGTTATTGAGATACGAGGTGTTGAATTTTTTGTATTATTGCTTTCCTTTGTGTTAAACGGTTACTTTCTTCTACTTATTTAATAATAAATTGAAATTTTTTATTAACTTTATAGAAACAAATTATTTATAGCATCCTAATAAAAATGTTTTTTGTTACAGACCCATTTTCTTTGGAAACAATTAATGGTAAGTACCAATTACTAATAGTTATTTATAAATCAATAAAAAATGCTATAATTAAAGATATTAAGAGATTATGGATAATTTTATTTCATAATTTCTTATAAATTGATTAAACTTAAATAAAATGGTGCTTTTATATATAAATATATATATATATATATATATATATATATATATATATATATATATATATATATATATATATATATATATATATATATATATAATGTAAAAAATGTATAACTGATTTTTAAAACACTAGCTAATTTCGCTGAATTTATGTGGGTCGATTCTGTTTTAGAAAACAACTACACTACTTGCTGTAAGCCTCGACAAGCATTGAATTACATCTGATACATAATCGTGTATAATACCCCATTTCATTATTCTTCATAAGAAAATTAAAACTAAAAACAAATATTTAGCTGGATTTACGCCGTCGACTGACATTGAATCTTAATGTCAAAATTCTGATTTAATAGTTCGTATAGACTTTCATACTAATGATGTACAAAGTTGAAATTAGTTCATGCTAAAACTAAAATATTTAATAACACGTATTTAGATAATTTTAATGTCCCCTGTAAAAATATATAGCTGGTGTAGGTTAATTACTTGCACATTTTCTTATTTAAATAAAATTTAAAATAAAATAGAGTTAATAAATATAGAAAAAGAATTTTGACAAAGTTTAAATTTTACCATTATATCTTTTTTTTTTTTACTGAAAATAGTCGCAAAAAGGGTGTGGGCCGCGGACGGCCCGACTATTAGAAGAGGGAGGGATTATAGAAAGGAGATTATTGTGGACCCGCTTTTTGAAAAGTTGCAAATCATAGTTCTCTGGAAAAACTGATTTTGGAAGCTTGTTCCATTTCGTAGCAGCCCCGTAAAAGAAGGATTCTTGATGTAGATTGGTCCTTGTAGTGTTAAAATGGGTTGTATTATTCAGGTTGTTATAATTCATATTAATAAGAGATAGCATTATGGTCACAATATTGTTGCAAATATAATCAACAAATACTATGGACGATTCAATAACAATCACAAACCTCTTGCCATAAGTAGAGAGCATGCAACATTACAGCGCAATACATTCCAATCGGCCGCATAAAGACAATACAGTCGACCAGAAATTGGGGATGTATGATCGTGTTTAAAAGTAAATAGTTCCGTCTCCTCTGATAATTGGTCTATGGTAAGACTACTGTTTTATTATTCTTGACTCCTTTTATATTTAACTTCCCAGCGGGAAGTTATAGTAATGGGTCCGATTTTGACATATAAACATTTGAAAATAACTCCCGCTTATGAAATGATAAGAAAAAGTTTGAAAGAATACGGTTGACATAAACAGAATATTGTTAATGACAATTATAATTTGTTATAAACAATTTGAAATCGTTTTTTATAATAATTTTAATAATAATAATTATTATAACAACAAAACTTATTATTTTTGCATTCTTTCCACAGGGAAATTAGTCCGTGTGTACCTCTCGGGTCGCACCCAGACCATTGATATTTTATATAAAAAATTTAAATTTATGTTTTTCTTAAATAAAAACTGGTCAATCAGTGTGCCTTTAAAACAAAAAGCAGTAGCAATGGTTGAGTTTATACTTTAAAATTGATTAATTGTAATGTATCGAACAAAATAATCGCGAGGTCTCAGTATATCACTAGGTAACGGTGGCGGAGATCTTGAATATTTCTTTATTTTCTAATCTCGTGCATTAAACTAAGTAAAAAGTAGGTCAAGGTCGGCTCATGCCTTATAAAGTAGGCAGACCAAGAAAGCCATGCCAAGCTGTCTACTTTACCGCATTGGCGTAGCAGGTACCGAATTGTATAACGTTAATACATAGGATGTCCTTTAGATATTTATGCCCACGCTTTATGTCGAATGTTTATGCATTGCAAATAGTCCAGTACCCAAACGTTTTATCAGGAATGCCAGTAAATTTACATTAATAGTAATAAATTAAAATTTTTAGCAAGGAAAATGGGATCTTTTTTTAACAATAAGCAAATAGTTTGTTTATAAATTTGTCATGTAGGAAAAGTGTCCTGTGACAATTTCCTATAAATTATTACTTAAAGCAAAAGTTAAAAAGTAAGTTTAAAATTTGGGAGTACATAACACTACATTATAAAAATCTATCTTTTAAATCCCACGGCATATAACGCCCGAGTCTTCGTATCACAGTTGGTCTATGCGTTAGGTTTCGAGCTAATCTGTTTGGATGCTTATTTAAACGAATGTTGTAATTATCGTAGTAGTTCGTTATTTTAGATTTCACAGAGTTCATCTGCAGGTCTCTCGCTTTTATGTAGTTTGGAACAAACCATGGAGCGTTGGTCATCAGTCGAAGAACCTTTGATTGGAAACATTCTAAAATTTCTATGTTGGAGATTGATGCCGTCCCCCACAGCTGGATCCCGTAACTCTATTTTGGTTTTAGGATGGCTTTATAGATTAGAAGCTTATTTTTTAATTTAAGTTTTGATTTTCTTCCAATCAGCCAGTAAAGCTGCCTTAGTTTAAAACCCAGCTGCTTGTATTTTGATAATATATGTTTTCTCCACGTGAGTCGTCTGTCAAGGTAATCTCGCTAAGTATTTCGCTTCGACATGTTGTGGTAGTTGACTGTTGTTAAGTTTAATTGGTGGGCAGTTTCCACGACGGTTCGTAAATGTAACTTGGACAGATTTGGTGACTTTAATGTGCAACTTACTGAGCCACTGTTCTATTTTATACACGTGGTCTTGCAATTTTTGGGAAGTAATGTTTTTGTCTTCATGAGATGTAAGGATGACTCTATCATCTGCGAATGTTGCTGACAGGCTCTTGTCGCTAGTAGGTAAGTCGGCGGTATATAGAAGATATAATAGTGGCCCTAGTACGCTGCCCTGCGGAACTCCAGATTCTATTTTTTTGCAAAGGTGTATATTCTCCATGGTGTTTTACTAGGAAATGACGGTTTGTGAGGTATGGGATCTGAAAAGAATTGTATTATGGCTATTTTTATTCAGTTAGTGGAGGTTTATCTTGGAGCGTATATTTAAAAGAAATGGTTACCAGTTGAAATATAAACCTTACTTAAGAATAACAAAGTTACAGTATGGAAAACTTTATTATGTCTATTTACCCACTAAGAATAACCGAATAACCTCACTAGGTTAGAAGAAAAAATTCGATACGAGTGGAATATTCCAAGTCAGTCTATTTATTTAAAACATAAAATATTGGTATTAAATTTAAATACCTAGGCATAGAAATATCAGGATACGGTGACATCGAGGCGGAGGTAAGAAACCAAGCGGCAAAAGCAGCACGAACCTCAGCTTACCTGAACGATATAATCCTCCGAAACAAATATATCGGAATCTAAACCAAATCCCGAATCTTTAAGGCGGTCATTCGACCTATATTAACATGCACAGCGGAAACTAGACCAGATACATCGAACACCAAGAGAATATTAGAAACCACCGAAATGAAAATAGTGCGCAGGATCGCTGGAAAAACACTTTTTGACAGGGAGAGAAGCGAGGACATTAGAAGAACATGTAAAATAGACAACGTAAATGAATGGATACTGGGAAGAAAGAGAGTGTGGAACGATCACATAGACCGGATGAATGACGACAGAATGGTCGAAATAACTAGAAACAAGTCGCCTTTAGGGCGCCGAAGCGTTGGAAGACCCCGCAAGAGATGGAGCGACAACCTTTATAACAATTGAACGGCAGAGGGAGGATACGAAGAAAAACAAGCAAATTGTTTACATTAAAGAAGGATCATGGACCTGGAAGAAGGCAACAGTCACGGTTGAAGAACATTCGTGAATGGACAAATATACGTTCAGTAGGAGAACTGATACACTTAGCAGAAGATCGAAATGCTCTAGCCAGAGTGATAGTTAACGCTCAGGAGACCGGATAGGTCACATGAAAGAAGAAAGAAGTAAGAAGAAGAATATATATATATATATATATATATATATATATATATATATATATATATATATATATATATGTATTGATATGGTCACTATCAAATGTTGTTAGGTTAGCTAATTACGTACTTAAGACAGAAAGACCCTTAAGTAGGGACTGAATAAATTAACCGACTTGGTATTACATGGATCTCAAGTTTTTACGGTAGAAGAACTGAGTTGCGTGTTTTTTACTAGTTATGTTTTTGATGGCATTGACTTATAACATTGGAGCAGCTAAATGAAATAAGCTCATTATTTTAATGATTGTGCATATTTATAAAAAAATTTACAAACCTTGTTCAGACAGTAACGAACACAAAAAAAAGAATCATCCATTTTGGTGCAGCCGTTCGGAATTTATGCGCGTACATACCTTTCGGCGATTCATTTTTATTTATATAGATGAGCCCGATAGCCAATCGACCGTATGGGGTCTTCCAAAATGAGCCAAAACCATGTAGTCAGATAAATTGTTGATACATCGATACATTTTGATGTTAAATATCAACATCAGGCCTGTGTGCATAAGTCCAATTAGACTGAACATTTTTGTTTACAAATAATTAGCTATAGAAACATATTTTATTTAGCTCGTTAAAAAAATTGCTGAATTCTCCGAAAAAAATCAAAAATAAATTATAACGAATCGTTATCTGTATTTATCATTTTAAATAATCATTAAATTGCCGTCAATTTGAAAATTATTTTTTGCTGAACGGGTAAATTAAATTTAAATTTTATCCATAAGACTTAATTCGCTTATTTTAATATTAACAGATACATAATTTTCAATTTTTTTTTAATATTATTACAGCATAACGTGATTTCTTATCACTTCAATCTTAAATGCTACAAAAAAATATACAACGAATTCAAATTTTCTAACTTGTCTTACAATAAATGTTACATAAATTATACTTTCATAAAAAATTCCGAGTAAAGGTCGCTTGCACTAATAACAACTATGAGGTGAGGTAACTTTTTTTATTCACTGTAATTGTTACTTACGTATTTGTGGATTGGAACTTTGTTATTATTAAACTTTGCAATAAAATAGCCGGAGTGACTCGGTTGGATAAAGTAAAGAATAGTGAGATAAGAGAACGCTGTGGTGTAAAAGAAGATGTGGTTACAAAGATAGATACAGGAATGCTTAGATGGTTTGGACACGTAGAAAGGATGGATGAAGGAAGATTGACGAAACAAATTTATAAGGCGAGTGTTAATGGACAAGTTGGTAGAGGTCGACCTCGGAGAACATATCTCGATCAGATCAACATTGTTTTGAAGAAAGGCCAGGTCAAGAGTACCAACAACCGACGAGCATCATGTATGAGAGCACTGATGAAAGTAGAGGCACCAAAAGATGTGTGTAAGAACCGTAGCGGAAGTGGTCTCTGCCTACCCTTACGGGAAAAAGGCGTGACTATATGTATGTATGTTTTACTTGGTTTTTATCGGGGGTAAATACATAAAAGATTTTTTTATCGATAAATACTGGTTTAATTGTATAAAAGTTCTATTGTCATGGCAAGCAATCGAGAATGAAGGTAGTGAAAAAATCGTAAGTGCTTGCTCAAGCAATTTTTTTTTCTTCCTTACTCAGAGAAGTTGATGTTTGCTGTCTGCTGTTGGGAATAGACTGAAGCTGCTCTTGATTTGAAGTAGTTTCATATAAAGTTCATTATGTTTCTCTATTAAAAATATTTTAAACTGTTTTCATATTGACTTTTGGTTATTTACTGTACTTTTCGAAATAGCATTCTGTACAGTTTTTTCGACATTTTCTAAAGATTTTTGACGAGATTTTGTCATTCTGAAACGACGTTGTATTATAAAAACTCGAAAATAATAATCTGACAGTGAAAGTTGTCAAAGTTTAGAATTGTGAATGCTATCATTCAAGGTATAGTTAATGAAAAGCAAGATGCGTACCTTTTTATCAGTTATTGGAAAAGCTAGTTAGCTTTTTATCATTAAAAATGACTGTTGCCCGGGGTGCACCATTTTGGAGGTTATCTACACGTGCATTGAGTATTGTAAATTAACGAACCCAAGATGAAATAACGTAATAATACTTCACAAAAGCTTTCTATCAAAAGGCTTTTCACCTACGTGGATAGTGGTTGCATTGTTAAAAAATAGAAAAGAAAAAAACATTAAGTTAACGAACGCCTTGATATGAATTATACTGGCTTGCTGATATTTGTCTCCAATGACAATAAAACAGTTCTTTTAAAGAGCAAAATTTTCCTATACAAATATAAATATGGAGGATTTCAAAGAACAACAAAATAACATTTTTATAGCACAACTGTTTCCTACCTTGAACGACGCATTTGTCAATTTAAAATAATTTGCATTAATTGATGTTGAATCAGAAAGTGCAGAATTCACCATTAACGACTGTATTGAAAAGGTACAACAAACTAGTAAATCCACTTCAGATTCTGAACACAAGGGTCAGGAACCTGAAATTGCTTCGATTTCTAATTTATCGAGCATATCTGAAGCCTGTGCAAGTTTGAGCGAATAGTTTTATGTTAACGTGAATAATTTTATATGGTTACAAATGTGTTTATGTCCAAGCTATTATGTGAGCTTGAATTTTATAAAAATAATTTAGTGTATTTTTCACTGCTTGTGTCAGGATAAACGGAGCTTGCACGGACTGGTTTAACATCGAAAAAGGTGTGAGACAGGGTGTGTGGCTTCGCCATGGCTGTTTAACTTATACATAGACAATTGTTTAAAAGATCTGAGAGAGAGTGCGTATGGATTAAAAATGAATGATTTGATCGTCAAATGCCTTCTTTACGCCGATGATCAAGTCATATTAGCGTTATCTGAAGAGGAGTTGCAGGCGATGGTTAATGTTATGCATGATTCCCTGAAAATCAAAGGGATGAAAATAAATGTGAGCAAAACGAAAGTAATGGTTTTTGAAAGAGAAGAAAGCATGACAAACTGTGGGGTTTCGATTGAGGGAGAAAAAGTGGAACAAGTTAATGAATTTGTGTACTTGGGTTCAAAATTTACTAGAGATGGAAAGTATGACAGTGACATTGAGCGAAGGGTGTTGGCAGGAAATCAAATGAATGGGGCACTGCATAGCTTTATGAATAGCCAGAAAGTGTCAAAAAAGGCACGTCTGGCGGTGCATAGAGGTGTGTTGGTTCCTACACTTATGTATGGTAGTGAATGTTGGGTTTGGCAGAAAAAGCATGAAAATAGGATTAATGCTGCGGAGATGAGTAGTCTGAGAAGTATAGCCGGAGTGACTCGGTTGGATAAAGTTAAGAAAAGTGAGATAATGAAACGCTGTGGTGTAAAAGAAGATGTGGTTACAAAGATAGATAAAGGAATGCTTAGATGGTTTCGGTAAAAAGGATGGATGAAGGAAGATTGACGAAACAAATTTATAAGGCGAGTGTGAATGGGCAAATCGGTAGAGGTCGACCTCGGAGAACATATCTCGATCAGATCAACATTGTTTTGAAGAAAGGCCAGGTCAAAAGTACCAACAACCGAAGAGCATGTATGAGAGCACTGATGAAAGTAGAGGAAGCAAAAGATGTGTGTACGAACCGTAGCAAGTGGAAGGAAGTGGTCTCTGCCTACCCCTATGGGAAAAAGGCGTGACTTTATGTATGTATATGTATGTGCAAGGCAATTAATAATTTAATAATGCCACCAATATCGTTTATAAATATACATAGTTGCCTTAATTTTCTTAGTATCGCTAAAGCTACCACCCTCTTCAGCAACCAACACAGCCCCCAAGGTGGTCGTTATTATTTTTTAACTTCCCAGCAGGAAGTTATAGTAATGGATCCGATTTTTAGAATCCCGAATTTTGAACCTATCTCCACATTTCAAGGTCCCCAGAGTCGAATACAATAGTTTTTAGGTGGACGTCTGTGTGTGTATGTACGTATGTGCGTATGTTCGTATGTGCGTTCGGAATTATTTTTCGTCTCGATTATCTCGAGAACAAAAAATTATATTGACTTGGGACCAATTGCGTTCGACGCATAATTACGCGACTTAGAACTGATTGGATTTTCAGCAAAATCGGTTGAGCTGTTTTTCATGAAAAATAAAAAGACTGAAAAAAATGGTTAGCTTTCGGAATTATTTTTCGTCTCGATTATCTCGGGAACAAAAAATGATATCGACGTGGGAGTAATTGCATTCGAGTCATAATTACGCAACTTAGAACTGATTAGATTTTCAGCAAAATCGGTTAAGTTGTTTTTTATGGAGAATAAAAAAACTGAAAAAAATGGCAAACAACCTGAATTTTGCAATTTATAAATTATACTATTTTTAATACATAATTTTAAGATCTTTTGAATAATATGACTTTTGCATGTTAGGAATATTTGTATGAAAAATATGATGTCAATATTTCATAAAAAGAATTAATTCTAGAAAACAAAAATAGGAATTGGTGACTTTTAAACTTGTGTCAGTATTGAGAGAATAGCATTGAAGACGCTATAACACTAAAAAATTATTGATAGTAATAATCAAGTTCTGTTTATAACAATTAAATATTGTTACTAACAAATAATTATTGACTAAAAAAAATTCAATTGTTACAAACAATTGGAAATAGCTCCTGCTTATGAAATGATAAGAAAAAGTTTGAAAGAATACGTAAACAGATTATTGTTAATGAAAATTATAATTTAATGTAAATAAATTTAAAATCTTTTTTTATGTTTTATATCATACAGGAATTTTTTGCAAAACTTTTTACAACAACAAAACCTATGGTATTTTTTCATTCTTTCCATTGGGAAGTTAGTCGTGTGGACCTCTCGGGTCGCACCCACCGGAGAGCGTCGGGGTAAAAAAATTGTTAATATTAATGAAATTTTGTTTTTAATTTCAATATTACTTTTCTTTAAAACAATTTTCACTTATTTCTAAAGTCTAGTTTTATTTTTAAAATTTATACCTTAAATTTTTGATATGTTGATGAATCGCTTTTAATATAGGTATTTATGTCTCTAGAAAAAATCGAATGGTTAAAGTAAATGGAAAATGAAATTTTTAATTTATTAAGTTGGTCATAAAGCTTTTTTATATTTTCCGACTATTCAGAATACTCAAAAAGTATATGCAATAAGCTACCACCCCATGAAGGGGTGTAAGAGCGTGGTTACATCTCAGCCTGTTTACAAATTTTATGAAATGGCGATTTGATTCAGAAGAAAACCATCTTTATTGGTGAATGGTTTATTGGGTTTTTTGGCCGTCGTTTTTCGCCATCTCGAGTGGATGACATCTTCTGGAGATATGTCTGCTTTTTTAAGGCTGAAGGTCTGTGACATTTGTACGTCACGATCGCAGGTTATATACGTTTTGGTGGGAAGGGGAAGGCATATTTGAGGGCTGTTCAGAAATTGGTCACGTTTCGGAGATTCATTCTTCTTATTTTTGTAAGGAAGCAGCCTTGTATTTTTAAGTACAGGCACCCATGTTCTATTAATTTTAAGTATTTCCTCAGACCAATTCCTCAACAGCCCTCAAATATGCCCCGCCCACCAAAACGTGTATAACCTGCGATCGTGACATACAAATGTCACAAACCGTCAGCCTTAAAAAAGCAGTCATATCTCCAGAAGATGTCATCCACTCGAGATGGCGAAAAACGACCGCCAAAAAACC
Organism: Agelastica alni; assembly: GCA_950111635.1. NCBI lineage: Eukaryota > Metazoa > Arthropoda > Insecta > Coleoptera > Chrysomelidae > Agelastica > Agelastica alni. Next base: position 11,814,286 of record OX467718.1, read on the forward strand.
CGAAAAACCATTCACCAATAAACGATGGCCGCGAAAGCCTTTCACAATATGTAAAACCATCTTTTTATAAGAATTTTAGGTTACAATTGTTTATAATTGCTTCCCGTGTGATTATTTCGATAATGAATTTGCCAAGTTTCTTTCAGGTGTGGTTTTACTAATAATGTCAATATCTGAAATAGGCAAATAGTTCGGAGGTGCTACTTCGCCAACGTCTAGATTGAAAGGTTTTACTGTTTTTATTTTTATTGTTTTTGCGAATTTGTGAATTTTACTGTAGAATATACGAATCGTTGTTATTTTAATCAACCCACTGTTGTAACAAAAACGTAAGTACAATGTGTTCGTCTGAAAATATAATTAGATCCTTGTAACACGAATAATCTTTGTAAATATTTAAATTGGAACCGAGACAGACAACATTGTGGAACGATCTTGTCACGTGCCTATTATTTTCTTCTCCTATTTGCCGTTTCATTATTATAATAGTCTGCATTTGGGTTCGTTGTATGTAGTGTTGCCTATGTAGTAGTGATAGAATTCGATTATTGATAGCTGTGACATTTTTGTCTCTCTTATTGGACTTCGCCTTGATTATTGGCCTCGATTGTAGTGTTTTGTTAGATATATTATTGTTGGTTTGCTTGGGCTAGCAACTGATGCGAACGAGCGCGTTTATGAACTAGGGACTTATACATGGAAAGGTTGGCTGACGCGAGTCCCGGGTCATTTTCTTGATGTCCGGTCTGGGAGCGAGGAAGGTTCATTTTTCGTTTGGTGGCAGTGGTGGAAGTCGGTTGAGAGTTTTTGGAACGGTTGAATATTAACACGGGAGCGGAACTTCTACGGTTTCTTCTTCCATATCTGGCTGAATTTGGGGCCATCTTTATTGGATTAGGAAGATAAACCATTTAATTCTTAACTTGACCATTCTGTCGTGCCTATGTGGTGAATATTTTTGGATATTGGTGTCGAGTTAAGATCACCACTTGTGGGATTTGATGAAGTGAAGCCATCGTGAAGTACCACGTGCCGTTCCATCCACATCGACGATAAATTTCAGCGTTATAAAGACTTGCCGGGTAATTTTAGCAGAAATTATTGATAATACTATTTGGTTTTTCGGTTCTTGGATCATCGATGTTACCGTGACGTCTCAGTGAGGTTTTCAATTGGTTACATGGTATGGAATTTAATTTTATCAACTTATCAGATATGTGCTTGATCTAAGTGTTTTCAATAATTTAAAAGTAACAATTTATTCTCATTTAATTTGTACCTGCTCCCAGTGACGTCCCAATAAAGTATTCAATAGTTTAAAAGTAACCAAATTATTTTTCGTTAAATTTGTACCGGCTCCAAGCTGAATCTGAATTTATATATCACTGAATATAATTTATGTGGATATTGTAAGGGTTTTAAAATATTATTTTTGTAGCAAGTCCATTTATTTGGTTTTTCCTTTTTTTGTTGTGTTAATCTTTTGCTATCAGGAATTTTATATAAAACCAATTATTTTCGAAATTTTAAATATTGTGAACATTTTCTTGTTGTTGTTTTTTTTTTTTGTTATTTTAATTCTCTTTTGTACCTCATTAGGTTTTTATTACTGTCTGGAAGATTGTTATAATTAATTTAAATATTATTTTAAGAAAGTGTATTAAATTCGTTTAAACCACTTTACGAAAATACAGAATTTATTGTAAAAAATCAGAACATCATTTTTACTTAATTAATATATTGCAGTAATTGTAAATATAGTTTTATTTATCTAGTTCACCATAATTGTTTGTTGTTTTTCGCGTGGCTTTGCTGGTGCCTACAAGACCTAGGGGTTTCCGGCTTGTACCGTTTTAAGTCGGTGGCGCGGCTCACTTTTAGATTTTTTTCTTCTACCCTCTACGGCTGAGCTCGGGCATAATTTGCCAGTAGAGAGACCACTAGCAGAGTACTCTTTAGAGAACCAAAAAAAGACGTGGCAATCTCTACGTATTATGTCTACATTAAAATAAAGTGTCATACGATATCTTTGTGTATTTTCTTATCTCCGTGTGGTTTCCGTATGCGTTTCCTTTTTTACAATAAAGTTGAAAGCGCTACTGAGTATGTGTGTTTAAGTTAATAATCATTAAGCTAAAATTTTCACAACATAGCGATATTTGACTAGATTAACGTACAGTGTGAATTAAAAAATAAACAAAAATCATTGATTAGTAAGTAGAATTATATTAAAGAAACGGGATATTTAAAATTTTTAAAACTTTAAACAATTCAACCATTTTAAGGTATATTTCTTATCAATAATTATCTTAAAAAGTTTAAAAAAGCAAGTTGGTAAAATTTAAGGTGTGGCTGTCCCCTGAAGTGGTTAAAAGAAACATTAAAACGTATGTCTTCTTCTTATGGTGCCGTCTCTACACGAAGGTTGTATTTGCATTAAACTAATAAATTTTAAAAAAAAATTTATTACAAAATTTAAGACAATTTAGAAATATAAATTAACACATTTAATTATGAATAAAACTATTGTACTGTTTCGTGTTTTTTTTGTATATTAAATCATGCTTATAAAAAAAAAAGTATTGTTTTTTTATGACCGTCAACCAAAACAAACCAACTTAAGCGGAGAGTGTCTATATTATTATATGTTATATTATTTCTTCTTATGGCTATCTTTATGGCTTTTTTTACTTTCGACGCTGCGACTCTGAAAAGCTGGAGGAATGTGCATCCAATCCACTCTCTTAGATTCTTAAGCCAAGATATACGTCTTCTTCCCACCGATCTCTTTCCTGCAATCTTGCCCTCCATTATCAGTCGTAGTATACTGTATCTCTCTCCACGAGTATGTGACTGAGATATTCCAGTTTTTTGGCTTTAATTAAGTTCTCCAGTTCTCTTTCTCTTTCTACTCGGCGTAGAACCTCTTCATTGGTAATCTTATCTATCCATGATATTTTAAGTACACGCCGGAAGATCCACATTTCAAATGCCTGGAGATTTTTCATTGTGGCTTTGTTGATCGTCCGTGATTCTAGTCCATATAAAAGCACTGGGATTACATAAGATTTAACCATTCTCAGACTTAGTTAAAGGTTTAAGTTTGGGTTAGTAAATAGTTGTTTCATTTTAAAGAAGACATTTCTAGCCTTTTCGATTCTAACTTTGATTTCTTGAGTCTGATCATGCCTATCATTGATCCAAGTGCCAAGATACTGATATTGCTTTACCCTCTTGACCAACACTGAATTGATATAAATATTAGGATGTTTTAATGGGGTTTTACTTATGACCATGTATTTAGTTTTTTTTATAGTTCATTTTTAAACCGTACTCCCTGCTGACCCGATCGATCTCTTGTAGTAATACTTGAAGATCATGTATGTTGTCGGTTATGATCAACGTGTCATCACCATAACGTATGTTGTTGATAATCTTTCCATTTATATTTATCCCCTCGATCCTGTTCCTGAGAGCTTGTTTGAACATAGCCTCTGAATAATGATTTAACAGAAGTGGTAACAAGAAATATCCCTGTCTTACCCCTCTTTGTATTTTGATATTTTCTGATGTTTTTCTTTTAGAGCTGATCACAGCGACTTGATTCCAATAGAGGTTTTTTATTATTCTGACATCTTGCTTATCGAGCTGACTTTCTCGTTAGAGGTTAATGATCTTTTCGTGCCTCACCCTGTCAAACGCCTTCTCGTAGTCAATAAATCCCATATAAATTTTTTTGTTCATTTTTGTATTATTACATTTACCGCGAATAAGGCTTCAGCTTTTTGTATATTTTATTGTGTATGATTTTAAGGAAGGTCTTCAAAGTGTGGGATGTATGTATAATATACTAATATAGTAATTTACGTAACAAGTTTTACAGCATAAGTAGGAAGTTTCCAGGACAAGCCGTACAATATTTGTACAATGTACATTCTTTATAAGCACACGATACTGGCATTGTTGCTTCCAAAAGTGCACAAATAAAAAAAATATATTGGAAATCAAGTTTACACAACAGAATATACAAAAATTTTCATTCACTTCTGTCAAGAAATATGGAATACAAGTTTGCGGATCAGCAAACGACTCGATAAAGATACAGTGTTTTTAATCCAAACTACTCGGATCAGCTGCTAATGCTCTCGAGACCTTTAGGTTCTAAAGTCATTGAAGAATGTGCCAAATTAGCTGAGAGTTATCAGAACCGTGCTAACCCAAATGAACTAAATGCAAAACTCCTCATTTATTAGCCAATAAGAAGACTGAAGAAATATGACCCATTGGACAGAAGATTGGGCCGAGAATCTAGTTAAACTTCAGGGAGCAGTATTTTATACGGACGGCTCTAAACTAGAGGGGAGAGTAGATTGCAGTGTCTTCTCGGAAGACCCCTCACTTAGCCTGTCGTTTCGTTTGCCTGATTACTGTAGTGTGTATCAAGCCGAAATGGCTGCCATTACTGAGGCAGCTGTATGGACACTCCGCAACGAACAAAAGTTCAGCGAGATATCCATTCTTTGCAACAGCCAGGCTGCTATCAAATAACTGAACTCAGTCTACTTGACCTCTAGGGCAGCGGTGCCACCTTGAATGAGCTAGCAGCTAAGTTTAGAGTTAACATTACAGGGACATACCAGGCAACTGTAAGGCGGACGAGCTAGCAACAGAGGGCACCACCCTCCCAGCTGTATCTGTCTCATCTCAGCAAGAAGTACCGATTGCAAATTGCCGGCTCCTCCTGCACAGCAAAGTAGTTCAAAAAGCCAACTTTAGGTGGCAAAATGAACCCACATGCTCATCATCGAAACATATTTGACCTAAACTAGATCTACGTCGAACTAATGATGTTTTAACTCTATCCAGGGAGTCCATTAAAAATGCGATCGCGGCCATAACAGGACACTGGGCAGGTGGATCCCATGCACGGCGCATGGGAATCGCAGAGCTATAACACGACTTCTGTAGAAGCTGTCACGATAAGGAAGAGAAGGAAACATCTTTCCATATTAAGGCAACCGAACTTAAATGACTTATTTGATCTCAGCTCAGTTAGCTTTAAAGACCTCATACTTTTTATTAAAAGATCCAACTGGTTCTCACGGTGAAGGGGAAGGCACCGCCTGATATCACGGTATCACAACGGGCCAAAAGGCTTAAGTGAATTTCCTCTGAATCGCCGTTTTAACACGTAATCCATTGCACCTACCTTCTTATCGTCTTGAAAAAGACTGATTGTACTTTCTTTGGATGTCAATAAAAAAAACTTCTACTAAAATAGAACTCATGCAATCATCTGCTGAAAGCTGAGACCTGAAATATTAGCGAGTGAACTTTTTAACGTTGTAACATAAGGCGCTAAATCTGAATTTGCGCGGTGTCATTTTCCTTTATTTATGATTCCCAGGCGGTCAAAAGTCACGCTCTTAAAAGTAAGCATGAAGCATTACTGTTTTGTAAATATTTTTTGTCATGATTGTACGTTGATATTAGTGATTTCCAGGCTGTAGAATTTAAAGTCACGCTTTTAAAAGTAAAAGAAACATTTTTTCCCGCAATCACATTTTTATTAGTCTCTATTCTATCGTTTTATTTCCATTATAAAATGTGAATTATTGTCATGATCTTATATTTTTTAATTACACAGAGTTATTCACGTTAAACGACAAGGAAGATTGTGGCTAAACCGCTTGATACAATTTTAATACGGTACTGTCTAAAGTTTAAAATTCGCGCTAGGTCCTTAACCAATCGGCGTTCTGTTATGGGTACCTACCAGCGCCAGACGCTGCCGGTAATAGGTACGAGGGTGGTTTGATAAATCAGTGACTTTTTGAATAAAACAAATTTTTTTCCGCAAATAAACATTTTATTTTCTACATAATCACCTTTTAGCTCGATACACATTTAGTCCAGCGTTTTTCTAATTTTTTTATTTCCTCCAAATAATAGGTTTTTTCAAAGCTCTCAAAATACGCGTTTGTTTCGGTAATGACTTCTTCATTCGACTCAAATCTCTTACCGCCCAGCCATTTCTTTAGGTTTGGAAACAGAAAATAGTCGCAGGGGGCTAAAACTGGATAATATGCTGGATGGGGTAGCAGTTCGTATCCCAATTCGTAGATTTTGGCCATCGTTACTAGACAAGTGTGCACACGTGCATTGTCTTGATGGAACAGCACTTTCTTCTTCTTAGCCAAATGCGGCCGTTTTTGCTTCAAATCAACGTCGAATCTGTTCAAAAGCTTTGAATAATATTCGTCGGTGATCGTTTTACCTTTCTTGAGGTAATCGATGTGAATGACACCGCGTACATCCCAAAAAACTGTGGCCATGACCTTGTTGGCTGACAGACTCTATTTCGCCTTCTTTGGTCCACGTTCACCCCGAGAAACCCACTGTTTCGATTGTTCCTTAGTCTCTGGCGTGTTGTGATGGATCCATGTTTCATCGATTTCCGGCGTGATCACTTCTTTTGGGCGACCTGGACGTTCGGCGTCACTAGTGCTGGTACGACCACAACGGAACTCTGTAAACCACTTCTTAACCATTGAAATTGATGGTGCCGAGTCCCCGTAGTATTTATCAAGTCTCTCCTTAGTTTCAGTGATGGATTTTTTACGTAAAAAGTAATGCTTAATCAGCACACGAAATTCACTTTTTTCCATTTTCGTAAAAATTCACGAGGTTGTCTGCTTTTAACGGCTATCAAACACCAACTGCACGACGTAGCTTGCTCGAAATTAGAAAGTTGCCCACTGATAGATTATAGTTGACGGCAGCACTGTTGCATTTGGAGTAACTGCGCGGGAAATTCAAAAAGTCACTGACTTATCAAACTGCCCCCGTACGTTCGGACAGTTAATAGGAACTTTCTTAAATATACAATGACATTGTATGTATTTAAATTCGATGTATTTTTTTCAATAATACATAAAAAGTTGTTTACTACATTTTACACACATTCCTAAGTGATTATTCACAAATACTATAAATCATCATCATATTTAGACACTATAGTCATCGGTGGGTTCTTAATTTGTTTGTTACCAGATACGTGTACAGAGCCATGACAAGAATATATTTTCTGGGAGCAAAAAAGCGGCGCAACCGTACCATCCTTTTCTCGAAACAATTTTGCTATTTTCGACCCCCCTATAACTTCGTTGCGGATAAAACCAGAAGCCTGAATGTTCAGTAACCAAGCAGGCATTGTATAAAAACGGTATATTTCAAATTTCATTCAATTTGAACAAGTAGTTTAAGAATTATAACTAGTCAAAGTTTCTTAATTTTGTCACTCACTCACTGACTGACCGATTATTAAAACTCTTAGGGCACTTCTAGCAGACATAGAAGCTTATGAAATGGTCATTTGATTCAGAAATAAACCATCTTTATTGGTGAATGGTTTTTCGGATATTTTGGCCGTCGTAGGTCTGAGTTTATACGTTTCGCCATCTCTAGTGGATGGCATCTTCTGAAGATACAATTGTCTGCTTTTCTAAGGCTGACAGTCTATGACATTTGTATGTCACGATCGCAGGTTGTATAAGTTTTAGTGGTCGCGGCATATTTGATGGCTGTGCAGAAATTGGTCACGTTCCGGAGATTTATTCTTCTTATTTTTGTAAGGAAGCAGCTCTGTATCTTTAAGTACAGGTACCCATGTTTTATTTATTTAAAGTGTTTCCTTAGATGTCTACATTGGAACAACTAAACGGTCCCTTAACACCGGGGTCAAAGAACACAAAGCCAACTACCGTCTTGGACATACAGAAAAATCTGCTGTCGCGGAGCACACGATTAATAATAATGATCATAGAATTAAATTTAAGGACACCCAAGTCTTATGCACCACATCTGCTTATTACCCGAGGTTTTATAGAGAAGCGATTGAAATACATAAACACCAGCAGAACTTTAATAAATCTGAGTAAACACTTAAAATACAAGGCGGCTTCCTTACAAAAATAAGAAGAACGAATCTCCGGAACGTGACCAACTTCTGAACAGCCATCAAATATGTCCCGCCCACCAAAACTTATACAACCTGCGATCGTGACATACAAATGTCATAGACTGTCAGCCTTAAAAAAGCAGACAATTATATCTCCAGAAGATGTCATCCTTCGTGGTTTTGCTATCCCCACTTTTCACCAATCAAACATGTGCTGGCTGTGATCTGGAATCGTCTGACATTCCTCGGTATACCACAAATAATTTAATTTTAAGCTTTTGAAACCGCGGCGAACCCACTCATCATTAAATAACCTTGTTATTTTTTAATATTTTAGGTTAAAAAAGTAATCATTTTTTGAGTTTTATTGAACAAACATAATGTAAACATTTTAATAAAATTTCATAGCTCGTAGTGGGCGTTGTGTTTTTTTTGAAAGTCATTATATTATCGTGCTAACAATATAACAACACAACGTTGACATAGTATTATCTTACGAATATCTAGAAATTGCGGAAAATTTAAAGTTATGTTTTCACTTGAAAATGAACCTATTTTATAAAATTTAATATTTAATTAGTGACTCGTATTTTTGTGCAACAAAGTTATTTACAAAATATAGACATATGTTTATAAGTTGCGTTTGTTTGTCGCAGATAAACACACGACAAGGCGTCCTCGTCCGTCTAGATGGCTGCGATTTTATTCAGATGGAAGCCTATTAGATCGACGCATCGACATGAGTGATAAGCAGGATTCAAGGTATGAAAAAAAATATATTGATTTGTAATTCTTGTTCAACATAATATTACATCGAACAATTGATTTTGGGCGCGTTTGCAGAGGTGGATTTACCATCAGGCTGAGTAGGCTTGAATATAGTGCGGCAGATTTTAGGCAAATTTGGGAACTATATTTACCAGATAAACATTATAGTACATACAGGGTGATTCATAACTATTGGGACATTGGCTAAGGAGTGGGGGGGGGGGTGATTTGAACCAAAATATGATGATTGGACCAAATATGACTTAATAAAATATTGCTGTGGAAAAAGATACATGGTGTTAAATTGGAAATTTTGTTTTCATGTTTTGCTTATAATTTTACTGCAAATATATCAATTGTTATCAAAATCGACAGAGAGACATAACTTTAAAAAGTGAATTATATTTTACATTTTGTTATGGGGTGCACCATGTAAATGATTCCCGATGATGAAATCAACTGGTAACTCTTTTTGACGAAATTTTATACGTTTTTGATAAAAACGCAATTGAACAATTCAGTCTTAAAAGGGGATTTCAAGTGACCTAACCTAACCTTAAACTTAATTTTACTCACCACTTTTTAGGGGTGACATCTTGAAAGGGTGTGGGCTGAGGAAATTTCGTTATAGAATAATTTCATACAGGCGATCACCTTCTGAATTTTTTCGCCTGAATTTAGAACACCCTGTATATGTATAGTACAGTCTATACTTTGAAAATGTGTAAATTCGCCTCTATTTTAAAAAACCAAATCATTTAAATAGAAAATGTGAAAAAATGAAAAATTATTGCGAAAATCAAAATCCATATAAAAACTTTAACATCCGGTATCCCGAAAACTAGCAATATTTGTATAAGGCATGTTGGGCAAAATCATTTAAGGTCTAGAATCTACAATTCATAGATTGGACATTATTAATGAATCACCCTGTATATAAACATTTATTGCTCTAAATTCTAAATGACATTATTAAAATTGTTTCTTAGTTTTTTAATTAAGGACGTTTCCAGATTTGTATCAAATAAAAAACTTTATTTGAAATTGGTAAATATTGAAATTTCCACTTACATTCTCAATATCATGGTTATATTAAATAAAAGTACCTTCAACAAAAAAGATGTATAGTAGTAGAGTTGCCCTTGATTATATTTCTGTATGGCGTGTTTTTTAAGTATTTGTTTGTTAATAAAAAAATTGTATTTCACTTCGTAATGACTTTTGGCCCACACTGTATTTAATTTTTAAAGAAAAAAATTTTTGTACAAAGACGTCGACTTAAAAAAAAATCAAAATTACATATTTTTATTAAAATATTCTGTCGTTAATCTTAGATGTTTGAACAAAATGTGCCTGTATTAAAAAACCATACTTTTATAGCAATTATCTTTGTGTATTTTTAGCCTGACATTTTATAAATAAATTTTTCGTTTTGACTTATTAGTGCTTGCATGAGGGGACGCACTGTACATTAACAAATATTTCCATTTTATTGTGTCGCAGATGACCGATCTCGCATGTGCCAAAACAAACAATGATATTAATTAATGATGCAAGTACATGTACCGTACACAATTTTTAAATTCGAATTTTGTTTGTTCGATTTTATGCTCGTCCAAAGCTGTTTTATCTACTCGAAAATCGAGCTTTTGCTTTAACATGCAGCGCAGATATTTTAATTAAAATTACATCATGTTTAGGTGAACTGAAAAAATCCAATTTTCGCCGATTACATTTTCTTTATTTTGTCGTACGATGTATAATCATTATAAACAGTTAAATAAACATATAGTAATTTACTGCCCCGCTTACATCATCAAATCAATAATAACAGTTGTTGCAAATGGTCAGTTCCTAGAACTTCGCCATACCCTATCAATGCGATGCTAAATTGATTCGAGTTGGCACCCACACCATATTTTCTGTGCATTAACTTTTTCTTTCCCTTCCGAAACTATTCTATCCACAGTTTTCTAGACAACAGTATCCCTTGTTTCAGTTTTATTAAACCCAAAGTCGTTTTCAATCAAAAATAAAAACAAAAACTCTTCCATATCTTCAAAATAACTCAATGGAAACCATTTTATAGTAATGCTGATGAAGAACACTCATGTCCACTAACCTTTACAGACGTTTACAGATGGTAACATCTAGCTTTAATATTCACGTATCATTTGCCACTTCTTCTCTTCTTATGGTGCCGACCCTACACGGAGGTTGACTATCATTATGGCTATTTTTACTTTCGACGCTGCGACTCTGAAAAGCTGGAGGGATGTGCATCCAATCCACTCTCTTAGTTTTTTTAGCCAGGATATACGTCTTCTTCCAACCGATCTCTTTCCTGCAATCTTGCCCTCCATTATTAGTCGTGGTATATTGTATCTTTCTCCACGCATAATGTGACCGAGATATTCCAGTTTTCTGGCTTTACTCAAGTTTTCCAATTCTCTTTTTCTTTCTACTCGGCGTAGAACCTCTTCATTGGTAATATTTTTCATCCACGATATTTCAAGTACACGCCGGAAGATCCAAATTTCAAATGCCTGGAGCTTTTTCATTGTGGCTTCGTTGATCGTCCATGATTCTAGTTCATATAATAGCACTGGGATTACTTAACATTTAACCATTCTCAGACGAAGTTGAAGGTTTAAGTGTGGGTTAGTAAATAGTTGTTTTATTTTAAAGAAAATATTTCTAGCCTTTTTGATTCTGATTTTGATTTCTTGAGTCTGATCATGATCGTTGATCCACTTACCGAGATACTGATATTCCTTTACTCTCTCGATCTGAATTAATATTAATGTTGGTATTAGGATGGTTTAATGGGGTTTTAGTTGTGACCATGTATTTAGTTTTTTTATAGTTCATTTTTAAACCGGACTCCCTGCTGACCCGATCGATCTCTTGTAGTAATACTTGAAGATCATGTATGTTGTCGGTTATGATCAAGGTGTCATCAGCATAACGTATGTTGTTGATAATCTTTTCATTTATATTTATCCCCTCGTTCCTGTTCCTGAGAGCTTCTTTGAATATAGCCCCTGAATAATGAATAAACAGAAGTGGTGACAAGAAACATCACTGTCTTCCCCTCGTTGTATTTTAATATTTTCTGATGTTTTTCCTTCAGAGCTGATCATAGCGACTTGATTCCAATAGAGGTTCTTTATTATTCTGACATCTTGTTTATCGAGCTGACTTTCTCGTAAGAGGTTTATCATCTTTTCGTGCCTTACCCCGTCAAACGCCTTCTCGTAGTCGATAAATCCCGTATACATTTCGTTGTTCATATCTGAACATTTTTGTATTATTACAATAACCGCGATGCCCATTCCATTTCGAAATCCAAACTGATTTTCACTAATATCGCTTTTTGTATATTCGATTGTGTATGATTTTGAGGAAGGTCTTCAAAGTGTGGGACTAACTGCAATGCTCAGCACATTCTTTTGCATTCACTTTCTTTGGCAACATTACAAAGGTTGATCTCAGCCAATCTGTAGGGATAATTCCTGTCACTTAAAAATTGAGCGAGTTTTTAAGCGAGGCATCACCGACCAGACGAATTGCCTTTGGACGTAATCCAATAGTTTCAGGATATGTTTAGATGCCGCACTTCAAATATGGGAACAATATTCTAGAACAGGTCGGATATGTGCCTTATAGATCATAAGCAGCTGACTGAAAGTGAAATAGCTCTTGACACGAAAAAGGAAGCTAAATTTTTGAGATGCACATTTGGCAATGGATCTCACGTGATTTTCGCAAGAAAGGTTATTGCTGATAGCAATAACAAGCATCAAGATGGATGACTTCAATGGTATGGTTACTCCTGATAATATTATATTGGGCACAGTGAGATCGGCTTTCCTACAGTTTTAAGTACTCGTTGCCAGGTTTTCAAAACAGCCTTGTTACTGTAACCATTATATCCAATGTGATTGCCTTAATAAGTTTTGCATATTCCCCAAATATACTCATGGGATTGAATTGGCAATGATAAGGCGGAAGTCTTAGCACACGATGTCCATAACTGAGTATAATTTGATCCACTTTGTAAATTTTATCTCTTTCGTGCCTCGTAGTTATCGATAATAATTCCGCCTTAAAGAAATACTGTGGAAATGAAATATTTTCGTTCCTTATTCTTTTATTTTCTGTACCGTCCAGGAGTTTGTTGCTTATTGCTTATTTTAAATTTCTGAATTGTACCGAGAATTATCTAATACAATGACAGATGGTTCATGTAACGATGGTTATAAATTCTCTTTTAACCATTTCACAAACATCTCTGTATCTATATCGTCATGATAATGGGCCGATTTTGATTTTGACAAAAATAAAAGATCTGCCTCATCAATAAAACCATGCTTTCCACCTGCATGCACAATAATGCGTTTTTTTACTTCACCGTCGGTGTGTTTTATAGACTTTATGTTATCGTCCTGCCAAATTTTTTTTGTTATATTTTTAGCAAAAATCCAAGTTTTGTCCAGATAAACAAATAAAGAGCATTCTTGTTTACAGTGTGTATAATTTTTTAAACATCGGTACTATACTATTTTAATGTCGGTACCCACTACAGTGATAACCCAGGATTAATAGCTTAGTTAATTAGTGAAATTTGTTTGGATTACTTACCTACCTCTCTTATTATGTACAATAAATAAAGATATTGAGAACAGATTTGGTTGCAAAATTAAGCGTGCTCACAAACAAACAAAAAGTCGCTTATAAAATAAAATTCATTACCTACGAAATTTATTTAAAAATATAAGGGGAATTTACTTTCGTACTTCTTAAATGTACAGTTGAATACTGGTTATCGAGTTTATAACAATATCCCGAAACCACCGTATATTCGTGAAATTACATTTGGTATTTGTATAATGCAATTTCGGATAGCTAGGTTTTTTTAATAAAGGCAGTAATTTGTAAACAGTGCTTACATAATGTGGATCCCAATTTTAAATAAGAATTGATCGATTATTTGAAAATCTAAGATTTGGTGCTTCAAAGTGGAGGGTTTTTTTTATATGACTATTATCAAATAATTTTGTTTTAGAAACGACCGAATAAACCGTTATAAAGAAGATAGAAGAAAGCAGCTAGCCGAACAGTTTTCATCTTATAATTCATCGTCGCGTTCCACAAGAAACGGACACGGCAAAGATGGGAGTTCTTCCAGCAACTCCGAAGGCCCCCGACCCACGAGAGCGTCCAGATTAAGGGCGGCCGTTGCTCTGTCTCAAGATAACATTTCTAGTCATGTTCAGAACACTAAAATTACCGCTAGCTCAGAGGTAAGTCAGAATTCATTATTTTTGTCTTTCATATCGTCGGCGTTTGTTCAAGATGTCTTTATTATTTTATTCTGTTTTCTTCTTCTTTAGTAACTATTATAAGTTGGTATATACATACAAAGTGGACCAAAAGTCTGGAAACGGACAATTATTTCGTAAATTGCTAGTCTGAATTGTACAAAATTTGGGATAAGCCTATTTTGAGATACGGACATTCCATATTTGACATTTGCAGTATTGTCAGATTTGCCGTTTCTCTGATAATTTACTTAAGTATTTTAAATACATTACCCTGTATATTTAGTCATAATTGAAATCTCTTTAATAAGAGTTCAGCCATATGTAACACTTATAATTATATGTAGTCTAGAAGGTCTTAAATAAGTAAAATAGAAGTGTGGCAACGCCTAATTGTCTCAATAATTTTATTAATACAAACTAATTTTAACCAAATTTAAAAGCAACAATTGCAAGATAACATTTTTATTATAATGATTACTTAATCAAGTGTTCAAAATGTGCTCAGATAATTTTGTTTCCAGACTCTTGGTCCACTCTGTATATATATATATATATATATATATATATATATATATATATATATATATACGAAAGTAGAATACTATACTTTTTCTATGACTGAGTGTTCACAATTCAATTAAAACGGACGAGATATTTAGAGAATATTTTATTAAAAAAACAAATTTTAATGGTGAAATTTGTGCAGTTGGAAATATTTATATATCCATCTTGTTTTTCAAGGAATCGTCAATATATCCTTCTGCAACGGATGATTATTTTCTTCGTGCCGTTTTAATGATATTAAATCACCTCCTGCGTCAACTAAAATGGTGGCAGATGATCTTCGAAATGAATGTCCTTTGTATAATTCTGGCATCGGAAGTTTCTGAAAAGTTATATTAGCTTTCCCATTGCTCCGATTTTATTGATTCCAATTTTTTGACTAGTACATTATTTACCATTCTGGAGGTTGAGGAAGAACGAATTGGTTTGAAACATTATTCGGCCGGAGCTCTACATACTTTTTACAAAGCGACTAAAAACGGTCAGTAAATGTGAATTTTTTGGTGATTTTCGTCTTTGCATTCGGTATAGTTACTAGAGCAGCCGATCCAAGGTCTTGAAAGTCTTCAATTTTTATCGAATGTAGTTCGTTCGCACGACAAGTCCCATTACTGCTGCCACCTAGAATAAATTAATGAATTTATATTTTTTACCCATTAGGAAATAATTCGTACTACATCAAATATAGAAAAAGCCATTAATTTTTGAAAAAAAAGTACTTATTTGAGATTCGAACCTACAACCAATCTCGTTCTGTAATGCGTATGCAAGTAAATATTCAACTAAGCCACGAACACTTTTCTATTATAGTAAGAATTCTTACATCACTTGAAAAAATTTTTTTTCAATTAAGTGGACAAATCTTTGATAGAAATTTATTATTAACACATAATTTTTTTACCTTTGTTGCGAGATCAATCTTATTAGGAGCTGTAGTAACGAACTGGTTGATTTCATCGGCAATGAATATCTTCGCTTTCTTCGGCTTATATCCATCGGATTTCATTTTCAGAAATGCCCGTAATTTCAAATATTTGTCAATATTCACATCATTTTTTTATTGAAATTGTGCTTCTTAGTACGGAATACTGTGACCACAAGGAGGAAGCTTTATATTTAATTGCTAATTCGCCAAAATAGGCTAGCAGTACATTCTCCGAAAACGAACTTACATGTTTTGTTTTTCGCCAATCTGGTAAACCATTTCATACATTTTTTTAGATTTTTCAGGTAAAATGCTGATTGTAATAATAAACTGGCAGCTTGTAGAACTTCTGGTGGAGTGCAGTTGAATTTGTTTTCGCTTTCTGAATCCATTTTTACAAAAAGTTAGTTCTAAATAACCCCAGCTAGGTAGGTATATTGTCAAATTATGACATTTTATGGCGAGTCTGATTCAAACATTGCACTGCATTTTAATTTTGTACGACTGGTGTCAATTTTTTTGTAGGTAATGAATCTACTTTGTACACGGGGCGTGCCTTGTTTTATGTAATGCATCCAGTAGTCAACAAAAATGTTACCTAAATAGGGTCCATTTTTCAACAGTTATAGAAAAAATATTTTACGTGTGTTTTATTTAATCAGTCACATACGTTTTGTCTAGTATGGTATTTTAAAATGATCCAAGAATAAACTATTATCAATAACAAGGTCAGTTTTTATTTTAAAAAAATTGAAAGTTGTAGTATAGGTTAGTGTCCATCTGGTATATTAGATTGACTGATTAAGAAAGAAAAATGCTTCAGTTAAATAAATATAGCGTGGGTTCCAACACGGATTATTATAAAACTTTTGGTTTTGAGGACTGATCTTCGAAGAGAACTTACATTTTTTGGAAGACATTTGAAATTTTATCAAAACATCCACGCTAACATATCGGCGAAAAAATTAATTCGGTAATAAAATTGTTTGGTATATTAAACGTTTGTGACTATTAAAAAGCAGCGTAAGGTGTCATTGAAAACCAGTATATTTGAAATGGAAATACAAGTTTGATTGGAAGCGCGTTTTAACACACCCACGTTTTATTGGCGATCGATAACATCGTCGTTACGAAAGTGTAGGTTATTTACTAATAATTTATGTGGGATTTTAATTCGAATTAATAATTAAGGTCGTTACTTAATAGACATTGTCGTTATTGGTATTAAAAACTGCAAACTTTCAAGACTATAAATTGTCAAAAAACATTTAATTAAAAAATTATTACATTAACTGTTGCCCGTCGTGACTTCGTGGAATTTAAAGATTTATGTTAATATTATTAAATGAGGATAACATTTTTTTTTTAAATCCCATTTAACATCAAAGAATTTCTTTATAGATGTAACGGGAATTTTTCCTCTCATTTTTGTTAAGATTTTTTTAAAGCCGGTCCTGGTGTTAAACCGTCCCACCTAGCGTATTATCGACTAATGTTGATAAAATTATAATATTTAATAGCAATTGTTGATCGAATTTTATGAGTTAGTTGAATTTTGGAGAGTTTAGATAGCGGATTAAAGGTCGGAGTATTTTTATTATGTAATTATTTGAAGTTTTTGAGAGTACAATATAAATGTTTTTTCTTAAGAAAATACCTAATAAAGGTATTTTACCGAAATTACAATCTGATCTACTTTTGATTATTAAGTAATATGATTCTTACCCAAATAACTACAATAAAATTAACATTTAGGATTTGCTCACTAGTATCCTTTATATTCTAACAACAAAATACACTAATATTATTGTGTACACAAGCACTATACTCTGCTTTTGCACAAACACAAACTTAAACCAATCAAAGGGTTTAGTCCTCTTGAGTCTTCTATTTAGATTCGTGTTATCGAGGAGCTGGATGGCCTCGACGTTAACGTGGTGAAGGAGTCGCTCTTCGTGACTCTTGGCGAATATGCTAATGGTCTGGTTAACGGTGTCCACTTCCAAGTCCCTATGAAGGTCATTGTTTCCAAAATACCAAGGAGCATGAACAATGTTCCTTAATACTTTGCTTTTGAAACGTTGAATAATTTCTGTTATTATTTTTGGCACAGCCCCATAGCTGTATGCCAATATAAATGTAATCGACCCTTTTTCCTGGATATTTTTTCTCCTGTGTGATGTCAGTTTTTTTTCTGCCGGGTGCCGGCTGTCTTTTTTCTGTCGGATGTTTTTTTATGCTGCCGTTGGCTTCCATGGCTTTTTCTATTTTTGTTGGTTGTTTTATGGTTACCGGTTATCAAAGGAGATTTTGTTCGTCGACTGGCGTTAAATAGATACTTGGGATTGACGATATTGCAATAAAATGCAGAATTCAGCATTTCCTTAGAGAGGAAAATAGAATAATTTTGTTGATATCCCTTGGAAACTACGATGCAGACGTTTTCATGGTAGGAAAAATTTGAATTTTCTTCTACAAAAGACATCTACCGAGGAAATCTTTTCATTTTGGTATTACTGTTACTGTTGAAATTTTTAACTCATATTTTTTTTATATTTTGTATTTCTTCCAGCAATCTGTAAACATTTTTTCTTTTAATTTTAATAAACCTCTATGTATACTTTAGGTTTTTTTGAATTGTTTCTGAGTGATAAGAACGAAGTTTGCACAGCTAAGAATCCGGAATATGTTGATTAATTAGCTCGTTTGGTGCTAAATTAAAATAATGCGATTGGATTTGTTTGGGGTTGATTCATTTTAGTGATTTTAATTCCGTAAACTATAAATCTATATCTATAATCTATAAATCCCCTCAAATTTAATCCAATCGAGAAATCAAGGAGTCACGTAACCCTGAGTACAATATTTTGGTCTTTTTCTTTTAAGTTACTTAGTTAATAAATTGTTTAAATATTTAAATTAAAATTTTGAAATACATAAAATTTTATTTGTTCAATTAATATTAATTATCCGTATTTGAGTCTTATTCATTTCATGCAATTAGTTAAAAGTAATTAAAAATTTTTTTTTCAGTTTTTAGACCTTTATCTATTTATTAAATCAGTATTTTATTAGTTTTTTTTAAGTTACACATTTTTGGGAGTATTTAATTAATTTAATTTTAAAAAAAAGTACAACAAATGATACTTTAGCGTCTAGTTCAAAATTCATTCTTGATCGCCATGTTCCATCTTCGTTTTGCACTGGTCTAAAAATTCGCCTTAAGATTTTTCGTTCGAAAGTTTTCAAGAGTAGTTCATCTTTCGTGGTTAAGGTCCACGCTTCATATCCGTATGTAATAACAGGCCTGATGATACTTTTATATATTTTAAATTTAGACTTTCTGTTTAGAGTTCTCGCCTTCATTAGCTTTCTGTAGGCGAAATAAGAACGGTTTCCACTGATAACTCTGTTAATTACTTCTTCCGTTACTTCCATGTATTTTGTCTTTCCTTCATTTATTCGGAGACTTTTTGGGATTGCTTTATTTTTTAGTTTGGCAACAGTCCTCTTAGGTTCGTCCTTGCGCCTACTTATTACTGCTATATCGTCCGCATATCCGAATATTTGTAGGTTCTTCGTGCCGATGTAGTCAGTCACATCTAATTTCCTAATGACTGCTTCTAAAACTAGATAAAATAGTATGGAAGATAGTGCGTCGCCTTGCCTTACTCCCGATGTGATGGTAAAGTCGTGTGTGTATTCATTGTCAACTCTTACGATTGCCTTGGAACCGGCCATGGTCATATTTACGAGTTATGCCAGCTTTTTTGGGATGCCTAGTATTAAAAGATCGTTGATCATTTTATTTCGATTAACATTATCAAAAGCTTTGTCACGTGCCTATTTTTTTCCTTCTACAGTTCTATATTTATTGGGTCTCTTCTGATGAGTTTCGTATTCCTTAGTTACTCGTAAGTAGGGTTGCATACCTAGTAGTGATAGGATTATTGTTTGGTTTGCATTTCTGTGTGGATGGGGCTGGCTAACAGCACGGACGAGGCGATTGTGGAGCCCGGACTGGAGAAGATTGTGGGTTGACGTTTATTCCGTGTCGTTTTCTTGATTTCCGGCCTAGGAGTATGAGTCGTTTGGTGTCAGTGGTTGAAGTCGGGTGAGAGTTTTTGGAACGATTTTATATTAACACGTGAGCAGAACTTCTACGGTTCTTTCTTTCATATCTGGCTGTATTTGGGCCATCTTAATTGGATTTTGAAGAAGAACCATTTAATTTTTAACTTGACCATTCTGTCGTGCCTTTGTGGTGGATATTTTGGTTATTGGGGTCGAGTTAAAATGACCGCGTGCGGGATCTGATGGAGTGAAGCCATTGTTAAGTACCAGGTGCAGTTCCATAATTCAAACCGGCCAGGAGTAGGCCACAGGATTCGTGAATTCGTGTATCCAAAGGTTACAAGTGATTTATTTTAGTATATTTAAACGACGTGACTTATTTTTTGACACCACGATTAAGTTTTGTTTTAATTTATTAATATGGTACACTGTTGAAAACTATTTATTGCATTGGATAATATGCCGAGTCTGAACTTTGATAAAAGTAATATTCTCAATAGTTCTTTGTGTCCAAGTAAAAAAAAAACGTTTATTCATACTTATTTGTAAATATCCTACAATATTGCTATTTTGAAGGACAGCCATCGTAAAAAGAATTATTTTTGAAATAAGCTCGAGTGTTTTAACAGTGTAAATCTTTAAAAATACTACTTGGTGTTTCTGTTCTTGGATAATCGATGTAACAGTGGCGTCTTAATGAAGTTTTCAATTGGTTACATAGTATTAAGTTTAATTTTATCAACTTATCAGTTATTATGTGCTTGATCTAAGTGTTTTTAATAGTTTAAAAGTAACAAATTATTTTTCATTAAATTTGTACCTGCTCCAAGTTGAATCTGAATTTATACATTACTGAATATAATTTATGTGGTTATTGTGAGGGTTTCAAATTATTTTTGTTGCAAGTCCATTTATTTTTTAAATTAGAATGAATAGATGATTTTTTTTTTAATGAAAATAGTCGCAAAAGGGGAAGACCTATCGTGTGGGCCGCGGACGGCCCGCACTGCGACTATTAGAAGGGGGAGAGATCATAGAAAGAAGATAATTGTGGACCCGCTTTTTGAAAAGTTGCAAAACATAGTTCTGTGGAAAAACTGATTTTGGAAACTTGTTCCATTCCGTAGCAGCCCTGTAAAAGAAGGATTCTTGATGGAGATTGGTCCTTGTAGTGTCAATCTTGAGAGTAAATGGGTGAGACTGATCAGCATGCCGAGTTTTTCGGCCGAATGTGGCTAGTGGTGGCATAAGAGTTTTTATTTATCTGGAGCATTTGCCATGGAAATATCTGTAGAGCAATGACTGGTCTGCAACTCTTCTTCTACGTTCTGGAGGGTGAAGGGTATCTGTGAGAGTTGAGCTGTTTATCAACCGAATGGCTCTTTTCTGAATGGAATCTAGAAGACGAAGAGAATGCCTTGATGCTGCAATATTATCCAGAGGGTTTCCTCTTCATTTTTCAACAGCTCAGCTGGTATATTGTCGATCACCGGTGCTTTATGGTTTTTTGAGCACGTAATGACTTCGCACACTTCCTGGTAACTGGGTAATATATCTTCAGATTCTACGGTGTGCACTAATATTTTCTTTCTTGTCGCTTTTGTATTCAAACTAAAAACTTTGCGTCACACATCTAAAGAAATTATTTTTTTTATGTTTAATATATATATATATATATATATATATATATATATATATATATAATTAAAAGCTTGTCTTTAAAAATATTTTTGACCTAGTTTTATTTTTCCATTTTTTTGTGGTAAAATCGACTGGTATAATGACGCACGTATGTACGAAGTAGCCCATCTCTACGAAAAAATCCAGTCTGCGGCAAAAATAAATTGTAACAAGTTTTGCAAAACACCTACCTACTGTCTTTCATGTCCATACATGGCGACGATTTGTTGAAATACGGCAAAAATTAAGAGCGGCCTTGCGTCAACGAAGCTCCATCTAGGGATTAGCATTAAAGATACCTACGGTTATTTATTACGTTACGTCAAATCCTCCTTCGGGTGATATTAAAAGAAAATTACGTTGTTTTATCGGGCGGCTGCATCATGTCGAAAGATTAAAAAAATATGAGGTGCGCAAAAAGTTTTTTAAAAAAAAGATTCCCCCGTAGATTATTAATATTTATTGGTGTTTTTTTTGGTGATGCACATTAAAATATTTACAAACAACTTTATCAATGTCGATAGACGCAGTTTGCTGTTTTCTTTATTTAAATTACATTAAGTTATGATAACAACCAATTATTTTTCGTTGACTCACAAATAATATCAGCATATGAATATACTTTGCTGTAAAAGAAAATTTCAATGAGCATGATTATCTATCACAACCATTTTGTATGTAAAGTTGTTATTAATATTTAACTTTTTTTCCCATTACTTTTCCGAACCGAAGGGTAAAATAGGAAAAGTATTGGTTTACCCCCAAAAATCAAAATCGCCAAAACCGTGTGCGCTGCACGTATCGAATGGCACCATTTTCAGCGTGACGGCGTGACGTGTGTGTGTGTGTGTTTGTGTGTGTGTGTGTGTGTGTTTGTGTGTGTGTGTGTGTGTGTTTGTGTGTGTGTGTGTGTGTTTGTGTGTGTGTGTGTGTGTGTGTGTGTGTGTGTGTGTGTGTGTGTGTGTGTGTGTGTGTGTGTTTGTGTGTGTGTGTGTGTGTGTGTGTGTGTGTGTGTTTGTGTGTGTGTGTTTGTGTGTGTGTGTGTGTGTGTGTGTGTTTGTGTGTGTGTGTGTGTGTTTGTGTGTGTTTGTGTTTGTGTTTGTGTGTGTGTGTGTTTGTGTGTGTGTGTGTGTGTGTGTGTGTGTGTTTGTGTGTGTGTGTGTTTGTGTGTGTGTGTGTGTGTGTGTGTGTTTGTGTGTGTGTGTGTGTGTGTGTGCGTGCGTGCGTGGTGTGTGTGGTGCGTGTGGTGTGTGTGTGTGTTTGTGTGTGTGTGTATACCATAACGGTACATTATTTCGGGTAGCTGCCGTTAGTTTTGCTACGGCAATACTGTCTATTTTTATCAAAACATTTAAATAATACATTAGGCTAATATCTATTATTACGGATTGTAGTCAACGAGTATACCCTGGAACGATTGAGGCGACAGGAATCGGTTTATAAAGGGATGTGATTCTTTTAGTCGGTATCAAACGCCCGACACTTATAGCCGCCAACGGAAATTGGAGACCTGCAATGTTTAGAATATTTGTTATATTTCCAGAAAAAACGTTTATCTTCTCGAAAGATCGTTCATAACTATTTAAAAACCGCGGATCGCGAAAAGTTAGTTTTTTATTTTTGAAAATGACATTTCAATTTTCATTGTCGCTAAAATTCGACTATAATCTTTCCATTCTATCGTTATTGTTAAATATACCGAAAATTCGTATTCTTTATGAGGTTTGTTATCGTATTTCCTACAGTTATGTATTTATGATAACTAATTACCTTTTAGAAGATAAAATCACTCGCTTGACCGAAAGAAATGTTTTTAGTCGTACAGTATAGCTCAGCAGATATAAACGGAGACATTTCTGTGACGAATAATTTGAAATAAAATAAATAAATTTAGTGACTCGTGCATTTTTCTGCGAAAATGAATAATCTTTGGGTGAGTTTAATTTTCAAATACGACTAAAAAGAGGGCTAAACAAAGACAATTCTGTGAACAAATATTTCGAAAGAAAACAAATAAATTTAGTGACTTTGGTAGATAGGAGATAATTTTTTTATCGATAAATACATGTTGTATAAAAGTTTTATTGATTTATTAATAAAAAAAAACTCGATCAAGCTCTCACCAATTTTTCACTCGGTTGATTCGAGATTTTTTGCCAAATTACAATAAAATTTAATTACGATTTGAAATGTATTTATCAAAAAAATGTATCAAATGTATTTTAGGAAGATTAAATGACAATTTAATTAAAATAGAAAATTCAATTAACAATAAACATTTTAAATTAATGGAAAGCATATTAAAATATTAACAGATTATTTAGAGTTTGACTGATTTTCAGTAACATACATTTTTTTTTAAATAAAAAATGCATTTGCGCACCATAGGAGGCGGAAAGCCTCCCGTGTCGGACTCCTCCCCGAAAGCGTTGGACGTTGGATGTTCATATTTTTTTTTAAAAATATTTCAAACTTTTTCCATATTGACTTTTGGTTATTTACTGTACTTTTTGGAATACCATTCTGTACAGTTTTTTCAATATTTTCCAAAGATTCTTGACGAAATTTTGTCATTTTGGTACACAAAAGTTTGCTTTGCTGGTCATTTTCACTTTTAACAAATTATTAGTCACCATTAAACAACTATAATCTTCACACCAATGCACGCTTTCAGATAAATAAACACAAAGCAATCATATTTGCTGGTCACGTGATATTTATTCGAGTTTATTCCGCCAGATAGCGTATTACTTGGCATTAAAACTCAATTAGGAAAACTCGAAAATAATAATCTGACAGTGACAGTTGTCAAATTGTGAATGCTACCATTCAAGGTATAGTTAATCGAAAGCAAGGTGCATATTTATCAGTTACAAAGGAAAGAGGTAGCTTTTTATCATTAAAAATGACTGTTGATTGGTTGATTTTAAGAAATTGAAGAAGTATTATTGGTTGTTATAATAGGCGTGTATTAATCTGTGAAAATAAATAATCTTAAGGGTGAGTTCAATTTTCAAATACGACTAAAAAATCTTTTATGATTATGATATACAAAATAATAACATATAAACTTCCCTATGACCGTTTTTAAATTTAGACTTAAAATTTTAGGTTAGCTAGGGTACTTATAAAATATAACATCCACAACGTTTTAACTATCGAAAGTGATTAGTTGTTGAAAAATTAAATTGCTTTGCGTTATCAGCATGAAAAAAAGGGTTAATAATAAAATATTTATTTTTTTATAAACTAGTGGTTATCAAGCCTTACTTAACCTAAATTTTGTGAGTTTTATATTCCATTAGACTCCATTAAAAATTTCAAGTCTAAACTTTAAAAACTTGTCTAGATTAATGGTTAAGTCTTTTGTGCGTTTTGATTTATTTTATAAAAAACAAAATAAACCCAAAATTATACAAATCAAGAGCACGCTCTTGAGTTACTTTTTTTTGGAAAGTACGATTTTGCTGCATTACGAAATTATCCTTATGACATGCATTTTTGTCACAACATAAACTTAAACAGACATAGTGGTGGGGAGTGAATTGTGGTCGACATTGTCTATGCATGGGGTAAGCGGTAATTTAATAGGAGCACTGAAATCACTTTACGAGGATTCCACTGCTTGTGTCAGGGTAAACGGAGCTTGCACGGGCTGGTTTAACATCGAAAAAGGTGTGAGACAGGGATGTGCGGCTTTACCATGACTGTTTAACTTAATCATAGACGATTGTTTAAAAGATTTTAAAGAGGGTGCGTATGGATTGAAAATGAATGATTTGATCGTCAAATGCCTTCTTTACGCCAATGATCAAGACATATTAGCGTCATCTAAAGAGGAGTTGCAGGCGATGGTTAATGTTATGCATGATGTCCTGAAAATCAAAGGGATGAAAATAAATGTAAGCAAAATGAAAGTAATGGTTTTTAAAAGAGAAGAAAGCATGACAAACTGTGAAGTTTCGATTGAGGGAAAAAGAGTGGAACAAGTAAATGAATTGGTGTACTTAGGTTCAAAGCTTAAGAGGGATGAAAAGTATGCCAGTTACATTGAGCAAAGGGTGTTAGCAGGAAAACAAATGAATGGGGCACTGCACAGCTTTATGAACAGCCAAAAAGTGTTAAAAAGGCATTTCTGGCTGTGCATAGAGGAGTGTTGGTTCCTACACTTATATATGTATAATTTTTAGAAATGGGTATGGTAGTGAATGTTGCGTTTGGCAAAATAAGCATGAAAATAGGATTAATGCTGCGGAGATTCGTAGTGTAAGAAGTATAGCCGGAGTAACTTGGTTGAATAAAGTAAAGAATAGTGAGATAAGAGAACGCTGTGGTGTAAAAGAAGATGTGGTTACAAAGATAGATAAAAAATGCTTAGATGGTTTGGACACGTAGAAAGGATGAATGAAAGAAGATCGACGGAACAAATTTATAAGGCGAGTGTGAATGGACAAGTCGGTAGAGGTCGACCTCGGCGAACATATCTCGATCAGATCAACATTGTTTTGAAGAAAGGACAGGTTAAAAGTACCAACAACCGACGAACATGTATGAGAGCACTGATGAAAGTAGAGGAAGCTAAAGATGTGTGTAAGAACCGTAGCAAGTGGAAGAAAGTGGTCTCTGCCTACCGCTACGGGAAAAAGGCGTGACTATATGTATGTATGTAAGTATAAACTTAAATAAATTACTCATGATTATTGAATTGCTTATTAAGTTATCAACAATTATATAGATTTTTTACGGTAGATTATTTTAGAAAATATAAAAGTTTTCGTTGCAATACTTGATACTTGTTTTAACAATACAAAGTGGGATTAAGAAAAATATCAAATCATTCTGTATTAAAAATGACCGGAAGTATTTAAATTAATTATTTCTTAATCAAACATAAGAATTACAAAATATTTTACAGATATACTGTTTTAAAATAATATAAATAAAAAAATTAAAGGGTAATACATAAAAAAATTAACATTTTCAAATGTTTTTTTTTTCAAATTTTATTATTTCACGGCGGAAATTACAAAAAAAATGGCTGAATATTTGTTTATTTTATTAAGTTTGAAAGTATATAAAAAAACATTTTAAATTTAAAAAAAAAGGACTGGATCAATTGTTTTTTTTTTTACCTTGAAAGTCCAAAAAAATAACTTTCGTAAAATTTCATTGTTAACCTTTTTCAAATGTTATGATTAATTTTTTAAAATTTTTTTTACAAATATTCAAATTTTGTCATTTTGTGTCATATGAAACAATTTCACTCAATCATGTCAACATTACACTGAAAAATTTTTGCTCAAGTTGATATCCAATAAAATCAGTCAATTTGTGGTCATCTGATCGAACACAACCAATCAAAACAAAATTATACTGAAAAGAGTCCATTGGTTCTTTTCACTAAATCATGTCATGTTGCTATGGATACATACCTACATTTCCTTTCAATTCGATTTTGACAATTTAAATATTTTAATATGTCACGATTTGGTTGTGATACTCAAGATAATATTGATGAAATTATAGCATCGAATATACCGAAGAATACTGTTCACAATAAAAATTTTGTGTGGAAAGCGTTCATGGACTTTTGTGTTGTAAGAAAATATGAATTAGATGGAAATCGGACGGTGAAAGAATTGGCGTCGATTTTAAAGGATTGGGCTGTGAATATGAGAAGAAAAGATGGTACAGAGTTTAAAGAAGCTACTGTCAAAACCATATGGAACATAACAAGTAAGCTTCTACAAGAAAAATATTTTTCTAATTGTACTTTTGATAATTGTACATTCAAAGAAATTGTTTCTGCTCTGTATTTATTTCCATAATCAGCAAAAAATATTCGACAATTATCAATGTCCTTGGGTTATTACTACTGATAATTGCATTCAGTGCTATTATCAATCACCATGACAAAACGATTGAGTTTGACTACGTCGTTCCAAATAAATTTCTAGATACCACGTTTTGGCAATGCGAATGTTTAAAATATAAATGCGCAGTCACAAATATATTTGAGAAATATTTATGGAATTTTGATGTGAACGAGAATACGAATTAAATGAACATAAAAGCTTAAAAAAATTGGCGTTTATACTAAAAGATTGGGAGGTCAATATGAGAAATAAAGACGGGACCGAATTTAAAAAAGCAACGGGTAAGACAATGTGGAACGTTTCGTGCAAACACCACAGGATCATAAATATTATGCGGGGTAATAGATCTTCTATAGTAGAGAACAGCAACGAATCTAATGTTAAGTTAAATTTTAATAATTGTACTTTTACTAACTGTACTTTTAATAAATAAATAAATGTTTCGTTGTTTTGAGTTATAAATTTTTTTGTTAAAAATTTTTCCGCCGATGTCTCTCGGACATTGACAAATGCCTGGTCTAAATACTAACGAACAAATAATCCACAGTATGACGAAGATCATTTTTATTTTCAACAAGACGGTGCTCCTCCGCATTATGCGGCGATTGTTCGTCAGTATTTATACCAACGTTTTCCACGGCATTGGATTGGGAGAAGAGGCAGCATTGAATGGCCTTTACGATCGCCAGATTAATCTCCCCTCGATTTTTTTTTGCGGAAACATCGGAAATAAAAATCTTTGGATTGGGAGAAGAGGCAGCATTGAATGGCCTTTACGATCGCCAAATTAATCTCCCCTCGATTTTTTTTTGCGGAAACATCAGAAATAAAAATCTATAAAACACAACCACCGTCGTTGGAAGATTTGCGTCAAAGAATCGTGTGCCGTCGAATTACTTCGGAAATTCTTCGGAATGTGCGTGAACGTTTTGTATGGAATCAGTTGGTCATCAGTAGAACAGTTAATCAATTAAGTAGTAAGTAAACCACTAAAATAATTGGAGTTTTAACACGTAATTTTTTATTGGGAGCAAATGTAAAATTTAAAGACTATTGTCAGAGCTTTCAAAAGACATCTTATTTGACCCCCAATGCCATTTAAAAATTTTGGGGTAATTCTTACCCTCGCTTGGGGTTAAAAGTAGTGGAGTCAAAAATATTAAAAATCGAATGTTTTTCCTAGAGTTTAGAATTATCCTGTACATTATTTCAGCATTATTAAATCCCAATGATTCTGAAGAAAATTTATCAATTTATCATGGTATTCAAATATAATTTAAACGAGCTACTCAATAAATAGGCAATTATTTGATGAAATATGTATTTATACAATTTATTTTAAGTAGGTAGCCTTGGTAATTGTTCACTTTATGTATTATTTTTTTTGCTCGTTATAAATGGTTTTTAATTTAATATTTATGTTCGTAGTAAATTATTATTGACGAAAATTATTACACTTACATAAATTTTGCTCACCAATGGAACTAAGCTCGCGTCTTACAATAATACAGGGTGTTGTAGTATAAATAAATCGAATTTTTTAACAACTAATAGTCTGCGACAATGAATATTAAATTAAAAAGGCTTGTCTTATGTAATAATTATTGGTATAAAGACATTTTTAAATCTAAAACAGTCTTAATTTATTGTTATTTTAAGTTAGACCGTTTCTTTTGTTGATTGTTTACTAATAGTTGCTGCAAGTTTTTGCTTACACTGATCTAAAAGTATTGAAGGTTAATATATGGAAAAATATTTGTGGAACATAAAAATTTCAATGCAAAACAGAGAACACAAAATATTCGCGATAAATAATTAAGAGTAATATAATTACGTTGTTCCCATTTTGTAGACATGCGTTTGCGACGTTACTAATCAGTATGAAACTGTTAGCGATGGTATGCACGTCTGAATTATCAGGAAAAAAACTACGACGTGTGCAAGAGATCAAATAATTTGTCTTCTAAAAATGTGTTTATTTTGGTGTAATTTTAGCACTAAGTTAGATAATTTTTTCCCTCAAACCATTAAGATTTTATCTTTTTTAAATTCGTGTCGATAAGCGAATTCTTTTCGATATCCCCCCAAAAAAGCATTTGGAGTTAAATCTGATGATCTTGGAGGCCACGGGATTTTCAAAGGTGATTTTGGTAATAGGTGGGCTGAGGAAATTTTGTTATAGGAAAGATCCATCATAGTTTCATACGGGCAATCACCTTTTTTGCATGAATTAAGAAACACCCTGTATAATTTAAAGTTATATAGTATTTACTTTTTGTGTAACACTATACAGACACAGTACAAGAAATAATCATTAAATATTCAATATTATGATACAGCAGTATAAAAGAAAATGGAAAAAAATCTTGAAAGCATGAATGTGTGCCATATTTCGATTACTTACAAACTAGCTTTATAAATTATTCGTCAGATGGCTGCCAGACTTTTGAAATAGAAATTATCTTTGTTACAGAAATCTCCCACATGCGATGTGTTAAACGGCGGAAGTGAAACGAGGATCACAGGAACCAAACGGATAGAACGAGATAAAAGCAACAAGCGGAAGTCAAATCTCAATCGTTCGCTTAACTCGGAGGAAGTTCCTCCATCTGATAACGCGAGTAAGTAGACTTTTATTAATTGTCGATTTACCGAAATGTGAACAAACGGTATACGAGGGCTGCTAGTTAAGTATTTACCAACGACTATTAAACGATTTTGTAAAAAACCTGTAAATTTCCCTACTTGAAGATAACTTAATGAAAGATTTTTTACAATACTAGTAAAAACCTTATTAACAAATTTGTCTTTTATTGCTTCTTTTATTTTGTTAGTAACATACATAAAGTCACGCCTTTTTCCCATAGGGGTAGGCAGAGACCACTTCCTTCCACTTGCTACGGTTCTTACACACATCTTTTGCTTCCTCTACTTTCATCAGTTCTCTCATACATGCTCGTCGGTTGTTGGTAATCTTGACCTGGCCTTTTTTCAAAACAATGTTGATCTGATCGAGATATGTTCTCCGAGGTCGATCTCTACCGACTTGTCCATTCACACTCGCCTTATAACATCAAACAAACAAACAAACAATCCATCAAAAAGTGAAATCCTGTAATCTTGAAGCTTTCACGGCATTTAAAGTGTTGATATAGTAAAAAAAAATTGCACAAATTTAACTCTATCAAGCGAGTTGTAGACAACTATCACACAAGAAAGAGCAGAGCGCATGTATGCTAATGACCTCTGGACAGAGATGGAACAAGCCTTTAATCGTGCGGCCGCGCTGGCTGATATAGATAGGATCCCAAAAAAAAACATGGATTACTACACCAACATGGAATCTTATAACCAAAAGGAGAGAGCTTAAAATGAAAGGCATTGATGATGGCGACAATAAACAAAAACATAGCGAACTTAGCAAAACGATCAGCAGGAGTATAAATAACGACAAAAACAAAAACATAGCATCAATATGCGAAGACATCGAAAAGCATGCTAACTCAAACCAGCCTCGAGATCTTTTTAAAAAAGTTAAAATGCTTTTAAAAACATTCAAAGTTCATTACCTTCCAATCAAAGACACACATGGAGTTAGGTTAACAACAAAAACCGAAATCATAGAACGATGGTGGCAATACTGTGAGAATCTGATGGCCTCAGAGGAAGAAAATGCGTAGAGCGACGAAGAAAACATCCAGCAACACGAACCTCCTATATTAAAATCCGAAATAGAAGCCGCTATGCGCAAACTTAACAGTCACAAATCTCCTGAATCTGATAACATCGTTGCTGAAATATTGAAGAGCAGCGGCAACAAATGCACAGAGCTATTACATCAGATCTGCACAAAAGTATGGGAAAACGGCAATGACTGGTCTGCAACTCTTCTTCTATGTTCTAAAGGGTGAAGGGTATCTGTGAGAGTTGAGCTGTTTATCAAGCGAATGGCTCTTTTCTGAATGGAATCTAGAAGACGAAGAGAATGCCTTGGTGCTGAACCCCAAATATGCGGGCAATACTCTAGTAGAGGTCGGATTTGAGCCTTGTACGTCGTCAACAGTTGATCAGGAGTAAAAAACTTTCTGGCTTTCCACAGAAAACCTAGCCTCTGGCTTGCGTAAGTGAGAGGGAGTCCATTGAAAATTCGATCGCGGCCATAACAGAACACTGGGCAGGTGGATCCCATCTACATAGATAGATTGATGACACTTTTATTTGATCTATGAATCTCACGGGTGACCGACTCCTTTTTATTTAACAATCGACTTTGCCTTGTATGCACAGCTTTTCCATCCCGCTTCGTCTGATTACATGACCAAAGAAGCGTAGTATATGACGTTGAATTGTCGGTAGTAGCCACTGGTTGGTATCAATATTTAATTCTTAAGAGGTTGGTTCTCCGCTCAGTCCAAGGAATTCTTAAGTACCATGTCCTTCTAGAAAGTTGGTCACCAACAAGGCTATCCTTACTCTGTCGACGGCAAGTCTGAACAGAGAGCTTGAATTGAGTTTATACCAGTCACGTAGATTCTTGGGCCATGGTGCTTTTTTGCGGCCTGGCTTTTTTTTACCATAAATTTTGCCCTGCATGATTTTCTGCAGTAATCGGTATTTTTCGCCTCTCATAACATGCCCGAAATATTGCAGTTTCCTTTATTTGATGGTGATAGGAATTTCGATGGATTTATTTAGACGTTGGAGTATTACCAAGTTGGATACTTTTTCCGTCCATGAAACTTTTAATATTTTCCTGTAAGCCCACATCTCTTTAAGGCTTTAAGTCTTCTTTCTTCGTACTTGTTTATAGTCCAGGCTTTCATACCGTACAGCAGGGTGGAGAAGAGATAAAACCTGAGAAGTCGGATTCTTAGAGTTAACTTTAGATCTCTACAGCACAAGACTCTACTCATGTTTTTAAATGCTGCTTAAACCTGCTCAATTCTTGATTTCACTTCAGTTTAACTATCCGCGCTGTTAGCTATTATGCGTCGGTAGCAAATCATCTCAAAAGCTTCAATTCTTCTGCGACACGCTGCGTGTCCAGGATTTAGAGCCATATGTAGCAATAGAAAACACTAGGGAGCCCATCAACCTTTTCTTTGTTTGTTATGTGATGTTAATCTTTCCAAATTTTGGTCAGTTGAAATAATGCCGATTTTGACATCCCTATTCCTCTTTTCACCACTTCGCAGTTACCGGTGTTCGAGATACGTGCCCCGAGGTGCGGCTTTAGGGGTCATCAAATGAGCGGATGATTTAAAGCCGCGGGCGGTAATAGTGGGCCGCGATATTTCTAGAAAGGCCTTTCACAAATCGGGTACATTCCGAAAAATATTGTTTAGATTTATTTATGAAGATTTCGAGGTCGTTGTTTTAGTTTTGAAGTTAAATTTATAGAGTGATATTTTTATGAAAAGATTGTAAACAAAGTTAAAGTATTGTGAAATATCTATTAATATGTTTTGTCAATATTTTTTCCATTTCTTATTAGAGTCTAAGTTTAAAAAAATTCATTGCCGTTGGTTGACTCTTTCTGTATGTTCGGATTTTTTTAAAGAACCGTTTTTTGCTTTTCGGCTCCTACATTTTAAAGTATCCACAAACTATAGTAACAGACAATGGCCCCTTTGTGTTTGCCGATAAAAACTTTTCTGTAAAGTTTTCTTGAGAGTTTTAAATGTTTTATGGATTAAGCTGGGAAAACTTTTAAAACGGAAAAAGTCATATTAATTTTTCATTTGGTGCTTGATATGTATTCATCTACAAAGATTAAATATTCATCAGTCCGTGTTGTAGTTTACTTTTTAAACGACTTCAAAAAAGGAGGAGGTTCTCAATTCGACTGTATTTATTTTTTTGTTTGTTACCTCAGAACTTTCGACTGGGTGAACCGATTTTGATGATTCTTTTTTTATTTCGTAACAAGTGATGGAATGAACATACCTGCAACCTGCATAAGAAACAACTGTTGCAGAATGAATATTCTCACTCTAGAGTGTGAATGTTGTCTTTGTGTTATTAAAAATAATTTCATAATGCTCCCTGAATTCTGTTGTTAATCTCTTGTGTTATATTGTTATCTGAGATGATTGTAGCTCCGAAATATTTAAACTCATGGACCCTTTCAAAATTATAGTGGTCCAGTGGTACATATGTACACGGTGTACTTATGCATATTATGAAGAACACAAATTTTTAAATTTTTTAAATCTATATATTTCGGAGACGGTTACTCTTAGAAAAAAAATATTACGACAATTTTTATGGATGATTGCCTGATCTACAATTTTTCTTCTTCTTCTTCTTTCTTTAATGTAAGCAATTTTGCTTGTTTTTCTTCGTATCCTCTGCCGTTCAATTATTGGAAAGGTTGTCGCTCCATCTCTTGCGAGGTCTTCCAACGCTTCGGCGCCCTAAGGGCGACTTGTCTCTAGTTAATTTGACCGTTCTGTCGTCATTCATCCGGTCTATGTGTTCGTTCCACTCTCTCTTTCTTCCCAAAATCCATTCATGTACATTGTCTATTTTACATGTTCTCCTAATGTCCTCGCTTCTCTCCCTGTCAAAAAGTGTTTTTCCAGCGATCCTGCGCACTATTTTCATTTCGGTGGTTTCTAATATTCTCTTTGTGTTCGATGTATCTGGTCTAGTTTCCGCTGTGTATGTTAATATAGGTCGGATGACCGCCTTGTAGATTCGGGATTTGGTCTCGATTCCGATATATTTGTTTCGGAGGATTGTATCGTTCAGGTAAGCTGAGGTTCGTGCTGCTTTTGCCGCTTGGTTTCTTACTTTCGCCTCGATGTCACCGTATCCTGATATTTCTATGCCTAGGTATTTAAATTTCATCTCCTGTTGTATAATTTTATCATCCACAACCAATTTGCATCTGATAGGTGTTTTTGAAGTGGTCATGCATTTCGTCTTTGCTGCAGATATCTTCATTTTTAGACTTTTTGTCGTTGTGTTAAATTTGAATAGTAATCTCTGTAGGTCATCTTCGTTTTCTGCAATCAGAACAGCATCATCGGCATAGCATAGGATTTTGACGTCTTTTTTCCCCATTTTATACCCTTTTAGGTTACGAGTGCTTTTTATTATTTCGTCCATAACGATGTTAAACAGTAAGGGGCTAAGGGAATCTTCTTGTCGAATACCACTATTTACAGAAATTTATTCGATAGTTGTGCCATTAATTTTGGCTTGTATTTTGTTTCTCTGGTAAATATTTTCGATGGTTTTTCTAAAATCTATATTTATTATTAAACTTACCGTTAGGCTCAAGTGTGCCACGCACCTGACAGAAAACAGAGTGACCAACAGGGAGATTGATATTCTCACTGACAGTCGCGCGGCCATTGGGGCCCTCGTGAGTTGCACCACAACATCATCGGTGGTGTGGGACTGCAAATAAGGTCACACTTACAAGGTTTCCTGGGCACACAGGATAAATGGCAATGAGGTAGCCGATGAAATGGCAAGAAATGGGACCCTGGTGTAACCAAGAAGCCAGTTAGTCGGAGTGCCAATTTGCCGAAGCGAAACATGAATTAAAACTAATCCTTGAGCTCAGTGGAATGCAAATACTGGCTGCAGAACATCAAGACAGTTGATAAAAAAACCTCTCCAGAAGAGGACAGACGCACTCTGGACCGGAGTAGGCTAAGCAGCACGCTTGTCCTGCTCACTGGCCACGTCGCACCAAGGGCGCACCTCTTCAAACTTAGGCTGACGGCTGCCGACTATACGGCGAAGAGGAAGAGACACATTCTGTGTTGCTGCCCGATGCTAGCGGTATACAGGTACCAAACCTGGGGCTGCATGATAATGGATCCAAGTGATCTAAATGAGATAGGGCCAACAGAAATACTGCGGTTTGCCAAAACCAGCGTACTGAAATTCTAATGCCCTAAAGAGACATCAGTAGTCACAGAGGATTAAAGATCTAGTTGACATAGGTGCCTATACCAATGGCCCAACCGCAAAAATGTAAATGTACCGTTTGGATGAAAAATGCAAAAACCCATATTGGCAAACTTTTATCTTGCATAATTTTTTTTTCAAATGTGGGATCGATGGAAACTTTTCGCATTTTATTTATAATGGTGTTCCGAACATGTATACCAATTTTTAGCTCTATGCAAATTTTTGTAACCTTAACCCTATATTTTGGGCTAACTTGACCGGGCTCCTTTAATTGATTAGAATTTTAAAAAATTATGTTGTTTTTTTCTTCTTAAAGTATGATGTTTCAAAAATATTACCTGAAAGAATCCATCGAATAGTTTTCGACATATCCTTCAATTACCGACTGGCACCCTTAATCTAAGGATTCAACAACAATAGTTTTTTCCTTGAAAATCCGCAAGTAAACTTTCAGAAGCCACTATTTATTTTTAAAAAAAGCTTTGATTAATAAACGTATGATTTTTTTTTATTTGATTAATTTTAAGCACTATTTGTGGCTCGAGGTCAACAGAGATGGCGATAACTTCGTCTACAATTGATATATTTTTTTGAAATTTTGGTCAATTAAAGTTTAAACATAGCATAGTAACTCTGTATTATTAGTATTATTAAATAAATTTAATTATTGCCAAAAAAATTATTTAATATACTTACTTATTTTGTCACTCCTCCGACTACCCCTAACCCATTTAAATAGTTAAATTACTTGTACCATGTCTTGCCTGATAAAAGAATTTGAAAAGGAGAAAAGTACAAATATATTTTATTATATAGGTAGGTATTATAGAACATGTATAACAATTTTCAAAATTACTGGCCTTTAATTTTATGTTTTCCTTTAATGTTTTTCCAGCGAGTTATCCTGAAATAAATTACGTAGGGATGTTGAGTTTGAGTAGGTATATGTGTATATTTTGACTTTAAACTTGGAAGGGGAGGGATCGGGGTTTTAATATTCTGAAGTCTGTCGCTATGGCAGCAGACTGAAGGGGTAAACGAACACGAACTCGTCTGCATATTTCGCAAAGGTAATCGTAATCTTATAGAAAGTTTGTTGCTCCGACAAAAAAATATCGAATATTTTATCTCTATCTAAATTTAAAAGAGTTCCAAAACATTAAATTTTTTGTTTTAAGTAACCAAAATCCCCGAAATATATTGAGGTAGGTAGTAGTAAAAAATGATTCGTGGAATTAATAATTTAAAAAATAAAACGTTTGTGTTTAATTATTTAGATATTCTTTTAAAAAAAGCAGGTTTCTGAAATCTAACAAAATGCTTCTCAAAAATTATTAACATTAAATGGATTAATTATTGTATCCATATTTTAAGAGCTTTACGTGATGGATATGACAGTGTTCTGGTAAAGTACGGTGATGACAGAGATAATAATAACGGAGAAAGTCTGCTTGGAGTATCTTTGGAGTGGAAACTCAAAAATTTTCCGGAAAAAGGCCAGGTCAAGAGTACCAACAACCGAAGAGTATGTATGGGAGCGCTGGTGAAAGTAGAAGTAGCGAAAGATGTGTGTTAGAACAGTAGCAAGGGAAAGAAAGTGGTCTCTGCCTACCCCTACGGGAAAAAGTCGTGACTATACGTATGTCATTTCTCCCTATAGGGTGTGGTATTAGGAGCACATATTATGTACTGCAATAAATAAAGAGCGGTTATTATTTATATAACTTTAATTTAAAAATTCAGTTTCGGCTTAAGTAATATAGACTAAATTTCCAAGCATACAGAACAGATAAACCTATGATTTTCTCTTTTATCTCTACGGTATTTATAGTACCAAAAAAACATTTAATGCATCCAATTTATTTTTCCCTCCTTTATCTTCAAAAAATATGTTTCCACAGTTAGGGCAGGTGTCATTGTTATCATCTCTGTCTTCGTCGTTTGTGAAGACTAGAGGAGGTTTCTTATCTCACTCATCCTCAGATGATGGTTGTTTGTTTTTGAACATGACTTATTCTTGGCTATTACACTTTTAGTTCTACCATTACTTGGTATTTCTTTGTTTTTCCACTGTTTTATTTATTTTTTTCTGCTTCTTCCATTTTTTTTTAAGACGAGATTCTGTCACAAGCATTGCAGATCCAAGTTTAGTCGACTTAAAAGGCTTAATATTTGGGGCTGGTCTAAGACCCCTTGGTCTCGTCATATTGATTGTGCTCCTGTTGTGTCTGTTTTATCAGGGATCGGAATATTATCCGTAGTTTCTGGTTGGCTATCGTCCATGATTTCTTGTCTGCTCTCCGCAGTAATTTGTGCCTGGTAATCTCTGGCCAAAAAAATCGACATCTGTAAAGATATCTTAATTAAATGAGAGTATTCCCGTAGCTTAAAAGCCATTAATGGAGGGTTTAGCTTCGCAAGTGTTTTATGAAAGGAAACATGAACGCTACATCCAAGGGCTGCGTCTTGTCAGTTAAATAAGGGGGAGGCAAACAACTGATATGCCCTTTTCTCAAGCAACATTAATGACATCCAAATTTGTGGTATGGCTGTAGTGATCACCACTCAGCCTTCTTTTTAATTCTTGAAAATGAATCGGGGATATTGTTTCGCATTGCCAACTGGAATGCCATTATTTTCAGATCAGAAGCTATAATCCCATAATTTTTTTATCTCCAGAGAGTAGGAAATCAATTTTTTTTTTAATTTTTAGGCAACACTGTTTTAAAACTGATTTTATATGCTATAAATAACAGTTGGAATGTATGCTTGTTATAGGTGAAGATTTATGCCATTTCTGGTAATACCTCTATGCGACTGTTCACAAAATTTAAAAAATAGTTATATTAGCTTTGAAGAATTACATTTTAAAAAATGTATATTTTGGTATAAAAAAAATGAAATATTATGCTTGTACATATTTTTATTTCCTCTGTTCCAGATGATATAAAAGATCGCCGTCGCCGTAGACGTTTCTTTCCGCCTGAAGTTCTTGAATTGTCGTTGCCAACTTCGGGGGATGACAAAGAACGCAGCGATTCAACAACCACTGCCTCTCGAAATCATTCGATCGCCTCGCCAATCACTGCCGTATCGTCCTCTTCTTCGACTCCAAGGAATTCGACGCCCAAAAAGTCCGAGCTTAGCTTTCACATGGAGAACGCTCGACGAGGAGTCACACCCGCTTTCTCGGAAATGGGAAAGTACAAACCTTTTGCCAAACGTGTCGTTACCTCTAGCCCTAAGTCATCCACTACCAGATTAAACTTGGATTACGCCCACTCGACCAGTTCATCGCCGAGAATGTCCAACTGCCCAATTAACCAAAGGGTTATTGTTTCGGACGATGAGAAAACTAAAGCCATCGCTAGTAGAATGGAGGGACTGTCCGCACTCACCAAACAAACTCTAGCGAGAGTCGAACGATTGGCCAACAAAACTAGAGAATCGCCCAGAAAAGATCCAGCCAAGCCGCACGACGGCTGCAGTCCGATCAAACAACCGGATAAAAAAGTCAAGACGTTAAAAAAATCCACCGAAAGATCTCTGTTATCGTCTATACTCAAAAAGAA
Organism: Agelastica alni; assembly: GCA_950111635.1. Lineage (NCBI taxonomy): Eukaryota > Metazoa > Arthropoda > Insecta > Coleoptera > Chrysomelidae > Agelastica > Agelastica alni. Next base: position 11,852,961 of record OX467718.1, read on the forward strand.
ATCGATTGAAGAACCTCCTTGTATATTCATAGAACCGTCTATCTCTACGTCTGGGCCTGTTTCTATATTGAAAAGAAAAGTGTCTCAAGATGAGCACAAGCAAGACGGAACAACCGGTCACGCATCCAACAGCACTCCACCCGTTACATTTTCCCCGAACGTTTTGGAGCCCACGACAAGCAAACGTAAACAAGGCATCTTAAAAAAACGAAGAAGCCTTGACGAATCGACCGTTATGAGGCATCGTAGTTGCAGTCCTGATGTAGCCAACAAAATGGATTCTCGATCCATTTTGAAGAATCAACGACGCTCTTCTTTGGAAGAATTAAGAAGAACTCAATCTCCGGAAACTCCTCTACAAGGCATACTGAAACGAAGAACGTCGAGAAACGACGATGACGATCATTCTTTAAATTCCCCGCAAAGTATTTTGAAAAGGAGATCCGGTGCTAGTAGTGCGGGTTCCACTGGTAGTACTCCGCACGTTTCGATAACCACAGCTGTTATTTTGGCAGCGGCCGGCGGTGCTGAGATGGTGTTGGATCCAGAGGGTGAAACGGTCAAGCCGATACTGAAGAAGAAAAGTTTCTCTGAAGAATATTCCCACTACAGCGATACTTCTCTTGACGTTCCCAAACCCATTCTAAAGAAAAAATCTAGCACCGATACGGACGATTCGGAGGACAAACCTAAACCTATTTTAAAACTCCCCAAAACTTCTATCGATAGAGAGACGACCTTCGAATCGAACCAAGATTTTAGATCGTTCAAATATACATCTTCCAGCGAGACCGAGTGCGAGGTGAGACCGATCCTTAAACAAAATAGCAGAGAAGAACCCATCAGACAAAGACTGTCATTTTGCGGCGAATATGCCGACGTTAGGGAGGAAAGGAGACAGAGGACTTCCAGGCGATCTCATACTATTTGTACGGATTTTAACGTAGGAAATTTTAATTTAGAAAATCGAGATAGAGACGATATTCTCAAAAAACCCAGACCGTTTTCTGTGCACGAGTTGGTGATGTCTTTTGAAGGTACTTGTTCTACCGGTGCTATACCCAAAAAGGGTTACGTTAAGAGAAACGGCGACAGGCATAAGACGCAGCCCGTTACTTCGAACGAGTTGGAAGCCAGGTAAGACTATTTTTTTATTAGATTTTATTAGTTTTATATAAACCACTTAAAACCTCATCTTACACCCAATAAAAACAAGCTTTAGATTTATCAGCAAAATGCTGTGTGATTGTTAAGCGCTATTGATACAAGAAATTATATTTCTTCTTCTTATAATAGGACGTGGTCCTGATTAGTCCGTTGCGCTTAGCCTCCTTCGGAGCTCTTCCTGTGACGCTAAACTCCAGCTTTCGTACCATCTCTTGGGTGGTCTCCCTACCGGTTTTCGCGAGTTTGGTTTTTGTGACATGGCCCACTTTACCCACCTTTCATCTGGCATCCTTTCCACATGGTCTTTCCAGCACCTCTTGCGTGTTATAGCCCATCTTACCACATCCTGTATTTCTAGTTCTTCTCTGATATCCTGGATTCTTATTCTATCCCTAAGGGGAACACCCTTGATGGTTCTTAGTATTTTCATTTCGTTCGTTCTCATTATTCTTTTCGTTGTTGATGTTTCAGCTCTGGTTTCTGTGGCGTACGTTAAAATAGGTCTTACACATGTTTTGTAAATCCTCAGCTTGCTTTTTGTACTCATCATTTTATTTCGCCATATGATATCTCTCATGTATCCGCTGACTCTTATTACTTTTATGGCTTGTGTTCCTGATTCATATATAAGGTTTTTTTCGCTTGATACCTCCATTTCTAGGTAGTTGAATCTTCTCACCTGCTGAATTATCTTGTTGTCGACTGCCAGTTTGCACCTTATGGGTTCTTTGGAGGTAACCATTCACTGTGTTTTTTCTTTTGCGATGTTCATGTTAAATTTGTGTGCTGTTACTGTTGTCTTGTGTAACAGGCGTTGTAGGTCGTCTTCATTCTCTGCTATGAGGATTGCATCGTCTGCATAGCATATAGCAATTATATTTGTATCAACAATTTATTACAGTGCAATATGAGGACACAAATGTTAATCGCCGCTCGTGATAAAATTGATAGCTGTTCGTAAGTGCGTCTACTTACCTAAAATAGATGTCTTATAAGTAATCCGGCAGAAGGATCAGCGGATTATCCATTTTATTTCGTTTTTGAAATGATACAAATTGTAGCTTTTGCTTTTTCGTTTTTTTCAAACAAATTTGTTTCCAAGATACAACGTTCAATTATTACCAAAAAAATGACAAATCAAAATGTATGACAAAAGTATACAGTAAGAACTAAACACTGGGTGGTGCTTGTTAAAAAATATAGATGTCGTGACTAGCGCTTTTGGTGTAGTCCTTTATTTATACTTAGTAAGAGTTGGAATTGTTGATTTGTCTTTTCGAAAGGGCAAACATGAGTTTGTCAAGACCTACCCTATGCTGATGAGTGGCAACACCCCGAAACCGGTCCATAGGTGGTCACTTTAAGTGGATAAATTTAATAATTCTTTCTTTTACTTTACGATTATTTATCAGATGTAACGTCGTAGACAAATAGCCAGGAGTATAGTTGTTTTCTGATGTATAATCGACCCGCATATACAGCGAAATTAACTGGTATTTTAAAAATCAGTTTAATACATTTTTATAATAGCTTTGTGTTTGACACATATTCCCTGAATATCGTGCTGTGTGGGAAAAAAGTGCAAAAATATACTTTAGCCTAGTTGGAACGAACTCATTAGATGCTATAAAGAACACACCAGACAATGTCGTTTAGACGTTGATAAAAATTTTAACATAAATGGCAGTATAGCTATTATTTAAGGCAGGACATTTGTCGTCGTGTCTTGATTAAATAATTTTTTTCTTACTTAATAAACTGCTTGTTATAATCCCTTTCCTTACTGTGCTAATAAGAACCACAAGAAGTTCTGATTCTAAAGCGTGTAGCTTTAAACACTTTCAACCTTTCAACCTTTCAACTGTAGTGTTTTTTAAAAGAGGCTGTAGAAGTTTGTTGAACTGTTACTTATGAAGTTTTAAATAGACAATGTCAAGTTCGGGTCTAGTTGATTACCAAGCCACACTTGAACTTGATAATAAACCTGAAATTAATGTTAACGAGAAGAAGCAAAAGTTGGAGGGAAACAATCAAAAACAGCTTCATTTTTGCAAATGTCTTTTAATTCGTTTAATTTTAACTAACAGTCATCGCTATTTTCAAGGTATGTAAATATTTGTTTCATTGCAAGATTCATCTTGGGGACGATCGACTTTACCTTCAGTGGTCGGTCTCAAGAAGGAGTTATAACAATCATTGCCTTAGCAGAAACTAACAGCAATAACGAGTCAAAGCTACTTTTAGAATAGTGTCTTTGAATGAAAGTGTAGTTACTTTAAAGATTCTAAATTCTAAACTTGTATGGAATTGCATCGAATCCTTAGAGTACCTTGGTGCGAACAACAGGGTGACCCTACTGTGGGTACCTGGGCACCAGGGGGTGGAAGGAAACGAAAAAGCCGACACCCTTGCAAAACAGGGGGCCGAATCTGCGTTCACTGGACCAGAACCGGTTTTTGGAGTCACCACAAGTGCCGCCAAAACAATTATTTTGGACTGGGTGGAGGGGAAAATACTCACGTACTGGTCCGACATACCAGGGCTAACCCACTCGAAGGCGCTTTTCCGTTAAAAAAATCGAGAAACACAACTAAGCAGATCCTAGAATGGAGCAGAAATGACCTGCGTATTCTAACAGGACTGCTTACGGGACACTGTCGGTTCTGCTGTGTGGAAGACGAAACTGCTGAACATATACTATGTTTATGCCCCGGCCTGGGAAGAATAAGGTTCAACATATTTGGTTACACTAACCTAGAACCTACCGATTTTAAAAAAATCTCACCCTATACAACCATGAACTTCGTAAGAAGGGCTGGATTGTGCGGTGAACTGTAGCCTCTAGGGGTGAGCCACAATAGACCTACTAAGGGTCGCGGTGGAGGGGCATCCACGCCCCACTCACATGAAACCTAACCTAACCTAACCTACTTTAAAGATTTTTTAGCGAGAATCTAGTGTTTTTTTCTCGTTATCTTCATTTAATTCATTGCCGCAAATAGAGGCTGCAGAAGTTTGTAGAACTGTTACTTATAAAGTTTTAAATAGTAGTTAATACAAAGAGTGTATTTTTGAAACATGATATTTGCGTTCTTCGAGAAAAATCTTCCACAGTAAAACTTTTTCTTTCTCTAAAACTGTTTTTTATTTTTCCTTCCCTAACTGTGCCAATAATAATCACAAGAAGTGCCAATTCCCACATGTTTAGTTTTAGACACTTTTAGACACAACTGCAGTTTTTTTTAATAGTGTCTTTTATATGACGTTTTAACTTTTCCTACATATTTTTTTGCTACTTAATCACAATTTCAATGAACATTTTGCTCTCTACCACAGTTTGTACGTATTTATTTTTCTCACAGTTTTATAACAGCCAGAAAGTGTCAAAAAAGGAACGTCTGGCTGTGCATAGAGGAGTGTTGGTTCCTACACTTATGTGTGGTAGTAAATGTTGGGTTTGGCAGAAGAAGCATAAAAATAGGATTAATGCTGCGAGTCTGAGAAGTATAGCCGGAGTGTCTCGGTTGGATAAAGTGAGATAAGGGAACGCTGTGGTGTAAAAGAAGATGTGGTTACAAAGATAGATAAAGGAATGCTTAGATGGATAAAGGAAGATTGACGAAACAAATTTATAGTGCGAGTCTTTAACGAACAAGTCGGTAGAGGTCGACCTCGCCAAATATATCTCGATCGGATAGACATTGTTTTGAAGAAAGGCCAGGTCAAGAGTACTAGCAACCGACGAGCATGTATGAGAGCGCTGATAAAAGTAGAGGAAGCAAAAGCTGTGTGTAAGAACCGTAGCAAGTGGAAGGAAGTGGTCTTTGCCTATCCCTACGGGAAAAGGCGTGACTATATGTATGTATTTCTCCGACCAAATAATTATTTTCTGTTTTCCCTGTATTCCATCTGTTACAGTCCATGACTTAACTCCATATAGGATTACAGGAAACACATAGCATCGGAGAAGTCGTATTTTAGTTGTTAAGTTTAGAAAGTGGCATTTAAACAATTTCAATATTAATGCAGCACGAGCCCTCTCTATTTGACAACGTATTTCGAGAGAATGATCCCAACTCTCGTTGATTGTAGTTCCCAAATATGTTGTAGTCTCTACCTTTTCAATAACTGTATTATTTATAATAAGCTGCCTGGGTGGTGGTGGATTTTTGCTTATCACTATGTATTTGGTTTTATTCATATTTATATCTATTTCATATTCCTGACTGTGCATTGAAAGCTGGCTCATCATATTTTGTAGGTTTTGTCGGCGAATATTACTATATCATCCGCGAATCGGATGTTGTTGATTCGTTTACCTTTTATAGGAATTCCTGCTGTTAAATCACAGAGCGCATAATTAAATATTTCTTCTGAATATATGTTAAATAAAAGTGTTGACAAAACACACCCTTGTCGCAAGCCCCATAAAATTTTTATTTTATCAGTCTTCTGACCTTTGTTTTTAACTTATCTACTAAAGTAAATCCATCGTTATGTTTTAGTTCTTTCTAATTGGTTTACTCTTTTACACTTGACATAACCTCTATAACCGCACTGTACTCTGCTTGTACATACGAGTTCACACGGCTTGGTTTTTTTCTTAATATTCGGACATGGTTTGATTGTCCTGCAGCTGAAGATCTTCTGCATTAACATGGAGGTGCAGCCTGGCTTCATACTTGCCAGTAAACCTCTTGATCTCTTCTTTAAGGGGTGAAAATAATTATGAGGGTGCCAAGTACTCAAAATATTTCTCTACTTCTTCTTAAAGTGCCATCTCCGCGGTGGAGGTTGGAAATCATCATCGCTATCGCAACTTTTGAGGCAGTTGCTTTAAAAAGTTGTTTGGAGCTGCAACCAAACCATTCCCTTATATTTTTTAGCCATGAATTTCGTCTTCTTCCTATGCTTCTTCTGCCTTTTATTTTCCCTTGCATTATTGATCGTAAGAGGCTGTACCTTTCGCCGCGCTTTATGTGTCCCAAATATTGCAGCTTTCTCTCCTTAATTGTACGTTCAACTTCTTTTTGTTAACAGATTCTTCTTTGCATTTCGATGTTAGTAATTCGATCTACCCACGAAATTCTTAAGATTTTTCTATATCCCTCCTAAGGTGGTCAAATACCTTGAACCGGCACTAATTTCCTCCAACTTTTAAAACCCATCTCAAGGTGCGCGATACTTTTGTGTGGATTGATTATTAGATAAAAAATAATGTCGTTTATAAAAAAATCACTCAACGTGCGATTCGGTAAACAAACGAAATATAAAAAAGATAAAAAAAGAGATAATGGACTAAAAAAAGACTCTTCGCATTAGTTGATCAGTTGATCTAGTTAATCGAGTATCAAAATAAACTTTGAAGTATCGACGACGAATGGTCCATGACCATTCGCAAGTTAATTTTAGTTATTTCCTTAGTCTATTCTTGATAAGTGCAAACCGTTCAACAGTATATCTTTATAGTTGACTTTATCAGTGAAATAATCTCAATCTTTTATTTATATTTTCTTCGAAATCACCTTCCACAAGTAAGTAAAAATTGTGGGTTAACATATATATATATATATATATATATATATATATATATATATTTATATATATATATATATATATATATATATATATATATATATATATATATATATATATATTGTTACTGAAATTGCATTTTACACTGCGAAAAACTACCCACTTCTCTAGGATTTTATATTATTTTAACGACTTAAATTTATTGGTTTCATTTCAAATCATTTTCGTAAACTACCGTCGAGTTTGTTTTTGAAAACGTCCATTTTTCACAAATTTTCTTGCCAAATGTCGTGTCTAAAAATACACATCTCATTAGTATCGAGAGCGATTTTCAGTTGTGAAATTGATGTTTCAGTGAAAGGTGGTTTTCAGTGTGTTGTGCCTTGCATTTTTCATTGCAGGTAAACAACACATCGTCCATTATCGTGTAAATATTTAGTTGATTACACTCCTAATAACGATTACGAAATATTTTTTGCTCGATACTAAATAAAGTTAGATGCGCCCACGCGAATTAAAAATACTCTCAATTCATTTGTTGGCGCACAAAATCACTGGACATTATCTAAATATTGCGAATACAATTTATTTAATTTTACGATAATAAAAGATACAAAATACAGTTGTGTTAAAATTGTATTTTTGTAAATGAGGCATAACTTTTTCGCAGAATTCCTTGTTTTTATATAAATAAAAGCAGTCAGCCACTTTTCCTGATACAATACAATCTTTAACTAAGGTTATGTTACCCACGTAAGATTGAGATTTTTACTACCAGTGAAACTTCTCCATAACGGGCTTCTTCTTCTTGAAATTCCGCTCCTATCGGAGATTGGAAATCATCACCACTACTCGGACCTTATCAATCGCCCGCCTGAAGAGTTTTGCGGACGTGCAAGCAAACCATTCCCTCAAGTTGCGTAGCCAAAAGATTCTTCTTCTGCCAATCGTTCTCTTGCCTTTTATTTTGGCTTGAATAATAAGTTTAAGGATATTATATCTATCTCCTCTCAGAACATGTCCTAGATATTCTAATTTTCTCCTATTTATGGTGTTACTAATTTTTTTGTCTTTATTCATTCGGCGTAGTACTTTCTCATTTGAAACCTTGTCAACCCATGGTATTCTCAACATCCTCCTATAACACCACATTTCAAATGCTTCTATGTTCTTGATGTTTTCTGATTTGAGTGTCTAAGACAATAAGATAATATCTAGACCTTGACGAGTATTTTTCCCTTAAATTATCCTAAAATTGTCATGACAGTTAGTGGAGTAGGCCTACAGGGGAAACCTCTGTGACTCTTAGAATCGCGATATCTCAGAACATGTCCTAGATATCCCAATTTTCTCCTTTTTATGGTATTACTAATTTCTTTGGCTTTATTCATTCGGCGTAGTACTTTCTCAATTGAAACATTGTCAACCCATGGTATTCTCAACATTCTCCTATAACACCACATTTCAAATGCTTCTATGTTCTTGATGTTTTCTGATTTGAGTGTCCAAGCCTTCGTTCCATACAATAGAATGGAGAATATATAGCATTTTAGCATTCTGGTTCTCAGTTCTAATGTTATATCTCGGCTGCAAAGTATTTTTTTCATTTTTATGAAAGCGCTGCGAGCTACTTCTTCTTCCATAACGAGCACCAACGGGAAAATACAGGGTGATTTTTCTCGATGGCACATTAGACGTTACGGCAAAAGTAGTCAGAAAGGAAATCTAAAAATTTGTATAAAGGGGTTTTCGGCGTTGGCCTATCAAATGAAAATATGCTCGACTTCCGGTTGTACCGGATGTTGACGACAACTTCGTTTTTTTAAATAAACACCCCGAATGCTTTTTGAATTGCTTACTTAATTATAAATTTTTTTTTATGATAAGGACTAATGCCTAAATTTATCGATTTTCGAAATAATAATTATTTTAGTTAAAAAATTGACGTTTTACTGTTATTAAGAAACTCTATTTATTTCGTGATAAATTATAATTAGTCAATTTTTACCATCTACATCTATTACATGGCTCGCACTAAAGACAACCTATGGACAAAACGAATTCTGGAATGGAGACCCAGAAAAGACGAGAGAAGCAGAGAAATACCACTCACCAGATGGACGGACGACGTTAAACGTGGGGCGGGAAACTGGATTAGCACTGCGTAAGATAGAAAACAGTGGAGACACCTGGAGGAGGCCTATGTCCAGCAGTGGACGAGAAGTGGCTGATGATGATAAAGACATCTATTACTGATTGAAATAAAATCAACGTTAATTTTTGATTATAAAAAATGCTAAAAACTGATTTTTCTTTTAAATGGCACACATATTTTTTTTCATCCTGTACAATTCTATAGTAGATTAAAAAAATTTATTCTCTTCATTTCCCTATACCTAAGTTAGACATTTTCCGAGACAGCATTCTCTTATCTCACTATTATTTACTTTATCCAACCGAGTCGCTCTTCTCTAGACTACTCATCTCCGCAGCTTTAATCCTATTGTCGTGCTTCTCCTGCCAAACCCAACAACTTCTTACAACCTCTTTTAAATTTCGCCACATTTTTTATTTGTCTCCTTTGCATTGATCGATAGTTACTTCGTAATATTTTTTCTTTTTCTTTCTTATAACTCGGGCATAAACGTTTCTTTTTCGTACAAATTTCAGTCTGCATTTAATTTCGTTATTTTAAACTTCTTATAAGCTTCGTTTCTGTCTCTTCGCGCATGGATTACTAACCTATTAAGCCACGGTCGTTTATATGTTTCAATTTTTTCTAGTGGTATGATCATATTTACAGTTCCAGTACCTAAAAATATATTTGGGGAGTTTGGTGGAACGCAGTTCGTGATTTAATTGACCTTAAGTTTAAGCCAAGCTTATAATTTAAGAATTAACTGTGGAATTGGCCCAAGTCTCTTAAAAACAAACTAACATGTCGATACCCACGCTACTTTTGTGTGCCATGCAACGTTTTTTAAAGTAAAGGATGTGTTTTAACTGATCGTTTGTCTTGTTAGTCGCAATTTGGTGAAGAGCCCACAACACTTCAACGACGACGATATCAGTAAATCCAATTTTTCACGCAGCTTCGACGTTCACTCGCTGTTGGATTTCACGTCGTCTCTGGAAAATGACAGCAATTTGAACAGCTTCTTTTCCTCGTCATTACACAATCAGACTAGCCCAGAGAGTTTCGCCTGCGGAAAAATGTCTTCCGATTCTGCTTTCCAGTCTCTAGGCGACGGCCTCGAATTGGAACAGGTAAGAATACATTTAAAATTTAAAATTAACGCATCAATCTCCTGTGTATTTTTTCTAATATCGACTTAAACAAAATGTTACTGGTTGTAAAAGCAAACGTCGGCGCATCAATACGTACATATAGTCACGCCTTTTTTCGTAATGGTAGACAGGCAACACTTTTTTTTCACTTGCTTTCGCTTCTTCTCCTTCCCATTTACTACCACACATATTACCTTTTTTTACACGTTCTGGCTGCTCATAAAGTTATTCAAAGACACATTCATTTGTTTTCTTACCATCAACCTTTTCTCAACATCACAGTCATACTTTCCGTCTCTCGTAAACTTTGAAACCAACTACACAAACTCATTCACTCGTTCCACTCTTTCTCCTTTAACCAGCACCTCGTAGTTTGTCATGCTTTTTTCTCCTTGAAAAACCCATTACTTTCGTCTTGCTTTCTTTCGCTTTTTTCCCTCTGATTCTTTATGACGGCCATACATGATATGATCTACCGGAGAGGTCTACCTGCGCAGGTATAAACCAGAGCGTCTGTGGGAATAGACCTGTGCAGTTTTTTTAACCTGTACAGGCGAACGGTGCAAGATCGAAAATCAATTCTTTCCAGTGTCACCGTACGATGTACCTGTCAGTGTGTGCATGTCGCGTCAGTCGTTGTTCACCGTCGTGGTCGTCGTGATATCGTGTTGTCACGTGTATCAAAAAATCAACACGCGAAAATGGCACCAATCGATTCTACTAAAAAAGTGCTTCAAGATTTTATTGAAATATATAGAACCCATCCGTGCCTTTTGAAAATCAAAAGTAAAGAGTACCATGATCGAGACAAAAAAGAAGCTGCTTATAAATTGCTCGTAGAAAAACTCAGAGAAATTGAGCCGGATGCGAACAAATCAGTAGTTGTGCGAAAAATTAATAATTTGAGCAGCAATGTCGGAAAGGAAAAGAAGAAATATGAACAGAAATGCGCAGAAATACTTTTTTCCATAACGGTGTTTTCTTTTTTTATCATAGAAGTCACCATTGAAAGTAATTCTAGGTATGTTTTCTCGTCCATTCTGAAATAGTTTTTAAAATCTTCACGTTAGAATTTTAATTCGTTTAATAACTTTACATGACTATCCTTTTTAATAACCAATGGTTACACCACTTTTTTCGCTTCCTTTTCACTGGTTTTGTTTCTAACAAAGCCTTCGTTCGATGCCATCGTGAAAAAACTGAAGACCGCTCCGGTACACAGGCATGCCTGCGCAAGTAGACCTCTCCGGTAGACCGTATCGTGTATGGCTGCCATTAGATGATGCTAATATGACCTAATCATCGCCGTAAAGAAGGCATTTGACGATCAAATCATTCATTTTCAATTCATACGCACTCTTTTTCAAATCTTTTAAACAATTGTCTATAACTGTATAAGTAGCGAAGCCACAAATCCCTGTCTAACACCTTTTTATATGTTAAACCAGTCCGTGTAAGCTCCGTTTATCGTGACAAAAGCAGTGAAATTCTCGTAAAGTGATTTCAGTGCTCGTATCAAACTACCACTTACCCCATACATAGACAATGTAGACCACAATAATTCATTCCTTTCCTCTCTGTCATAGGCTCTTTCCACGTTAACAAAAGGGCAGTAGACCTTTTGACTTTTATTAAAGAATTTGTTGACCCACCCACTTCTAAATTACGCTTACATATCCCAAATCTTTTCCCCAGTTTTATATCGTTCCTTATTAGAGTGTAAGTATAAAAAATGTTATTACAGTTGATCGACTCTTTCTTGGTGTTGGGATTGTTTTGAAAATAAGTATATTTTCAAAAAATTTGTTTATTTTATAAACGAATAATATGAAACACTTAAATAATTTCATAGAAAAATAACGAAAAGTAACATCGATCCCCGAGAGTATTGCCTTATCACCTTCAATTCGGAAAGTCTCTTTTACATTTGAACCACCCTTCCATATCAATAACGTTAACAACTATTCATTGGCTCATCATCTCGTGTTACGTAGTTTTTTCGTCTAAAATGTCATCGATGATTTCCAAAACTTTCCTTTTAAATTTTCTCGTTTGGTTTTCGTTCATTTGATGAATATCGGGCAGTATACTTAAGAGAAACATCTTATTCGGGTCTAAATCGTCCACCTTGTGACTCGATTTATTGCAGAATTCGAAGAATTCGTCGTTGTCGTCGTCGTCATCCGTTAGCTGCATTTTTCTTTTTCTTTTTGTAACGTTTGTTAATATTTTTAAATTGCTCGCATCTTCTTTCGGAAGATTTACCGCTAACGGATTCGTTTCTTCGATATCTTTTTCGTTAATATCAATCGTTTTAATTTGGACCGATTCTGTTTCCGAAAAATCTTCATCTGATGTATCTGAAACAAAATTAATGTACATTTTTTCACAACGACAGCAAAAACAACGGTGATAATGCGAAAAATCAAGCGAAATTGGTAACGAAGTTAAACAAGAAATCCAAGCTGTTCGAAACGTTCTATTGCTTGATGTAAATTAATTTTTTTTTTTATGAAAATAGTCGCAAAAAGGGTAGACCTATCGTGTGGGCCGCGGACGGCCCGCACTGCGACTATTAGAAGGGGAAGGGATTATAGAAAGGAAATGATTGTGGACACGCTTTTTAAAAAGTTGCAGGTCATAGTTCTCTGGAAAAACTGATTTGGAAGCTTATTCCATTCCGTAGCAGCCCTGTAAAAGAAGGATTATTGATGAAGATTGGTCCTTGTAGTGTCAATCTTGAGAGTAAATGGGTGAGACTGATCAGCGTGCCGAGTTCTTCGGCCGAATGTGGCCAATGGTGGTACAAGAGTTTTTATTTCTCTGGATCATCTGCCATGAAAATATCTGTAGAGCAATGACTGGTCTGCAACTCTTCTTCTATGTTCTAGAGGGTGAAGGGTATCTGTGAGAGTTGAGCTGTTTATCAAGCGAATGGCTCTTTTCTGAATGGAATCTAGAAGACGAAGAGAATGCCTTGGTGCTGAACCCCAAATGTACGAGCAATACTCCAGTAGTGGTCGGATTTGAGCCTTGTACGTCGTCAACAGTTGATCAGGAGTAAAAAACTTTCTGGCTTTCCACAGAAAACCTAGCCTCTGGCTTGCCGAGTTTGCGATGTTAGCAACTTGGTCATGCCAAGACATATTATTGGACACCGTGACTCCCAAAATCGAGATGGAGGGACTTGGTTTAAGGGTATTTCCGGACATTGTGATGGGATGATTTGAGGAATTCACTTTCTTGGAAAACGTGGCACTTTGTGTTTTTTGGGCGTTGAACTGAACAAGATTGTTGGTTCCCCATTCGACGATTGCTTTAAGATCTCTATTGATGGAATCAACCTGTTCCTGCCTGAGTCTATTTGTATCATTCAACGAAAGTGATCGATAGGATGTGATTAGTGATTAGTTGTTTTTTTATGGGATTGTGATAATAACATACAGCAAAAGCCAAATATAGTTGCTTTCACGTCACCAAGATCGTAATTCTATTGAATATGTCGCTACGTTTCTATAGAGAAGTATATATACTTAAGTTTGCTAAACAATCGCTTCTAAAGATAACCCGATCAATAAAAAAACTTTTGTAACAAAATAATGTATATGCAATATAGCCTTTTTGGGTTTAGACGTCCCTCAATGTAAAATTTTGTCTTAAAATGTAAAGAAGCCACCAATTAATGACAGTAAAATAGTCACCACTTTTACTGTGGAATTCCTTACTTCGTGAAATCTATTCATAAATGTGATTAACAAAAAATACGAATGGAAAAAATTATCGGTAATTTTGTAGTTTTCATTTAATATATCGCACCCCCGCTAAAAAAGAGTCACAACTCAAAAATTGCCATTATGGAGATAACCACGCAGCAAGCAATGAAATTATTCCAAGTTTATTCTACAAAAGCGTTCCAATTCTATTTCAACCATTAACCGCGAAATGGCGGAAATGACGGTTTTGTTTTGTCAAGCTTAGAGCCACATGCATTCAGTTACAGTGTTTTTGTATGATTTATTAGTAAGATCTAATAATTGTAATACTAAGTTCTTTTTTTTGTTGTGACTGTTTTTTCGAACAAATCATACGTACTGCAAAAAAAAAACATTGTGTGACGACATAGGCATGACCGACTTCAAGTCGTTGAAGATTACTTAAGTAAAAGTTCTTAAGTTAACTCGAGAAAATCCGACAACCCTTTATTATTAAACATCCTAAAAGGATGAAGAGTTTAAGCAAATAGATTTATGCCGAAAAAAAGTACCATTCCAAATACTTTACAACGGGCCTACAAAAGTGTACTTACCATAAAGGAGAATAAGAAAAAAGATCTGAACTTATTAGAGAATAATCATATTCCTAGTTATTATTCAGATATCTCTTACTCTTACTCTTTGTAATAATAAAGAATATTTTTTTTACTTTATTTGTTGGTTTTTTTATATTCTACCTTCCTGATTCGTAAGAATAATATTTTGTTCTAAAAAAGTGTCACAACATCAATATTTCTTTTTTTATCAAAATCTAGAGAAATGGAACTTTCTGGCAAAACTACTGCACTAATAACATTAAGCTATTATATCTGTTATATATCGTCGTCTTTTACGTTTTTTCTTCTAATATTCTTATTTTGTTTATCGGCACTCATGCCCAGTTACTGCAAGGCAAAACTGCCTTATACACTGTTATTTTCAACTGTTAATTACAAAAGAAAAGGTGGTGTACCTTTAAAAAAAAACACCCGGTCCTTCGTTTTCCTTACATTACTCTCATTCTTTAGTTTATTTACTTTTTATTTTTCTTTGTGTTTTGCTGGTCGCTGGCCAGTATGTTGGAAATCAGTACTTCAAACTGTACAGTTCCTCTTTGAGAAATTTGATTTTTAAAAGTACTCAGTACGGCCCTGACGCCGACAAAAAATCAACCAAAAGTCACGCATTCATTACGTGGAAATTAGCATTCGGATATAAACAAAAGGTCCCGTGCGATTTAAAACACGTGCATTTATTATGCCGGAACATTCCGAAATCGTCGCGCGCAATTATAGCAACCAGCTATACGGTCACAGTGACCAATCAAAAACGCTGAATTTAACGCGAGAAAAAGCCACGTTCGAAACGGTTTCCGGCTTATCGCTCTCTTTTCCATTTTTACCGTCTAAGAAGACAGACGACCGCCGCTAAGAACACGGCTTTAAATTACCACGTGGTAAAATTCACATCAATATAATCAAATTAAAAGCTAACAACCAGTAAAATTATTCCGAAGATACAGGAGGCCTTAAACTGTAAGCTCCATGTATTAAAGTTAACAATATATTATCGATGATTTCATTTACTGTGATAACAAAATTTACGGAGATAAAAGGCAGTAACACCGTTAGCCTATAGTAGTAAAAAAAGACAGATCGAGCCAGCGTTTACTGAGTTATCGAAGGATCCAACAGCTACGCAGTGAAACGACGTCGTCGAAGTAAGTCACCAGAAAATAGAGTTTCCGGTGTTGAAGCTGCCCACACTTCAGAGCATTTTTCTACACCTGACACGCCTACTATTTTCTAGGTCGTCGGCGCCGGCGCGCAATATCCATGTTACCAATAATGTACCATGATAACTTATATTTTGTCGCGTTAACGGAAAAATGAACGTTTCCAGTAAGAAAAAACCTTACCAATAATTTTCTCAAAACAATGTTTTTTGAGTTGTGATTGTGATTTTTTAGCGGGGGTGCGATATTGTAAAATTTTCTACATTTACGTTTTTTGTTTAGCTATTTCTGTTAATTTCCATGTTTCATGAACAATCTGACACCGCCGCGAATGTTCGCAATGATGACGTGAATGCAACTTTATTTGGCTTTTGCTATAGTTATTTAATCAGTTGGTAATAACGTTTTTACCTTCATTATTATGATTGTCCGTGTAGTAATTGTCATCTTGCTCGGTAAGTTCTGTATCTTCAATTTTAATTTTGTCGGCAGAATCGGCTGAATCTCGAGAGGCGGAAGCTTTTAAAAATGGTATAAGAAATTGTAGTTTATTGCACAAATAATACGGTTTGTTTGATTTCATCGTTAAACCTGGTTTTTCCGCCTTTATTTTCCTTACAAAAACCGTACGGATGTTTTTCCATCTTAATTTACACGTGTGAACTGAAACAAAGTTAATTTATTATAAACAATAAAAAAACGACTTCAAAGACTTGTATGGTTTTCTCATGGATGCCATTGTCACAACTGAACCAAATTAAAATGGGACCACAAGAGAGGCACCAGCTTTCAAATAAAAAAAGGATAATCAAAATCGGTTAACACTGTCGAAAGTTCTGAGGTAACAAACATAAAAACAATACAGTCGAATTGAGAAACGCCTCCTTTTTAAAGTCGTTTATTAAAAATAAACATCCTTTAGGTGGTCGCTTAGGTGCTGGTAGTTTGGTTCCCGAAAACATGAAATTTGGTTCCCAGAGTGAAAAGGGTACAAAAAACGTGTAATTTGGTTTCCTACATTTTTAGTTTAAAAAATTGATATTGTACGTTGTATTACTTTTGCGACAGTCAGTTGTGTTTTTGAATCGTGCTTGCTCAGTCACATTCAATATAGGTACTGTTGGTGTTGGGTTAGGCCGTTAGGTTAACTTAGGCTAATTTTTTACTTTTACCGCACCAAATAAGCAAACGTTTCAATTGGTTAAAATAATTTTCTTTCGGGAACTAAATAACACTTGGACACCAGGTAAAATGTCGGGAACCGAATCACACATTTTTTCTGAACCTTCTCACTCTGGGAACCAAATTACATGTACCCTTACAACTATTAATTTGCTGGATCGTGTCAATTTGTTTGCTGAAAGTTATCTAAAAAAGTGGTTCCAAAACTTTCGCGGAACCCACTTAAGGAATCGCTGATCTAAAACGTCTTGAAAGATATAAAAGCCTGATTTATCTGCTACCATACATATCACAACTGGGTGTTGGTAGTTTAGTTCCCGGGTACATGTAATTTGGTTTCCAGAGTAAGAAGGGTCAGAAAAATGTGTAATTCCTGCAAATTATCGCCCTATTGCATTGCTCTCAGTCATATCCAAAGTTATGGAAAAAGCGATTAACACAGAACTCATCAAATATCTGGAGAAATTTGAGATAATCCATGAAAGACAATATGGATTTCGACAACTTCGGTCTACTGGAGATTTGCTGGCTTATGTCACTCAGCTCTGGACAAACACTATTGAAAAGTTTGGTGAATCCCGTGTAATAGCCTTGGATATATCTAAAGCCTTTGACTGCGTTTGGCACCAGGCATTGTTAAGTAAATTATCTACCTACGGTCTCCCAACTAAACTGCGCCAAAGGCTCTTGAGCTTCATGCAAGATCGCTCCTTACATGTGGCAGTTGACGGTATTTCTTCTGATGCGTTTAAAACCAATGCCGAGGTCCCCCAGGGTTCCATCCTGTCCCCCACCTTATTTCTTTTACACATCAACGACCTCTTGAAAACCACCACGAACCCCATTTACAGTTTCGCAGACGATAGCACACTTGTCTCAACTTTCACATCCTATCGATCACTTTCGGTGAATAATACAAATAGACTCAGGCAGGAACAGGTTGATTCCATCAATAGAGATCTTAAAGCAATCGTCGAGAGGGGAACCAACAATCTTGTTCAGTTCAACGCCCAAAAAACACAAAGTGCCACGTTTTCCAAGAAAGTAAATTCCTCAAATCATCCCATCACAATGTCCGGAAATACCCTTGAACCAAGTCCCTCCATCTCGATTTTGGGAGTCTTGGCATGACCATGTTGCTAACATCGCAAAGTCGGCAAGCCAGAGGCTAGGTTTTCTTTGGAAAGCCAGAAAGTTTTTTACTCCTGATCAACTATTGACGACGTACAAGGCTCAAATCCGACCTCTACTGGGGTATTGCTCGCACATTTGGGGTTCAGCACCATGGCATTCTCTTCGTCTTCTAGATTCCATTCAAAAAGGAGCCATTCGCTTGATAAACAGCTCAACTCTCACAGATACCCTTCACCCTCTAAAACATAGAAGAAGAGTTGCAGACCAGTCATTGCTCTACAGATATTTCCATGGCAGATGCTCAAGAGAAATAAAAACTCTTGTACCACCATTGGCCACATTCGGCCGAAGAATTCGGCACGCTGATCAATCTCACCCATTTACTCTCAAGATTGACACTACAAGGACCAATCTTCATCAAGAATCCTTCTTTTACAGGGCTGCTACGGAATGGAATAAGCTTCCCAAAATCAGTTTTTCCAGCGAACTATGACCTGTAACTTTTTAAAAAGCGTGTCCACAATCATTTTCTTTCTATAATCCCTTTCCCTTCTAATAATCGCAGTGCGGCCCGTCCGCGGCCCACATGATAGGACTACCCTTTTTGCGACTATTTTCTTAAAAAAAAAAAAAAATTTAGTTCCCGACATTTTTAGTTTAAAAAGTTGATATTGTCCGTTGTATTGCTTCTGCGACAGTCAGTTGTGTTTTTAAATCGTGCTTGCTCAGTGACATTCTATAAAAGTACCTACTGTTGGTGTTAGGTTAGGCCGTTAGGTTAATTTTTTACTTTTACTGCCCCAAATAAACAAATGTTTCAATGGGTTAAAATGTCGGGAACCAAATTACACATAAAAATTAGGTAAACCTAAAATATTGGGAACCGAAACACGCATTTTTTAACACTTCCCACTTTGAGAACCAAATTACATGTACCAGGTCGATTTTCAAATTTAGTCATACCATTTTAAAAAAATATTGACTTTATTTCCTTTGAATTATGACATTTTAAGACATTTTAATTCGGAAAGAAATTTTAATTCACTATTTAGCAGTATGTTTTTTTAATTTGTATAACTTAACAAAATAATTTTAAAATTATAAAATATTATTAAGTTATATCTTCCGAACATAACTGTTATCCCTGTGCACCGCAAGTCATGCTGTGAAAACTTTTGCAATTTTCTTTACATCCTGCATACGAGATTAAATAAATTAGTAAACAAAGTAAAAAAAAAATGTAAGAATAAGCTTTTCAGCAAACTCTTTAATTTGATATAACTAGTCCGCTATATTGGATTAAGAATGACATCATTTAGCTAACCATTAATTGTCATCCAAACTAAATGTGTATGCAAAATTTCATCTCAAAAATAATAAATTATTTAGAGTACAGACAAACATACATCTGTCTCCGTCAATTAGACCTGAAATGGTTAGCGCATGCCCGAGAATGGAGCTTTGCCGCTAAGCTATGAAGCATACAAGAAAATATTTACTATAACTGCATTTTAAGCTTCCCCACTACAGTCACAACGCTTGCGCACAACGGATTGAGTATGAAAAAGTGAGATAGAAGAATGCAGTTGCTATCTATACTATACTATGGGATGGAGGCCTGGGCACTGAAGGTAACCGACATAAGGAGACTGGAGGCATTTGAGATATTGAGGATCTCATGGGTAGAGAGAATAACCAACGTGGAATAAATACATAAGTACTAAAAGCAAAATCCGCATTTATAAGGCATGTGTCAGAACCGTGATGACCTACGCAGCTGAGACAAGGGCCGAGACAACAAAGACTAAACAGATAATGGGATCAACAGAAATGAAAACACTAAGGACCATAAGTGGTATTACTCTCAGAGACAGGATAAGAAATGTAGACACACTGACAGAGGTGTTCAGGATGTAGTAAGGTGGACAAAAACAAGGCGACGTCTATGGAGAGACCACGTAGATAGAATGGAGCCAGAACGTATGGCGAAAGCTCAGAATCCCAACACCAGACGACCCATAGGAAGACCAAAAAAACGATGGTACGAGAGCTGGAGCTCCGGATCACAGCAGAGACTGTAACAGAAAAAAAAACAGGACATAGTCCTATTAAATAAGGAAGAAAAAGAAGATTTAATAATTAAAATTTCGAGCGAACTAAAACATCATTCAATTTTACACCAAAAAGGCAGTCTTGGTAAAACTCGATACTGTGTACCGTTTTCGGAATATTTTGATTTGAAAATTAATAACCAAATTTTTTTTCTTCAACGCCCTTTATCTTGAATACGGATGGCGTTACGAAAATGTTTTACTAAGCAAACCCCAATTAATTTTTAGTTTTCTACCTATCCTTTTTTTGAAACACCCTGTATATCCCAAAATTAAAACTTGAAAAATTGAGCGGTTTAGCCACAATCTTGTATGTCGTTTGACGTGAATAACCCTGTATATTTTTTATTTGTTTTAGTTTTTACATTATGTATTTACTTATGCTTTATTCATTGTTTTATATTTTTTATGTGCTATTTTTCTTGTGGGAAATAGTGGCGGCCTGGTAAAAAAAAAATGTCTATGGATCCAAAGTGGATTAATCCAGCCCTGTACCCCTCCTCGAACTTTTTATTTAGTCGAATTAAATCGACGTCTTATATCGTTTGCGATCGGTAGATATATACCTGTCTCATTAACTTCGTTGCCCACGTCCGTCCATGCTTGATCGACGACATCTTTTCTAGTATAATTCGGTATATTATAGTTATAAAGACACGGATGTTTTCGTATAGCTTCCACGAGCATCATGTTGAATTCTTGCTCACTTATTTTAACCGACATTTCGAATCTCCGATATAAATGTTTTCCGCGGTTGCGACTTAAAATTCGGCGTAACCGTCTAAATGTCGAGCCAGACGATGTACGCAAACTTCGACTATCGCTCGGAAACTGGTGTGAGTGGCGTGGACTTTTTTTCGCGTTGAGAATAATCGTTCGGCGATCGTGAGCCGACCGTTTCCGATCGATCGTGTTTGGGTTGCGTTGTCGCAATGAATGTACCGACGACACAATCGGAATTGCCGTTGCCGTTGTTGCAAACAGAACCGGACTTGTCTCGAGCTGTTCATCTTTACTTTTGGTAACCTTTGCGGGATTCTATAAGGATGTTATACTTTTTTGTTAGGCCTGTCGCACACAGGAAAAACGAAACTATTTTAGTTAAAAACCTTTTTAAATAGTTCCGTATAGATATTACCGAAATAATTGTTTTGGCGGCACTGTTAGTGATTCCAAAGACCAGTTCTGGTCCAGTGAGCCCGTGGCTATAAATTATCCGCTAATACGTGCACCGCTTTTTACGCTTTTTAAAAAGTTGCAGGTCATAGTTATCTGGAAAAACTGATTTTGGAAGCTTATTCCATTCCGTAGCAGCCCTGTAAAAGAAGGATTCTTGATGAAGATTGGTCCTTGTAGTGTCAATCTTGAGAGTAAATGGGTGAGACTGATCAGCGTGCCGAGTTTTTCGGCCGAATGTGGCTAGTGGTGGCATAAGAGTTTTTATTTCTCTGGAGCATCTGCCATGGAAATATCTGTAGAGCAATGACTGGTCTGCAACTCTTCTTCTATGTTCTAGAGGGTGAAGGGTATCTGTGAGAGTTGAGCTGTTTATCAAGCGAATGGCTCTTTTCTGAATGGAATCTAGAAGACGAAGAGAATGCCTTGGTGCTGAACCCCAAATGTGCGAGCAATACTCCAGTAGAGGTCGGATTTGAGCCTTGTACGTCGTCAACAGTTGATCAGGAGTAAAAAACTTTCTGGCTTTCCACAGAAAACCTAACCTCTGGCTTGCCGACTTTGCGATGTTAGCAACATGGTCATGCCAAGACATATTATTGGACACCGTGACTCCCAAAATCGAGATGGAGGGACTTGGTTCAAGGGTATTTCCGGACATTGTGATGGGATGATTTGAGGAATTCACTTTCTTGGAAAACGTGGTACTTTGTGTTTTTTGGGTGTTGAACTAAACAAGATTGTTGGTTCCCCACTCGATGATTGCTTTAAGATCTCTATTGATGGAATCAACCTGTTCCTGCCTGAGTCTATTTGTATCATTCACCGAAAGTGATCGATAGGATGTGAAAGTTGAGACAAATGTGCTATTGTCTGCGAGGGGCGTACTCGCTAACCACAATCTGTACCGATACCATCTAGAGAAGTACATTTAGGTCTGATATAAACGAGTTTCAGAACCTCGCATTTTTTTCATTGTCCATTTCACATAAAAGCGCCAATAATCAAAATCCTATTGGCATTAGTTAATTTTAAATTGACAATGAAATGAAATTGACACCTGTTAATTTTAAGTTTCTTTGTCAGTGTCAAGTGTGAATAAGTTATTTTTAAAAAGAATTATTATAATACATTTACATTATAACATATATTTAGTAAATAAGCGCGACAAACTTCAGGGTGTGATTTTGCATGAAAAAATAATGATAGTCCAAAAATATTTCGTTTATTTATTTTTTATTTATTGCTTTGAAACCGGTCAAGATATGCAAATGAAATTTGGTGGGTTTAATGAGGTAGTTATTGCACATAATTTAACATGCAATTAGGAATTTTATGTTCATCATTGGCGCGCATACGGGTAATGATCCCAATTTAAAAAAAAAATGGTACGCCACTGGGATATTTTAAATTTAAAATCATGTTTGAATTCTTTGGTAAATTTGTGGCAAAAAAACTCTTGCCTTTTTTTCGTATAGGGAGCCGTTTTTATGCAAAAAATAAAACATCTTTACGCGTATTTTTTATTTCTTTAATATGTACATCAAGAACTATCTAATACAATAACACTAAAACAGAACAATAACACTAATAAAATTTTAAATAGGCGCAAAGCTACAACAATTTTCAAAATGAGCTCCCTCAGACGTGACACAGAATTCCAATGATATTTTAAGTTGTTATAACATATAACCGACAAGTCGGTAGAGGTCGACCTCGGAGAACATATCTCGATCAGATCAACATTGTTTTGAAGAAAGGCCAGGTCAAGAGTACCAACAACCGACGAGCATGTATGAGAGCACTGATGAAAGTAGAGGAAGCAAAAGATGTGTGTAAGAACCGTAGCTAGTGGAAGGTAGTGGTTTCTGCCTACCCCTATGGGAAAAAGGCGTGACTTTATATATGTATGTATAACATATTTTATGTTGTTATAAATAAATTTAACTGACCATTGAACTTGGCACCCATTAAGATCTCACTTCTTTTGTCGTTGAAGACAAAAACCAAGGCGTATATCATGTTATTGAACTTGGCTCTTATTTCACATTTATGTTTTTGATGGGATATGCTATACAAGTTTTATCAACATAAAAAAAAACATTTGAAATTTTATGGGTAATACGATTTAAAGCCATAAATTACTAACGATGATTTTCTTTTTAAATTACTTCAGGGACCCACGGTATATCACTAAGCTTCCATCTTATGGCTTGCCCCCCCAACTGTGTTCTCTGCTTGCTAGTTTTCTCTCAAACGGGTCTCTCCATGTAGTGGTCGATGGAGTTTCATCTGACACTCTACTCATAAATGCTGGTGTTCCGCAAGGATCCATTCTAGCACCAACACTATTTTTACTTCACATCAACGACCTATTGAAAGCAACTTCATGTCCCGTACACAGCTTTGCCGATGATAGTACCCTCCATACCGCTTTCTCTTCCAGGGCCCCTATATCAGCCCGTGAAACCAGAAATGAACGAGGAAGAAATGTTAACAATATAAATATGGACTTAGCAACAATTCTCGAATGAGGATCCAATAACTTGGTAGAATTCAATGCAAACAAAACATAAGCATGTCTTTTCTCTAGAAAAGCCGATCTCACTGTGCCTAACATAACTTTGTCAGGAGTAACCATACCACTGAAGTCATCCATATCGATGCTTGGTATTACTATCAGCAATAACCTTTCCTGAGAAAATCACGTGAGGTCCATTGCCAAAAGTGCATCTAAAAAACTTGGTTTTTTGTTTCGTGCCAAGAGCTATTTCACCTCCAGTCAGCTGCTTATGATCTATAAGGCACAGATCCGACCTGTATTGGAGTACTGTTCCCGTATTTGGAGTGCAGCACCTAAACATATCCTGAAGCTACTGGATTCTGTCCAAAAAAGGGCAATTCGTCTCGTCGGTGATGCCTCGCTTACAAACTCGCTCACTTGTCTGGAACACCGTAGAAAAGTTGGCGATTTGTCTCTATTTTATAGATATTTTCATGGGCGATGCTCTTCTGAAATATCAACAATCGTTCCTCCTTTGGCAGTCTCTTCGAGATTAACCCGTCAAGTTCAGTCTTCACACCCCTTCGTGGTCACTTTGGAGACCTGCAGAACATCACTTTCCAAAGACTCATTCATCCAACGAATTGCGAGGCTTTGGAACTCATTGCCTAGGGAGGTGTTTCCCGAGGCATACAACCTCCAGAAATTTAAGAAGAACACCAACTCCTACCTTCTTTCACTTGGTTCCCACGATGTTCTCTGAACATTACAGGATATCCCTTTTCGTGGGAACCAGAACATAAAAAAAAAAAAAAAAATTGCAGATAAGATTTTGGTGCAAAGCTGTCATCAACAAATAATAATAAACCCATTATAAAGAAAATGTCAAACAACTTAACTCGACGCAACGTAGCATTTATCTAGCAAATTTTTAAAAATACATTATCACTCTGAATGTCATTGGTCTTTCTCAGTGTCATTATATATTTTATTTTATTTATGCCTTTGTGTATTATACTAACAATGGATGTTCAGTGGCGAGTCATGCATTTAATATTCAATAACATTCACATGTGTATAATCTTATCGTAAAGTCATAAATATTTGAATCGTTAATTTCAGAAACCAGTCAAGTGAACTTTTGGAAAACTTAAGAAAAACTGTATTACAATGTAAGATTAAGTCTGATCTACCTTTGATATTTTTTAAGGGAAACTTTGATGTGTTAGTCAAGTGTATTGAACATAAAAAATGTTTTAAAAATATCTTTAAAAAGTAAAATCCCGCTTGAAATCGATTTAGTTCACAATGTTTTAAGTGTCACTTAGCTGGTTTCTGAAATAAACGATTCAATTATTGTATAAACCAAAATTATTTTAGGATGAAGAAACTGCACAAGATTCTAAAAAAGAACATGTAAAGCTTAAACCGAAGCAGCAACCATCTCCACTAGAATTGCAAATGAAAGCTGTCGCAGAGGAGGCTAAGAAAATGAAATTATCGAAAGGTATGATTCATCGAGATTTTAAAATTATTAACAATTTAAAAAAAAAATATTTGGTTATACTGTATTTTTTTATATTTTTATCACAACTATTTATTTTAGTTTCTCTTATATTGCATTCACTATTTTATTTACTTGGAGTCTCATAGTTGTATAAATTTTTTTCCTATGCTTTCAATCTTTATTTTTCTTTTGTTTATAGCGTTCTCTTCTTTGTTTATTTATATTTTTGTTGAAATAAGAAGTGTATCTTTTTTGAACTGATATAATCATTCTGTTTAATTAAGAATAGTAATTTTTTAACAGATATCACCAAATGTTTGATTGGTATTTTCTTTGACACGAGTTCCGTAAGCTTTAGAAAAAAATATTAGAATGATTCTTCCTTAGCACTGAACAATTCCAGCCGTAACAATGACACTTTAAGCTTTAGTAGTTGATTCGTTCCATTACTAATTCCACCAAAAATGTTAGCTTTGCTTCATTTTTACATTTTTACCAGTGTGTGTGTGTGTGTGTGTGTGTGTGTGTGTGTGTGTGTGTGTGTGTGTGTGTGTGTGTGTGTGTGTGTGTGTGTGTGTGTGTGTGTGTGTGTGTGTGTGTGTGTGTGTGTGTGTGTGTGTGTGTGTGTGTGTGTGTGTGTGTGTGTGTGTGTGTGTGTGTGTGTGTGTGTGTGTGTGTGTGTGTGTGTGTGTGTGTGTGTGTGTGTGTGTGTGTGTGTGTGTGTGTGTGTGTGTGTGTGTGTGTGTGTGTGTGTGTGTGTGTGTGTGTGTGTGTGTGTGTGTGTGTGTGTGTGTGTGTGTGTGTGTGTGTGTGTGTGTGTGTGTGTGTGTGTGTGTGTGTGTGTGTGTGTGTGTGTGTGTGTGTGTGTGTGTGTGTGTGTGTGTGTGTGTGTGTGTGTGTGTGTGTGTGTGTGTGTGTGTGTGTGTGTGTGTGTGTGTGTGTGTGTGTGTGTGTGTGTGTGTGTGTGTGTGTGTGTGTGTGTGTGTGTGTGTGTGTGTGTGTGTGTGTGTGTGTGTGTGTGTGTGTGTGTGTGTGTGTGTGTGTGTGTGTGTGTGTGTGTGTGTGTGTGTGTGTGTGTGTGTGTGTGTGTGTGTGTGTGTGTGTGTGTGTGTGTGTGTGTGTGTGTGTGTGTGTGTGTGTGTGTGTGTGTGTGTGTGTGTGTGTGTGTGTGTGTGTGTGTGTGTGTGTGTGTGTGTGTGTGTGTGTGTGTGTGTGTGTGTGTGTGTGTGTGTGTGTGTGTGTGTGTGTGTGTGTGTGTGTGTGTGTGTGTGTGTGTGTGTGTGTGTGTGTGTGTGTGTGTGTGTGTGTGTGTGTGTGTGTGTGTGTGTGTGTGTGTGTGTGTGTGTGTGTGTGTGTGTGTGTGTGTGTGTGTGTGTGTGTGTGTGTGTGTGTGTGTGTGTGTGTGTGTGTGTGTGTGTGTGTGTGTGTGTGTGTGTGTGTGTGTGTGTGTGTGTGTGTGTGTGTGTGTGTGTGTGTGTGTGTGTGTGTGTGTGTGTGTGTGTGTGTGTGTGTGTGTGTGTGTGTGTGTGTGTGTGTGTGTGTGTGTGTGTGTGTGTGTGTGTGTGTGTGTGTGTGTGTGTGTGTGTGTGTGTGTGTGTGTGTGTGTGTGTGTGTGTGTGTGTGTGTTTTGGTATTTTTTTATTCTTTTCACTGGGCAGTTAGTCTCTCGGGTCGCATCCAGATCACTGATATTTTTTGTAAACATAAGGATATTATTTCAACATTTTTTTTATAAAATTTCAAAAATCAGTGGTTTACTTTACTTTTTCTTGCCGCTCTACTCCTAGAAAACAACCAAGAAGGTTACAGATCAAGACATAGTTTACTACTAAATTAAATTATTTGTTGAAATACTTGTGTAAATTTCAATATTGTACGAAATTTTTTATTTGTTATTTTTAAACGGGACCGTAATCGTTTCTGAGAATTAATCATATTTTTATTGCCATATTAAGTTAGCGTGCTGTACACGCCAAGCACACAGACTATAATTATTCCAAATCTTTTTTAAATGTAGTTTACATAATTCTCTATAAAAATTATGACCTAATTTGGTAGTGCAGTCAAATTTCTAAACTTGTTTATTTTGTGGAAATCCTAAGAGTTTTTAAAATAATTCTTTTTATATTTAATTAATTGACCAATTACTTTTTTAGGGAATGCTGGTATTGATAGATACCGTTCAAGGAGAACCGGTGCCAATTCGCAATTTTCCACTCAGCCGGTTACATTTGAGGAAATTAGAGCAGCTTCCAAAATTAACAAAAACGTGGAAAACCCTGAAGGTGGTTAGTATTGAAAAGAAAATCTACACTTCAATTTGTTGCCTTAAATTAATTTATTCTTAATGGTAACATAATGGGATAATTGCAAAAGTAAATTAAGTTATTGCAGTAGATAGGTCCAATTAATTAATGCCTTTAGTTGTGATAATTTCGTGCAAAGAAAAAGTTTTAATTCGTTTTTTAATAATATATACCCAAAACGGGGAAGTTAATTTTTTTTAATTTCTAAAATTTGTAGAGTTACTTTTACAGTTAACCTGTTTATGTTTGTATGATGAGCGAAATGTAAACTTTGGAATATATTTAAAAAAAAGTCTATTTATAAGAAGTTTGGATGCTTCTCATATATTATATTATAACTTGTGTAACCTATTCATGGGTCACACCCAGAAATACACATAATGATATTATGTGACTTTTGTATTAAAAAAAAATTATCTTTTTTATTTTAACTTCATGCCCTCTCGTCTTGAAGAATTTGTTTTGACCATCAAATATTAATCTCGATTATATATCTTCTCATTTATGGTGTGTTTTATTATTGTTATATTATTGACGATCTTTACATTTCTGTTGGCTACACGCGTCTTTCAATAATGATGAGATATATAAGCACTGCGGATTCTTAAAGAAAATTATTTTTATTGGCTGTCATAAACTCGAAACATTTTTTTATTTTACAAAAACGGTTCAAGACTGGTGATAAATTATATTTACTTTCTTTGACATATTTTTTTTAATAATATTCCAAAAGTTTAAGTTCAGTTTAAACACTAGTTTTTGTAGTATTAAACTATATTTAATTGGTTTGTTTTAAAATATGGTTCAATGTATTGCAACCGTTTTTTTGTTAACTATTGGCAATAGCTTTGTTACATAATTGCTTGTATAGTGGACGTAAATAAGATTTTAGTGGTGGCAGTTGAATAATTTGAGTAAGAATTTAGTTTTAAAGTTTATAAAAAAATGCCATCCCACAATCAATACTAAAAAAAAAAGGTTAATGGAATTTCCATTTCAAATAAAAAAGGTGGTACAATCTATTTAGTTATTTATTTATCTTCGAATTGTGCGAAAATTATAGAATACTGCATTATTGCAATAAACTATAAAAGTACACTGAAGCCTGACAGCGAAAATTAGTTGTGAGGATTGACTGCTGTATGTACCTACATATTTTTAATATATAGGTATAAGTGGGTCGATTATATATCAGAAAACAAAATACTCCTCTGGCTATATGCCAACGACAGGCATTGAATTACATCTGATATATAACCGTGTATACTACCCCATCACAGGAAGCAAGATATACAGATGCTTGTTGGGTTATTGAATTTATTTGCTCGTAGAAACCGCTCCCTCTCTTCCCTTGGGGTGTCCATGTCAAAATTTGTTTTGGTAACCTATCGTCTGAGATTCTTTGGACGTGACCATACCATATTACCTGTTTGGTTCTTATATCATTAACAATCGTGTGTCTGGCACCCATTATATCTCTTATTCTGTCGTTGTGTATCATGTCTCTTCTTGATTTACCCGCAGATCTCCTCCAGAAGTCCATCTTAGTTGTTATTAGCATTTTTTCTGTTTTATTTGCCATGTTTCACTATAGTAGATTATAATGCTTCTGAGGATGGTATTATATATTCTTTGTTTATTAGCTTTCGTTATAGTTCGATAACTTTTCTGCCTTGTGTGTTTTGTTCTTAGATTGCTGTGTCGAGTAGCCCATCGTGTGTTATCTTTATTCCCAAGTATTTATATTCGTTGCAGTGTTTAATCTTTGTTCCATCATCCAAGTCCAATGTCTTGTGCTACATACACCACCAATGCACATGCACTCTGTTTTTTTATGTTGACTTCGAGGCTCCATTTCTTGTACTCTTCTATAAGTTTTCGAGTCATATAGCTTAAATCATCATGTACCTGTGCTATTACGATTTGGTCGTCTGCAAAATATAGGGTGTGTAGGGTATTATTATTATTGAGAGGTATTCCCATACCATTGATTGCATTTCCGTTTCCATACTTTGAGGGCCTGTTCTAAATAAATTTTAAAAAGTGTCGGCGATAGACAGCATTCCTGTTTCAAACCTTTTGTAACAGTTAACCCATTGGAGATATTTCGTCCTATTTTAATTTTTGTTTCGTTCTTGTCATAGATTTTTAGGACGGCTTTTATCAATTTATTTGCGATGTTCGTTTGTTCCAGAGTTTTTCACAATTTTGTGAGAGGTACACTGTCATATGCTTTCTGCAGGTCCACGTACAACAAATGGATTTCTTGCTTGATTGCGGTTTTTTCTCAATCAGTTGTGTAACACAGTATAGATGCTCTACTGTGGACCGACCGGCTCTAAATTCAGCTTGTTCTTCCGCCTCTAAATCTTTATACTTTATACTTTCGATTTTGTTCTTTAACATTTTCCCGTACATTCTACTTAGCGTACTAGTTACTGCAATACCCCTATAATTTTCGCACTGGTCTCTACTACCCTTTTTATGGATTGTTGACATTATGGATAGGTGCCATTCAGTTGGTATGTCCATGCCATTTAGGCAGTCTTGGAAGAGTTTTCTAAGGTGTTCGTATAGCGTTTCGGTTCCAGCTTTAATTAATTCGACACTTAAAAACGAAAAATCCCCAGGACCAGGTGATATTCCCGAATTGGAAATAACGAATTTTAAATAACCTTACAGTTGTTTATTGACTCTTACAATTAATGTTCAATATTAAAATATCTGGGAAAGTCATTTTTGTTACTTGTACACCGAAAAAGACGCCATTGAAGAATTTAAAAAACCATGACCAGTTTATTCTGCTAATGTAGATAGATCTCTTATTTCTCGTCCGGCCAATTCCACAGATCATGCAATTAAATTGTTGAAGCTTTATTAACACATTCCATCAAACGTTAAGCTGTCTTTGAATCCCCTTGACTTAAAGCCTAACAATTGGTTCAGTTTAACCGTGATAAGTAGAACTTTAGGTATATTTGGAAACTAATAACCTGAAAAGGTCTAAATTTCTATAAATCGGCAAATCAGTACAGAGTATTAAAATGATATTAGAGGCATTTGGGCGTTTTTTTTTATATTATGATGATGGATAATGAATTGGGTGTTAATGCCTAAAAAGATGATTTTTTCCTATGGTCGTCTCCTTTTCAATCCACGTTATTGTGTCTGTTTTTTGAAATTCTACAATATCTTTATATTCGAATTTTACATTAGGTTGTAATGTTCTTTAATTTTTGGTAAAATTAGCAGACTTCCGAAAACGAAACAGAGCCATTTGCAAGAACCTCGTGAACATTTTAGAAAAACGCTTGGACCCGTCGATTTTTGATTTAAGGGGGACATTTTTTTCCGATATTTTTGACTCCACTACTTTCAACCCCAAGCGAGGGTAAGAATTACCCCAAAATTTTTAAATGGCATTGGGGGTTAAATAAGATGTTTTTTGAAACCTTTGACAATTCTCTTCACAGTAGTCTTTAATGTCATTTAAATATTTTGGGGTAATTCTTACCCTCGCTTGAGGTTGAAATTAGTGGAGTCAAAAATACCGGGAGAGTTTTAATAAAAAATCAACAGGTCTGAGCGTTTTTCTAAAATATTGACGAGGTTCCTGCAAATGGCTCTCTTTCATTTTCGGTTGGCCACCTTGTATATTTAGCTTTTATTATTTTTTCAAAACTCACAATTTGAAATTAAAACGCTTTCTGAATTCTGAAACAACGGCAATAGTGAGGTTATTCTTCCCCCACATGATATGTGAATCAAATTGGGAACAATTGCTTGTCAGCAGTTCCCAAAAGCGAAAATGATACTTAACTAAAATGGGTTCGTGGAAGTTGGTGGAATACAATTCGTGATTTAAGTCTTATCCAAGCTTTATTAAGCTTATGATTTAATGATGACCTGTGTAATTGGCCCTCAAATATACAAACGTTTATGTTACACAAATCCTTAAAATTTTAGATAATGCAAAAAATATTATATCCCACTTTTTAAAATTCAAAGGCTATAAGGCTAATAACAAAATTTTACATGAACTAAACCCTATTTTTGATAATTACGTCAGGTATTTGATGTATAATTGCAATAAACTGTTAATATTTTTAGTTTTTGCACGCGTCCTTTGGTTAAGCACTAAAATCTTATTTATGCCAAAATGTTGCTTGTATTTTAACGTTTGCTTCATGTTTGCCGCAGATGACGAAGCAGATCCGTGCAATATGAATTTCGAAGCGAAACTAAGGATGTTCCATCAGAAACTTAGTCGAAACGACAAATCTAAAAACCTTCGTTGTCGCACGCGCTTCGCAACCGATTTAGTCGACCCTAAAGATGTAGAAACTGCACGCAGCTTATTTGCGAAACCATCCCGCGCTTTAGGTGTGCCTCTTTTTTGTTTGTTTTTTTTAATTTTTGTACCTAGTCGTTCGCTAACACGCGAATATTTTTTTTTTACATTTCAAATATCGTGCCTCAAATTTTTGGTAACGACCAGGTGGAATTTGGTTTAAAGCAAGCCAGTAAGAATGACATTCTTTGTTCATAACTTTTAGTTTTAAAAATTCGGTAAACTATTGAGTATATTTCGTGCCAAAATGGAAAAAGTTAATCTTAAAATTTATGTTTGATCACAATTTTCTAGAAGTTGGTAGTTATCGCTATTGTATATGGTTATTTACCCACTATATATTACCCACCCATTATCATCGTTTGTATTGCCTATAGAAAATTTTACATCAAAGTTGTGTAGTTGTGACAAGTTAGTTTTTAGTTTACGTGTCCAGTTAGTCCAGTCAGTAGCGGTAGGTCCGAATTCTTTCTAACAGCACCGATTTTGATGAAAATTTGTAAACTAGCTTGTAATCCGTTATGTTTATTCGTAAAATATAAAAATATATACAATAAATAAAAGAAAATAAAACAAGATTCTTTCATAATACTGGTAACTCGACGTACTTCACACGACGTGGGTGGCTTGACTTTGACGGGGACTTTATATGCGACTAATCGTTTGTGTAGTACGGGTCGAGTAAGGACTGAGTTACCGACAGATCAATACTCCATCGGTTTGACTCAGATGACAGGAATATCGTTTATGAACCGGTCAATACACGGCCTAACGGTGATTCCGCGTCGTGGAACTGTAGGTGTATTTCAGAGCGTCAATACCGCGTCTGAAATTATCCTGACAGTCTTACCCGGTCGTTTACAAACTTTCGTTGATACCGAAGGCCGACGGTGGTCCTGGTGAGTGAGTGCAAGATCGGATCAATACTCCGACCTCGCCCAACACCCTGTAGTAACTGTGTAAAGCGTTCAAGACCAGAGTTAATACCTCTGGTCTTCGCCTCGCACAACAAGGTGCTTCTACTGCTCGGTGCATGGTCTTTTATATCCGTCATGGTGGTCTCCTTCTACCATCAATCCATCCAGAGTAGGAGTTCAACAGATCTGGTGGTGGATATCGTAATCGTGGCAGTGGGAACTACTAGTTTCACGGGTGGAAATTAATAGTAACGTACTTGCATCGTTGTATCGCTCTTGGGGGTGAAAATTTTAAGATTAAAAGTAACCCAACAGGTCAATTTAGGGATAAATTCTAAGCGTAAAATGTCACATGACGTTTTTTGGTGAGTTAATCATGATTTAAGATGTGTTCGACCTAAAAATAGCATGTTTTTGAACTATTTTTCACAAATAATCCGAAAACCTTACGTTTTTAAAAAAAAAACATTTCGAGCAAAAATGAAGGTTATAAATTAACAAAAGGATCGGTTTTTTTAAATTTTCTGTGACTGTAATACGAACCGAGTAATAACTCGTTAAAGATGACTTGGTTCCAAGGCAACTGAATTGCAACATTCCAACGTTGAATAACGGAAAAACGAACGATTTTCCGAGGAAAACTCCAATAATAATTTTTAAAGAACTTAACAAGAGCTTTAAAATGAAGTTGTTATTCAAGGTAATAGCTCAAAAACTAACGTAGTTATAATGAAAATAAACTGGAAACATTGGTTTTCAGACAAAAAAATCGACAACAAAACCAAAGGCGTTTTTTTCTGTAGGCAATAATAAGGGGTGTGTAATTTATAGCGAATAACGTTGAAGAATAGATCACTTTTAGGCTCGGCCTCCACTAGCGTGGTTTTTCAGTCGCAAAAATATAACTCATTGTTTCAAATACAAGTGAACAAACTTGAAGCAGTTTGAACATGCTCCATTTTCGACGCGATTGTCGCTCTAACGATCGAACAAACATAAACGTTTTATAGTCTTGCAATTTTACTTGTTGAAACATGCCTGATAACGAATCTACCGGATATAATAAACGGTAATACGTTTTTGATAGATAAAATGTCTTTTAAATTACTAGTGAAGACCGAGCCTTTAGGCTTGCTTTTTACATTAGTTTGTAGGTGGAAGTACTTAGCATACTTTTTAGTACCATTTCATCATTTTTGTTGTATATATTTTACGTAGATTTCAATGTTGTTTTTTTTTCAGTGAGTAGCCATGATTGTAATTTTTTTATTCGTTTTAAGTTACTAAGCAACATCAACAAAAAGCGTTTGTTATCTTATATATATATATATATATATATATATATATATATATATATATATATATATATATATATATATATATATATATAATTGTGCGTAATGAGTTAGGGGGCGCAGCGAGTAAAACAGCAATAGAGGTCAACCTAAGCATCTTATAAAGAAGAATTCGTACAATATTAAGTAGTACTAGTTTCCTGAAGTAATGGATGACTTCAAAAACTGTTGTTGGTGATATTATGCTTAATCCTTACTATAGTATCCTTCACAATCCAGTAGAATCTCTTCTTATTTACTTTGCATAAACGAATCGGAGCTTGAGCTGACGCATAGTTTACCATTTATTTATATTTTACCAGACCAAGTGAGGAGTCTAAACGGCTCCATAATATAGATCTGGCCTAACAATAAGCTTTTTCGTACTATGCGTCAGCTTAAGCTCTGGATGAATCATGTGGAAAATACACGAAGAGAAGAACTGTGAGCGGCTCTATAGTGTGAATATGGCCTTACTTCATCATCATCATCATCTCTCAGCCTGGTGTTGAGTCCACTGCTGAACATAGGCCTCCATTAAACTGCTCCACTGGGCTCTATCTTGAGCTATTCTAACCCAGTGTCCGTCTACTCTTTTTATATCGTCGCTCCAACGTGTTGGCGGTCTTCCTCTTCTTCTTTTGTCTGCGCGGGGTCTCCAATTTATTATTCTTAGAGACCATCTGTCGTCTTTGAATCTCGCAACATGTCCTGCCCATTTCCATTTTAGTGTCGTGATCCTCTGTATTATGTCTTGGACCTTTGTTCTTTGCCGGATGTACGTATTTCTTACGCGATTTTAAGTTCGAATTCCAAGCATAGCTCTCTCCATTTTTCTCTGAGCAACCTCCAATCTATGTACGGTGTTCCTTGTCTGTGTAAGCGTTTCGGCACCGTAGATCATTACTGGTAATATGCATTGATTGAAGACTTTTGATTTTAGGCTTATTGGTATGCTGCTTTTTAAGACATCCCTTAGTCTACCGTATGCAGCCCACCCTAGAGAGATTCTTCTTTGTAGTTCCTGCGTTTGATTGTCTCTACTTATTCTAATTTCGTCACCTAGATATTTGTATTTGTCAACCACTTCAATGGTTTTGTCATCTAGGGATATAATTCCACCAAGTATCAAATTAGTCGAGATTTTTGTTTTATGATAACTTATACACAGGCCAACGTTTTTTGTTGCCCGCTCCAGCTCTTTTATCATTAAATTGGCCTCCCTTAAATCATCTGTTATCAGCACTATGTCGTCCGCAAAGCGTATTACGAATTTTAAAGCTGGCCTTACATAATGTCCAAGTATATACAGTTTTTTTAATAAAAGAAAAGCTTTTTAAACGTCATGTAATTTTCTGCAGCTTCATCCTGTTCAATCTTTGAGCCATCAGTTCATATGTTTAGTAGATAATTTCTGTAATGATTACAATAATCGTTCCCATGTTTATAGATTCTTGCCCTGCAATAATATGCTGGCTTTCCTTTGTTCGGTTTTTGTAATGGTAACAGGCTCAATAAGGCTTGATCCACTTAATATTACTGTTTACAGACTCACAGTCCATTCTTCCTATGTGATAACATAGGGGGTGTTAACTTGTTTATTGAGATAGAAAAGTACCTCTTTTTTATTCGTAAAGTTGACGTGAACTTTCGTTCAACTTAACACGCCATCT
Source organism: Agelastica alni (assembly GCA_950111635.1). Lineage (NCBI taxonomy): Eukaryota > Metazoa > Arthropoda > Insecta > Coleoptera > Chrysomelidae > Agelastica > Agelastica alni. The sequence goes on from OX467718.1 coordinate 11,888,632, forward strand.
CTTGGTATAGATACTTATCCGGTCAATAGATGGATGTAACTTTTCAGCAGTTTCTTTATGGGTATCCACTACAACCATAACTCCTGTGTTATAGTTTTTTATTTTTTTCATTTGCCCATGGTCCTCAAAACACCATATTTCACAGACTATATCCTCGAAGGTTTTCAAACATAAATATGATTATTTATAGCATTTCAACCGCGTTATACCCCTCGGTAAATTCGGTGCGTTTAACCTTATGATTCGCTGTTTCCATTGCTTGAAAGGCCTGGTTTGTGAATTTTGACGCACGTCAATCAAGTCTACGTGAACAGACGCTTTCTTTGATTTATACCGGATTTAGTAAACATTATTTTTTGTTCCTAAATTTGGCATGATTGCCGTGCGTATATGTTAAATGTTGATTACCCCTCACATAACTGAATTCTGTAATTGATAATGGAAGAGCACTAACAGCGAAAGTAGCTATAGTATGGTGTTCAAGTCCAGAGATGTCGCTAGTGTACAACAGAAAGAGCACTGTGGCAAGTACGTTACCCTAGGGTACTCCCGCCGTGATTTATTTTTAATCGATTTTTCTTGCTTCGCTCTCTGACAAATATTAAAACTTATTTTAGTGATTATTTATTTACAGGTGTTGACGATTCGTCTAAATCGTCGGAAAAGCGGAGCATTTTGAAACTGACATCTGAAGCTCCCCTTGTGCACCGAAACGCGTCGCCGCCGCCGAAAAAATCCGTGTTAAAAAAAATAAATTCTTTTAATTTACCGGTTAATAATTATTGCAAACCGATTCTTAAATCCGAAACGTCGCCCGACAAAGACGACGAGGGCATTTCGTGTAACGATTCGGCTTCGAGTTCGGATTCGGATGTGTCGTCTCGCGCGGTCTTCGATAGTAACGCGAAAAGTGACGATTGGAAATTGGACAAAAAGATCGGAAAGTGTAGTGGCGATAGTACCTCCGACGGAGAGTCCTCCGGAGGAAGAGAAGTCAGGAATATTTTCAAGAATGAAAGCCGACTGAAAGTCAAGTAAGTTTTTGTTTATTAAAATTGTCAACAACATGCAGAGCTTTATTAGCAAAACCAAAACTTAAAACCACTCCTTTCATGTACTGGTAATGGATTTTTTGATTAACTTTTTTATGTTAAAAGTATATTTCTAAACCGCAAAAGTTGGTTGCCAATTTTGTGTTAAGGTAAAATTTCCTTTCTAAAGCCAATTGTGTGTAACGTTACAAGTTACTTTTATAAAACTAAATTATTCCAATTGTGTAGCGGAAAGTTTTACTAATGCCTGTTAAACTAAATTATATTATCAAATTAAATTTTACCAAAAATGTGTAACGAAATAATAAATTGATGATTTAATAAAGATCCAAGTACTGAAAATGAATTAAAAATAATTTTAACTAACTGTCTGAAATGGAAAAGGAATCAGATAATTAAAATTAATATTAATGGTACAAATAAAATTTAAATATTTTAAATTTTTAATTTTAATGTTCAAACTAGTTATTAGCAGCTAAGTAGCCCAAAGGAAAAATATTAAAATATTATACTCAGGGTTCCGTGACTCCTTGATTTCTCGATTGGATTAAATTTGAGGGGATGTATAGATTAATTCACGGATCTATACAACCGTATTTTTTCTGAATATATCAAACTAACTATAAAATTATAATTACTAAACCACGTTTGGGCGCCAAGTGTTTTATAAAGAAAAATCACTTAAAATGAATTAACCCCAAACAAATCCAATCGTATTATTTTAATGTGGTACCACAAAACGAGCTAAATAATCAACGTATTTCGGCTTCAAGGCTGTACAAACTTCGTTCTTATCACTCAGAAACAATTAAAAAAAACCTACAAGTATAAATACAGTTTTATTAAAAATAGGAAAAAAAAATGTTTGCAACGTTTGCTGAAACTATGGATACGTCTGCGTCTGATTTTACAATCACAGGAAAAATTTTTGTTAAGTTTCCAATGGAGCATCTTAACATAACTGCTAATTGGTTTTCCTCTGAAAAAAAAAACTAATGGACTGCTGAGTACTAAATTTTACTACAAAGTTCTTTACATCAAGTAGAAAGCCCAAGTATTATACCGTGGTATATAATTGGAGGCCGACAAAACCACCAGTCGACAAACAAAAACCAAGTCGACAAAAAAATCATGTAACTGAAAGGCCGATAACAATTATATTATACACTTGGGAACTCCAAATACATAGTATAACTATTTTCGACCTTTTCGTTGTCAAAATTGAAATCCACAATCCGTTCGACGAAAACTGCTTTAAATAAATAAATTTTATTCTTATTATTATTATTTTCCTTAAAAGTACCATGAAATAAGATAAACTTGCAGAAACAGATTCCAAAAATCAATTATGTAATTGTTATTTGTGACGTTAAGAAAACGAGGATAATCATAATATTATGGAGAATATAATACTTTATGTAACCTGGTTTAATCCTCATTGGTGCTAAATGCCAAGTTTGTTTTGTCAGTTTTACAAATAGGTATATTAGAATTCTATTATTTTTATTTGTTAAAAATTATTTTATCATAAAAATTAATTTAGTCAGATCTTATGTTCTGGTCAATGTCTTTTAATAACCAACATTGTAAACGCAAGAGTGATGGCCAATTAAATTGGCATCCAAACATTAAAAAGATTTGATTACATTAATTTTTAATTCAATGTTGGACGTAAGGACACTTTAACTCTATAGTTTAACAAATTAATAGTTTAATAAAAATATATGAATAATCATTATTCAAAAGATAAACAGAATAAATTAAAATATAAGATAAAATGTTTATAAAATTATAGTATTTAAATAAATTTATTAGTTGGTGTTATAAATTTTACATTTTAGATAATCACAGAATTTGTAAACGGAAAAAAATTTAAGATATAGAATAAAATCAAATATAAGTACTTAATGCATCCATTCCCAAAATAGTTTTATAAATATAATTAATTTAAAAAACCTTGTTTGTAATGTTTGCTGTGATAACTTTCTTCCCAATTTGTTTTAGGCAAAAAAAATTATCAAAATTATTGTGGTTAAATTTAAACGTGCTATATTTCAAAAATTATGCTATATTCTTGTACAGGATGTTTCTAAATTCATGCAAAAAATTCTGGAGGTGATTGCCAGTAAGAAATTATAATGGATCTTTCTCATAACAAAATTTTCTCAGTCCACCTGCTTCCGAGATATCACCCCTAAAAGGTGGTGCGTAAAATAAGTTTTAATTTAAGTTGAAATTTCGTAATTTCCGTGCACTCGCAAAAAGACTAACCACCGATATTTATTCAACATTCCTGTAACATTATAAGGGTGTGAAATTAGCATCCCTTACCTTATTTATTAATAAATCTTTATTTAAAATTTAGTTTTGTAAAATATAAATATTACTTAAAATCCCTGTTTATTTAAGAACAATTCTGAATCCTAAAGTTTTTTCCTAAAACCAATAGGGATCTTTTCTAATAGATCCCCGCATTTTTAAACTTCACCAGGTACAGTTGGTGTTGGGTTAGGACGTTAGGTTAGGTTAGGCTATTTTTTGTACTCAATTTATACCGATTATTATTAGCTTAACCTAGCCTAACGTCCTAACCTAACACCAACAGTATCTAAAGAACTTTGAAAATGCGGGGACTTATTAGAAAAGACCCACCAATAGATTCGGTGAAAATTATTATGTTTAAAATAACCACAGAAATCGATAGAGTGATGAATTCTAGGCAAAAGTTTTTTAATATGTTTTTTCGATAAGTCGATAGTTTCAGAGTTATTCGTGATTGAAAATGTGAATTTTTTATTAAAAAATGTATAAAACTGATTTTTAAAGAACCAGCTGATTTCGCTGCATGTTAATCTATGTGGGTCGATTATATACCAGAAAACAACTACACTCCTGGCTATGTACCTACGACAAGCATTGACTCACGAAACTCGAAAATTATACTAGCAGTCATACATAAAAAAAATGTTAATAACAAAAATTAAGCTTGTAAAAAATAAAAAAGATCTCTGTAGATACAATACATTCCGAGTTAGAACTGATTGAACACTACTCCATGTTTGCCAACAGATAAAATCAAATCATTTAGCGGTAAATAGCAAAACAGTAAACTTTTTATAAAAAAATAAAAAAATGTTTAAACTACCTAAAAAGATTTTTTTAATGAGCTTTTGTTAAGGTCATTCTTATTAAATTATACGAAAAAAATATTTCATTGGAAAGGAAAAAGAGTCACGGAAAAAAATACACAAAAAACTTAAAAGAAGTTGACTTAGCAAATCAATTAAAATACAAACATGAAAAGTTTCTGTGACCTAACCCTACAACACTGCAGTAAACGTAAGCACTGATGTGTAGATGTGTAAATCGTCAATGTTAAGTTTATTTATTTAATAAAATTTATGTTATATGTAAAGTTGAATTTTTAATGAAACAGACATGTCAACAGTCCCCACCATTTTCCAAATTCAGCAGATGTGCAGCGCCGAATCATATCGAATTGGGTACCAGTGGCGTATCGTAAATATTTCGTAACGGTTACCAAATATTTATGTAGCAGGAAATGTATTAATATTAAAATTAAATAAAAAAAACATAAATTGATAGTTTTGAGATCATTAGGGGTTGCTCTTTTCGCTAGTTACAGAATAAAAAATTACTCTCTTACTATATTTATTATTAACTTTTTATATCTTTACTTCCCACGCTTTAATCTTACATCATAATTTTCCATTAATACATCTCTATTATCGGGTGTGTTTTGCCACCGAAAACCTTATTTCAATAGTTCTTAAAGTTGACTCCCCATCTATTTGTGCATCGCTTACTTCTTGTAAAACTGCTTTTAAAGCCGGGGCCTTTGCGTCTGAATATATTTTTTTTTACTGAAAATAGTCGCAAAAAGGGCAGACCTATCGTATGGACCGCGGACGGCCCGCACTGCGACTATTAGAAGGGGAAGGGATTATAATAAGGAAATGATTGTGAACCCGTTTTTTAAAAAGTTGCAGGTCATAGTTCTCTGGAAAAACTGATTTTGGAAGCTTGTTCCATTCCGTAGCAGCACTGTAAAAGAAGAATTGTTGATGGAGATTGGTCCTTGTAGTGTCAATCTTGAAAGTAAATGGGTGGGACTGATCAGCGTGCCCAGTTCTTCGGCCGAATGTGGCCAGTGGTGGTACATGAGTTTTTTTTTCTCTGGAGCATCTGCCATGGAAATATCTGTAGAGTAATGTCTGGTCTGCAACTCTTCTTCTATGTTCTAGAGGGTAAAGGGTATCTGTGAGAATTGAGGTGTTTATCAACCGAATGGCCCTTTTCTGAATGGAATCTAGAAGATGAAGAGAATGCCTTGGTCCTGAACCCCATATGTGTGAGCAATATGAAAATCATTAATGATTTCTTTAATTCCTGTCCTTCTGAAATAAAACTTTTGGAGCAACGCCTTCAGTTAGATGTTTTCGAAAATGAAATACAAGGTTGTTTACCTTTCTTTACTCTCATTGTGGACTTGTAAAACAAATTTCTCGATATTCCTCTCCCCAACAATACACTTTGACGATAATTTTCAATCGGAGATGCAAGCCATGTTTTGCCTTATTTTTTATAAATTTAATTATATTACCAATTACTTTTTTAGTTTCCGTAGTTCTTCTTATTTTGCGGTTTACCCATTTTAAATAGAAAAATATAACAGTAACAAAAAACACCCGTACACCCACGCACTCATACAACTACTAACAACTAAAAATAAAACTAAACCACACCTAATAACCCCTTCTACATGATTACATATTCCCGCTTGAAAATATTAGCGCGTACTCCTTTGTTTACCTTCAAGCAGGGTTATTCGACAACCGTCGTGTGTTTTTGACATTTTTTCTTACTCCGATTGATTTCACCGAAAGCTGTCCTTATCAATAAAAATTCATCTCTAATAAAAATTAAAATTAAACAATTTGTACCGGACTATAAAACGTGTTTTATTGCAGTTCTTTAACTGAAGGTCATCTGTGTCAGTTCTCGAACAGTCGTTCTATTGAAGCTAGAGATAAAAGTATATTTATTTTGTACGAAATGGCTGTTGTAAACGTTAAAAATGTAGAAAAACTTATTAGTGGTCACGTTGGATCTGATAACATTGTCAAAAACGTTACTGTATCCACTCTAAACGGTCCCGGTGAAAATTATTTAAGTGATATTTTTAAACTCGATGTACAATTAAAAAGTATCCACTCTGATGACGAGAAACGCCTTCATCTTGTAGCCAAATGTGTTATTAATAATAACGAAAACCCGCTTATAATGGAATTCACGAAGAAATTGATGCACTGCGAGATATTGTGTTACAAGGAAATAATTCCGACCATCCAAAGTTATCAAAAGAAGTTTGGTTTGCCCGACATTGAATTTTTTGCAAAATTTTTCGGTGCAAAATACGATTTAGCCGATAATGTTGCGAACGAGTATGATCTCCTTATTTTGGAAAATTTGTGCACGAAAGGTATTGTTTTGTATATATTGTAGCATTCCATTTAGACCCGAAAAAAAAATTGTGATGATTAAAAAATATTGCCCTTGAAAAGTGGAACATGGTCGCAGTCACCGAAATTTTTACTAAGTGAGTACAACACTTAAAGGTGTATGCTTGGTTGCCGTACTCTTTTCTTTCAGCTGGGATGAAAGATTGGCAACCAAATATTCACGTAATTTATCTTTGCACTTAAAGCAACGATTGAATAAAAAAATAAACATTGTTACGTAATCCAACATTTATTTAAGAACTTAAAAAAAAAGTCTAGTAAAACAAGAAAATAACAAAAATATTCAACTTTTTTAACAAACATTTAATTGCAGGTCAAAAGCAATAGATCTTGTCTTGCCTTCTTAAATTATGGAAATGGGCAAAAAAGAAAGGGTCAAAATAACCGGCAAAATTCGTTTAAATTTAAAATGTCTACATTAGTTTACAAAAAACTAAAAAGACTTTACACATCGTATAATTTTAAAGGACACAGTGAAATTAAATAATAAATGATACTAATAAATGTTATCCTTTAATAATATAAAGATCCTTCGTTACAGAAAACATTTTACTCGATTAATAACTGAACTGAGAAAAATACAGAAATGATAAATATTTCAACCCATTTCAGATATTTATTTATACCCATATAAAAGATCGTAGGTAATTCCTAATAACTTCTTTCTACGAAAAGCGACTATACACCCCTTCTTCTTCTTCTTCTACTTGTTAGAGATCTAGATGATCTGTTGATTCCGGACTTGCCTCTGTAATATTTCCTGAGATGTGGACTGCCAGCTGTCTCTTCATCTCTTTGGTGGTCTTCCGGGTGGAAGGACCCTGCTGGTTTTCCTTCTAGTACAATGCGTGGTAGTCTATCGTCGGTCATTCCCTTCACGTGGTTATACCATTCTCTTCTCCTTTGCCTTCCCCATCTCGCCACATCCTGTACATCGCATTGTGCTCTAATGTCAGTGTTGCTTACGTGATCTCTTCTTGTTTTCCCGGCTATTGTTCTCAGTACAGACATTTTGGCGACTCGTAGCATCCTTTTGGTCTTGTTGGTATCCTCCCTCGCTTCTATACCATATGTCATTATTGGCCTGACGCATGTCTTATATATTTTCGCATAAAAGGATTAGCCCATACAGTTTCTCTTAGACATCCTGATAATATGGCTGATTTGTTAATTTGGTTTCTCAGGTCCTTTACCGGGTCGTGAGCGCTGGACATATCTATGCACAGGTATCTAAATTGCATGACCTGCTCTATGGGTTTATTATCTATTACCAGCTTGCATCTCATTGGCTCCCTAGCGATGGTCATGGTTTTTGTTTTACCTATGGATATATCCCATATTGAGTTGCTGACTGATCTGGTAGAATTTAAATAACTGTCTCTGTAGGTCATTCTCATAGTCCTATTGTTCATTCTGTATCCCGAATTCATGAATGTTACTTCTTCTATGATTTTGTCCATCAAGAGGTTGAATAAAAGTGGACTAAGGCTATTTCCTTGTCTAATTCCTCTTGGAGTGGGTATGCTAGATGTAATGACTAAACACCCCAATATCGTAAAACTGATAAAAATGGTTGGGAGGGAATAGAAAGTTTTATTTAATCTGCTATCTGCTGGGACCGAATTTACCAACACCGTAAATTATTGGTGCATGTTTTAAAAGGTTCCACAACTCTTAAACAGTGTCTGCAAATTTTTTACTAAAAACTAGTATCATTATCATTAGTAATATCCTTAGGACATTGATAATAGACGAGATAATTTTATGACAAATTTCTCAAGCTCATTGCTTGGTAACAGCCCGAAGCCGAAGGCCAAGGTGTGGTGTTCTTGATCGAGATTTTGTTTTGGTTTTATAGAATTTAAATAGCTGTGACCAGAAACTTTCAGCAATTGTTGTTCTTCTACACCTTCTTCTTCTTATAGTGCATCTCCTATCGGAGGTTTGCTATCATCACAGCTATCCGGACCTCATTGACTGCAGCTCGAAAGAGTTCAATATTGCTACAATTAAACCAGTCCCTTAGATTTTTAAGCCAAGACACACGGCGTCTTCCAATATTCCTCTTTCCACCAATCTTTCCCTGAACTATCAGCTGGAGAAGTGCGTATTTGGGTCCTCTCAGTATATGACCTAGATATTGAAGCTTTCTCTTTTTTATGGTGTTAATGACTTCACATTCCTTATTCATCCGATTTAGGACTTCCACATTAGAGATCTTTTCTGTCCAGGGGATACGCCACATTCTACGATAGCACCACATCTCGAAGGCTTGTAGTTTGTCTGTGTGATTCTTCTTGAGAGTCCATGCCTCCACTCCATACAAAAGCGCGGAAAACACGTAACAACGCAGCATCCTCATCCTAAGTCCAATCTTGATATCTCGACTCTCGATCTTCTACACCACTTTTTGCCAATTCGCTAACAGCAGTTGAACTATTCGATCCGATGTTTGTTGGCCTTCAATATATTTTTGTCCCACAGTACACTATTCAACAGGCTGATGGCTCTGCGTCCCTGGGTTATTCGGTCCCTTATTGCTTCATCAGTATTGCCGTATACTGTAATGTACATTTCCTATAATACTTTACTATAATTTTACTAATTACTTGTGCTTGTGCTTGTCTATTGATTCATTTTGAAGTTATAAATGGTATAATTCATCGTCGCTGTCGGTGTTTTTTTCTTTACATCTTTAAATAGTTTGTAAAAAGATTTTGTATAAAAGTATCATCGTGTTTGCTTCATTTGGTAAAAATGATGTAAATAAATCCTTAAAGTTGAGTAAATAGAAGTAGAATCTAGTTTTATTTTAGGTTTCGTGAATCTAGACAGACATCGGGGTTTTGATGTTGCCCAAGCGAAAATCGTATTAAAAGATCTTGCCACATTTCACGCAGTATCGCTAGCCATGAGGTTGTTGGATCCGGAATTGTTCGAATCAAAAATTAAAGAAAATCTCCTTCCCAGACCGAATCCGCCATCGAGTGATGAAGTGGGACCGATTAGCCAACTGAAATTGTACCGTAAAATATTGATTAACGATAAAGAATTCGAGGATATATCAAAATTCGACGCTTACGCGAAGAGAGAAATCGAAAATCGCGGTATTCTCGAGATGAAACCCGTCGGTCCATTTACGACGTTGATTCATTGCGATATGTGGCTAAATAACACCATGCAGATCGTGGACGAGAACGGTAAAATTGTCGAAAACAAATTTTTGGATTTTCAGTTCTGCGCAATAGGGAGTCCGGCGTGTGATTTAATTTTTTTTCTCGTCAGTAGTGTCACAATGGACGATCTGAAAACGAATTTCGACAGTCTCATTCGATTTTATCACGCTAATTTGGCGGAACGTTTGAAATCGTACGGTTGCCATTCGGACAAATTGAATTTCGATAGTTTTTCGATTGAAATGGAAAAAGCTGCCGAACAAATTTTAATTCACTGCATTTACATGACGGCTAACGTTATTTTTCATCCCAAAGGAAAAATATGTGATCACTCCAAAGCGCACCACGTTAAAGTTGAGGACGTTCATCCGGTGGCTCAGGAGAAAATTCGTTTCCTCATTAAAGAAGCTTCGAAAAGAAATTGGATTTAGTTGAGGGGCGTAAAATTTGGCGTATCTTCTCAATGAAGACGCGTTTTTCTACATTTGTAAACGGGTAATTTTAATAAATTTTTACTTTTAATTCCTTTTTATTTATTTTTTAACTTCGAAAGTCGTCGATAAAATTCCATTCTAAAGAGTAACTACAGGTAACCAAGATAGGAAATGGAAGATGTATTTAAAACAATTAATTGGAAAGGTAAGGGTATAAACGTAGATGGTAGAACCACCTTCGTTTCGTCGATGACATAGTAATTATTAGCACTTGGAAGAATTACAAGAAATGTTAAGGGATCTAAAGTTGAAGTCTAGGATGGTAGGTTTAACAATGAAAATCGAAAAAACAAAAATAATGACCTCATAAGAAGGAAACATATATATAGAAGACCAAATTGTTCCAAAAGTACAAGAATACATTTATCTAGGACACGAAATACAACTAGGAAAAAACAATCAAAACAGAAATATCAAGAAGAATACGATTAACTTGGGTAGAAGTAGGAAAACTATATACCATAATAAATAACAACGATATACCAATTAATCTCAAAAGGAAAGTATCTAATACGTGCATCCTGCTAGTCATGACCTATGGTATGGAAACGATACCAATGACGATAAACTCGGCAAATAGATTCAGAAGAACACAGAAAGCCATAGAGAGAAAAATTCTAAAAATAAGTCTTAGGGATCATAAGAAACGAAGTCATTAGAGGCAAGACCAAAGTAGAGGACTTGATCTCGAGCATAAGTAAGCTAAAATGGAGCTGGGCGGGACACGTAGCCAGACAAGAGAATGAAAGGTGGACAAAACAACTGTTACAATGGAGACCTAGAGAAAACAAAAGAAGTGTGGGGCGACCGCAACAAAGATGGATTGATGACATCAAGAAAAAAGCAGGAAAGAGATGGTATCAAGTGGCACAGAATAGAGATGAATGGCAAAAAATAGGGTAGGTCTACGTCCAGGAGTGGATGGAAAAAGGCTGACGAAGAGAGAGAGAGAGAAAGAGAGAGAGAGAGAGAGAGAGAGAAAGAGAGAGAGAGAGAGAGAGAGAGAGAGAGAGAGAGAGAGAGAAGATAGGAAATTATATAGCTGAAAAAATGAACGAGTTCCTGGATCTTCATAGATTGCAAACCTGGTTGGCAGACTAAAAAAATAATTATTGTTTATCTCAAAAGAGTGACAAAGTGGAAAAACAACGAACAATCATGAATACATATAATCACGCCTTTTTCCTGTAGCGGTAGGCATAGATAACTTCTTTCCACTACTACTCTTTCGCTTCTTCTTGTACTTTCATTAGCGCTTTCATATATGCTCGTCAATTGCTGGCACTTTTGATCTAGTCTTTCTTCAAAACAATGTCTATCTGATCGAAGTACGTTTGCCTAGTTCGATCTCTACCGACTTTCCCATTCATACTCGCCTTATAAATCTGTTTCGTCAATCTTCTTTCATTCATCCTCTTTACGTGTCCAAACTATCTAAGCATTCCTTTATCTATCTTTGTAACCACTTCTTCTTTTACACCACGGTGTTCCCTTATCTTACAATTCTTCACTTTATCCAACCGAGTCATTCCGGCTATACTTATCAGACTACTTTTCGCAGCATTAATCTTATTTTTGTGCTTCTTTTATAATAATAGAAGCGTTTGAGATGTGGACTTACGGAAGAATGCTCAGAATATCGTGAGTGGAGCACACGACCAACGCAGAAGTGCTTAACAGAATGAATAAAGAGTTGGAGGTGTTGAAGGAAGTCACATTTTTTTAAATCATCATTACTTTATACCAGCATCGGGTATTACTTCATATTTTTCAAATCAAAATATTCCGAAAACGTTACACACTATCGAGTTTTACCAAGAGTATCTTTTTGGTGTAAAATTGAATGATGTTTAAGTTCATCAGAAATTTTGATTAATAAATCTAACCTTAAAAAAGTTATGTTCAATACTACTTGGTACGAACCATGTAACTAGCGCTCTCTATGAGAGTCAGATATAAAAACAAATTCATGGGATGTATCGGCTTCAAAAACATATTCGTATAAAATTTGATTACAATGTTTTTAGTAGTTTCGGCAAAATCGTAATAAATGTGTATACATTTTTTTTCTTTAACGCCCTTTATCTTGAATACGGATGGCGTTACGAAAATTTTTTACTAAGCAATCCCCAATTATATTCAGTTTTCTAACTATCCTAGAGACGGGGTCACATTTTTTTACATCATTACTTTATACCAACATCGGTTATTACTTCATAATTTTCAAATCAAAATATTCCGAAAACGGTACACACTATCGAGTTTTTGGTATAAAATTAAATTATGTTGAAGTATAAAATTCTTTTGTTGTAAAAATAATAAACTGGCTTAATCAGTGATTCATTTTGGGGAAGTCGCGTTCGTTTTGTTCATACATTTTCCATGAGACTTATTATAAAAAACAAACTATAACTTACTTACTATTAAAACGGCAGCGTGGCGAGAAACAAAACTACAAAATACTGTTACAAAAAGGGGCAATTTTGCCGCCCTCTTTATGGTGGCGCACGGGGCAGTCCGCTTTTCCGCCCCCCCCCCTTCGGTACGCCACTGTATTCAGCAAAATAATCGGAAAGCTAATAATATCCTCCCCATAGTTTTTATTCATTGAAAAATATATTCACCAGATTTGTATTAACTTTACAAGGTTGACAGGAAATAGAAAATACGTTTTTACAGAGGCGATTTTAAATTGTTCACATGAATGAAGGTAACATTTTTTTCTGGTACCTAATATAACGCTAATGTTAAGCAGTTCAACAAACACTCACTTTTACTGCCCACAGTTTGTTTATAAATATCTTTACCACTGTATATCGATTTGTACTTGTTTTATTTATTAGGTCTTCGTCGCCGTTTATTATATTTGAACAGGTGCCAGATGTACGAGTTAAAGAAATCGTAAAATTTCCCCATTAAGATTTAACAAAAAAATGAGTCACTTTGCAATAAAAATATGCCATCTTGTGATTAAAGAGACCATCTGGTGGATACTTTAGTAAGAAATAATAAAAACGTATTTCAAAAACTAAATTTATCGTAAAACGTATTCAAACTTTCCCTCGATACCAAACATGCGTCTACTTATTGTCGCCCCTTCATCAAGACTGCCGCCAGCCCCTGTCTCGTCCTTTTCTCTAGATACCTGGCCTCCAGATGTATCCAAAAGCTCTCCCCGAATACAGGGTGAATCCAAATATATCTTACACTTTTAACTATTTAAAAAAAAACTATATTCAGTGCTCTTTAGAAAAATTATCCTTAAGTAGGCTCTGAAGGGACTAATTTTACAAAATTAAAACACGGTAATTAATATTTAAAGGAGAAGATAGTAGGGGAGCTTGTTGTACCTAGACTACCTTGGATATATCTAAAACCTTTGACCGCGTTTGGCACCAGGCATTGTTAAGTAAATTATCTGCCTACGGTCTCCCAACCAAACTGTGCCGATGGCTCTTGAGCTTCATGCAAGATCGCTCCTTACATGTGGCAGTTGACGGTATTTCTTCTGATGCGTTTAAAACTAATGCCGGGGTCCCCCAGGGTTCCATCCTGTCCCCCACCTTATTTCTTTTACACATCAACGACCTCTTGAAAACCACCACAAACCCCATTTACAGTTTCGCAGACGATAGTACACTTGTCTCGACTTTCACATCCTATCGATCACTTTCGGTGAATGATACAAATAGACTCAGACAGGAACAGGTTGATTCCATCAATAGAGATCTTAAAGCAATCGTCGAGTGAGGAACCAACAATCTTGTTCAGTTCAACGTCCAAAAAACACAAAGTGCCACGTTTTCCAAGAAAGTGAATTCGTCAAATAATCTTATCACAATGTCCGGAAATACCCTTAAACCAAGTCCCTCCATCTCGATTTTGGGAGTCACGGTGTCCAATAATAGGTCTTGGCATGACCATGTTGCTAACATCGGAAAGTCGGCAAGCCAGAGGCTAGGTTTTCTGTGGAAAGCCAGAAAGTTTTTTACTTCTGATCAACTGTTGACGACGTACAAGTCTCAAATCCGACCTCTACTGGAGTATTGTTCGCACATTTGGGGTTCAGCACCAAGGCATTCTCTTCGTCTTCTAGATTCCATTCAGAAAAGAGCCATTCGCTTGATAAACAGCTCAACTCTCACAGATACCCTTCACCCTCTAGAACATAGAAGAAGAGTTGCAGACCAGTCATTGCTCTACAGATATTTCCATGGCAGATGCTCCAGAGAAATAAAAACTCTTGTACCACCATTGGCCACATTCGGCCGAAGAACTCGGCACGCTGATCAATCTCACCCATTTACTCTCAAGATTGACACTACAAGGACCAATCTTCATCAAGAATCCTTCTTTTACAGGGCTGCTACGGAATGGAATAAGCTTCCAAAATCAGTTTTTCCAGAGAACTATGACCTGCAACTTTTGAAAAAGCGTGTCCACAATCTTCTCCTTTCTCTAATCTCATCCCCCTCTAATAGTCGCAGTGCGGGCCGTCCGCGGCCCACACGATAGGTCTACCCTTTTTGCGACTATTTTCATAAAAAAAAAACTAATTTTACTCTTCGCCTAGCAACCGATTTAAAAAGGAAACAGTCTTTCGATTGTGTTAGTCATTGAGTATTGTGAGCATATTTTGCTACTTTTGGAAAAAATATTCCCCTCACTTTTGGATGTTTTGAAAAAATCGTGGAATTGGGAGCAAGGTTCAACAAAAAGTTATGTGCCTAGAACATGTACGAAGTGTACCTCGAACGCGTAATTGAATTTACCTACTACGTAATTTTTAGTGACTCATATTACTTGTTTTTTGTTCATGGAATAATTTTTGTCAAAAACTATTAACAGCTGGAAATAGCTTAAAGTAAAGTATAGGGTATTTTAAAAATTTTACTAAGAAAAGCATAATAAAATATATCTTATTGTTAAGCTATCTTTAGGTACATGACCTGACCTTCAGTCTTTAGGATAATAACTTTTTATTTAAAATGATTAGTAATCCTGTTTAATCTTGCGAGCTGTCCAAAATTTTTGCAATTTTGAGAATTTTTAAATCTCCTGTTTTGATAAATATTTTTGCGGATTTTTTTTTTGGTTATATTTCATCAATGCATGGAATCGATTTTTTCTGGTCATTTTCAACTACAAATTTCCAGGTGTTGTTATTAATAACAAATAAGGCGATTGTGAATGGACGACGATGTATGAGAGCACTGATGAAAGTAGAGGAAGCAAAAGATGTGTGTAAGAACCGTAGCAAATTGAGGAAGTGGTCTCTGCCTACCGTTATGGGGAAAGGCGTGACTATGTGTATGTATGTATAATGACAGGATAGACTTTCTTCCAAGCAACTAGTACATTTTTCTGAATTTTATGTCGACTTTTTGACGTTTCTTTTTCACATGGATTTTCCAGCGTAGTCTCGCGTAGATACTTTGCTGAATTAGCATAAAGGATCTGAGTATTATTTATTTTGACTGGTATATACTCACTATCTTTGTTAGTTTAATTAATATGAATCGATTTAATTTAAATCTGTTTAATTGGTCCAATTATTTATTGTATCCAATGATGTTTGCAGTTTTCTAGCAGCCTCCTCGTGGGTTTTCCCTACTGCCAAGATAGCGGTGTCATCTGCCCCCATCTGGCCCCTTTGGTACTTCTGCCTTAATTTTTTTAATTTTAGAGTATGTTTCTTCCTGTTTAGATCTAATTTAACGTTAGTAATTGATTGTATCGGTCGAATGTACATAATTACTATCGATCTCATGTTAATTTTTTACTTTAATCCGGCTGTATTGAATGTACTTCTAGGTGTTTATACAGTCAAATAAAATTGGTACATTAAAGTACGAACAAATCGCTTTGTAAAAATTAATTCGGAATTTTATTTTGATTAAGGCGGGAGCCAGATTGGCATATACCAATAACTATGTCCTTATTAGCTGTTTAATTTTAAAATCACATTATGGGAGTACTAAATGAATATCTTGTTATTCTAATTATCCTAGATAAAATCATCGGTTCAAGAACCCTTACCCAAGTTAAATCCTTAAACGTCAGAAGATTATGAGAAATCTTAGAAGTGCCCCTAAAAGGAAACTTATTTTAATTTTGCATTCGAAGTGTATTTTTCGGTTACGAGGGTTGTAATTAAAGTTTTAAATGTAGTCGAATAGAGAGCAGGATCATATTTATCATTTATTGTCGATATTACGTTTTGTGATTTGGTCACAGTGTTTTTTTCAAGTTATTAGGTCAGTTAAACAGTTTAACTAACAACGGTGTTATAAGGACATTTAGCATAATCATTTAGATGTCATTACTGCCTTTATAATAACATTCAGCGTCATTATGAATTTATAATAACACGCAAATTTTAAAATAAAAAATTTACAAAATGAAAGTTAATCACAACCATTATTTGTTATTATTATCTATTTATAAAAGATTCAATAACATTTATTCATTAACGTTAATTAGAAATTTTGAAGAATTTGTTAAATTAATTCCAGCAGATGATGAGTGGGCCAAATATTAGTAAGTTTATTTTGCGAGTGCTAGAACCTGTTAAAGGGCCATCGGTGCCTGTAACCTTACTCAAAATATTAGAAGACACTTTTTTTTATATTTATTTTGAATTTTCTATTTAGCTTTCTACCACTGTGTGTTATAGCGTCAACCATTCGGCCTCTTAAGGTAGTTCCAGCGTGCTATAGTATAAAACGAGCATTTCCTACATACATACATACATATAGTCACACCTTTTTCCCGTAGGGTTAAGCAGAGACCACTTCCTTCCACTTGCTACGGTTCTTACACACATCTTTTGCTTTCCTCTACTTTCATTGGTGCTCTCATACATGCTCGTTGGTTGTTGGTACTCTTGACCTGGCCTTTCTTCAATTCATTCACACTCGTCTTATAAATTTGTTTCGTCAATCTTCCTTCATCCATCCTTTCTACATGTCCAAACCATCTAAGCGTTCCTTTATCTATCTTTGTGACCACATCTTCTTTTACACCACAGCTTATTCTACTATTTTTTACTTTATCCAACCGAGTTACTCCGGCTATACTTCACAGTATTTCCTATTGTCAGAAATTCGAATTATTGACACACAGATATTTACATATACCATCAAATATATTCACTTTCAGTGATCTGATAACGTTGCTCTGAATGCGTTATGATTTATTTATATTATCCTATTTTATTTATTGTTTACATCGCGTTTTATATTTTACGAATAATTCATAATAAATAAAAAAATGCCTTAACAATATAAAATTATTTTATTACGCTTTATATTAATAATATTACATACATGATTCTATATAGTTGTTGTTGTCTAATGTCTTGAAAAAATGCTTCATTGATTGCTTAATTGTTATGAAAAAGTGCATGGATTGTGAAGTGTAAAATTTTCCCAAACTAAATGTTTTTCAATTTCAAACTTTTTTTCCTCTATCGTGAAATACAAACTGCGGCCTTCGTATTAGATTTCAAGTTATTTATTTGTTAATAGTTACATAGAGTAAGCAAATGCATACCTCTTGATAGTTTCACGGTTCAAATTGACCTTCACGCTTCCAATGCAGGACATAATTGGTGCATAAAATATGTGTACAACACGGAGTGTGAAATTTGTTGGACGAAGCCTAAACCAAACAGTTGTAATACTTGTTTATATTCGTGAGGTGTAATACAAATATAGAAATAATCTGAGTATATTCGTTTCTGAGCTGGAAATGTTCAAAGTGTATTTAAACCACAACCAAACCACTCGATTTTAAATCAATTTTATTCCAAAATAAAATAAATGAATAAAGTGGTATCTTCTTCTGGATTATTAATAACAGCTTTACATGGACTTTGCATGGATAGAACAAGTTATCTATTTTTTTGTTAAAGTTCTACTAATCAAGCTTTTTGCAAACGCTTAAATATTTCTGTCGGCTCTTTAAATTCATTCGTTGATGTATATCCCATACATGCTCTATTGGATTTAAGTCCGGTGATTTCGCTGACCACGAAAATATTTCTATACTATTATCATCAAGAAAGCTAGTCACTGTTGTCGCATCATGTGGTTGTGAATTATCATGCATCAGTACGAAAATTTCTCCAATAGCTGCGATAGATGGAAACGAGATCGTTTCTACCTCCTGTACATTCTGCAATCGTCCTTCATTGCTCGGTAATCTCCAAACGTCAGGATGTATCCCATATCTTGACTCGTATAAAAATCAATGTGTTTCTCAGTCCAAGCTAAACGAGCAGCATGATTTCAACTTTGTGCTTAAGTAAAATCTTCAAATAATACGGTTAAAATACTTACAATACAATTTATATAATAAACCAAGTTACTAATGTTTAAATATAAATTAATATGCTTAGATAATTTCTATGTGTATATCAACAGATCCTTCTCTGGCAGAAACTATTTTTGTCGTGTTTTTCATTAAATGCGATTGAATCTTACGGTTGTTTATCACTTCATTTCATGTTTCATTAAAACGAATCTTACGGCTACGATCTGAAAACGCAGTGAACGTATTCAAGAGCATCCAATGCCCCAAGGACGTGAGTGTAGTAATAACAAAGGTAATCGCGCACTTGTTGCTAAATCCTTCTTCATCATCCACAAATCGCCTTCAGTTGCATACGAAGAAGATGTACCTTTACTTTCTACAAAACAGAGCCGGACTCGCGCGAGGGTCTCATTAATTTTTCGCATAGAAGATAAAAAAGTAGAACAGGCCAATGTCTCAATATTATTGTATTATTGCTATTGATTAATCATATGTATATTAAACAGTTTAATTTACCTTTTTTACAATATGCTGTGTTAGTAATTTTTTCCAAAGGATTAAGAATGTGTTCCTTCTTTTGTTATTTTGTTTTTTTATTTATATTTTTACTTATTTATTTTGTTTATTTTTTTTGGGGTAACAAATGCTTTATTTCTGGTAGCACTGGTACTCACAAAGATATGTTAGTACTTTTAACGTAATAATAAATAATATTGTAAATACTGTTATCATCTAAAAGGTTAGTAGGTTTTCAATATTTATCGAAAATTTTATTTTATTTTTTGAACAACAAGATTTTTGTATAATTTATCTATTACTAAAACATTTAGAGGACATTCCAAAAAAATATGCTATAAATCAGCAATACCATTACAAATATTTCACTATCCGCTAAACCTATTTTAAATTTATGAGTCAAACATAGAGCATGGTTAGTACGGATTCGGCTAACAACTCCAATGAACTGCCCATGTAGATATTTTTCCTGCCAATTAATAAAAAATTTATTTTAAAAAGGTTGGTGACGTCGGTACTGGGAATTTTGCAGTTTAGAAAAGTTCCCGTTTTACTAGCTTCTTTAGCAAGAAAATCTACTTTTTCATTATCCTTTATTCAAGAGTGTGCTTTTATCCAACTTAGATAGATTTCTTTTCCCATATTTGTGGCATATTTATATAATTGTCTAGCATTATATATCCAAGATTTGGGTCTATTTGTACATTGGTGAGTTTTTTTATCGAACACAAGGTGTTTCATTACTAATTGAAAATATTTTAACTATAGAATCCTGAATTCAAATTATAAAGATTCAACCCAAATCAAATTAAAAATAATTTGTGCCCAGTACTTTAGAACTATTCGAAGTATTATTGTCATATTTGGTGGGCTACTACCAGAGGCGTAAGACAGGGGCAAGTGACTGGTTGATCCCTCCCAAATTCTACGCCACTGGCGGAATTGCAATTTTATCACAATTTTTCGATTTTTTCAATACTTTCTACGTGATTATTGTACTCTTTCTCCATGGCGATAAAGTTATTATTTTATTTTATGATTTCGACCAATAATTATGTGTTTTGGGTCATTTGATTAAATTTATTACGCGAATGAAACTTCAATCTTCTTTAACAAAAAAAACATAATTTTTTTATCGATATATTTTCAACGAATAGATGCATATCCAATATCAAAATCAGATAAATAAATGCGATTTGAATCATTTCTCCATTTTATTAAGATAAATTTTAAATTCCGGTAATTTTATTGTCGATCAGCCATAAATATTTTTAAAACTAGAAAATCGTTTAGCGAAAGAATAAATAAACATATTAAGGTAACATAAAATATTTTTTATAAAAGTTTTCTAAATTTTGTTTTTGTGCTTTTTAATATTTTCTTCCTAATAAAATTGTTCTTTTTTTTTTAGATTATAACATTTTCAAAACCACAATTTGTTTTTAATTGTTTGATGCATCCATTTCGATAAATGAAATTATGTTTTTTTGTTAATAAAGATGGAATTTTCATATGCGTAATAAATGCAATCAAATGATCCAAAACACCGACATAAATAATACACATTGAAATCAAAATAATTGTGCAGCTTTATGTTTAACCCGAAATATCTCAAAAAAATAATTACTTTATCGCCATGGAGAGAGATAAATTATTGATTTCGGTACACTTGATGATACATTTTGACATCCCCTTGTAACAAGCTTTAAGTCAATTTCGTGAAGCACCCTCGTGTAATTATGTTTAAAGCTTTAAATCACTATTGACGAATTTGTGGAAAAAAACTAGTACCTAACGGAAAGTCAACAATTTTCGTATACGGGGTCCTCTCGAGACTGGGTCATTTACATAAATAAACTATAATTTATCTTGATAGACATTGAAGAATCTTAATGTTTTTTATTTCCCATCACCAGTAACCATATGGGGTAATAGCGGACATATCACAACAAACTGTCTGTTACCAATTTGGTGTTAAATGTACCAATTTGACCTTTTGGTTAATCAATGAAAAATGAACTATCTTTTTTCAGTTTTATTAGAATGTATAACAAATATTTGAAAGTCCTTTTTTCGCATCCAATTAATTAACGAAAGGAAACTATTACATCGTATTTATTGTTAAAACAAATATGTTACATTGTTGTTTCCTCAAATCGATTCTCTATCTAAATATTTTATTGTTGTGACCATCAAAATACGTATCAAAATAATGCCACCTTGTGACCTAAATAACTTTCACGAATAAATTATGGTTTCCAGGATATTATACGAAGGATATTTCGAAAAATCGGTAATTTTTTTATAAAATATTTTCTTTGGAATGTTGTAAATGATTTTATTTCGAAAATAAATACAAAAGCTGCGATAGTTTTTTATATTATTACGGATCTGCGAACAACGATTAGAAAAAATTTAGAGCAAATGATGACATATGTTATATCTGAGACACAGTTTGTTGTCGTAAGTGTTTGCTGATCTCATCGTTTTATTAAGGGACTCATTTTGACCATAATGAAACCTTGAAAATGTCACTATTTCTAATTCTTCTAACATTTTCAGACAGTGGAGTAAGATCGACAATTTGAAGATAGTCAATACTGTCATTAATAATTTTATGAAGGATTACCAGACTAATTTCCAGTCTTCTATGTAATGAAAGTATTTAAATGTAGAGCCTCTAATATTTCTGTTAAATTTTATTTATCTCTATTCAATCCTAGATGCAACAAATTTCGGCCAAAATCAAGCTGCAGAAAGTGCAGCGGCAAGCTTGTCTGGGAATTACAGGGGCAACGTTCACGTGCCCTACTGCAGCCGTAGAGGTAATGCTGAACCTTCCACCATTGCATTTATGTGTAATAAAGAAAGCAGCAATCAGTGCCTTCAGACTAAGCCAGACAATAAATCTAAAAGCAGTAAATCGGATTGGACATTTGAAGATTTTGGAAAATATTTTTCTAAACTCCATGTCTAAGCCGACAGATATTATGCCAGTTAGGTACGACTTCGAAATGCAATTTGAAGTGGTCATAAACAACCACCAAGTTTGCACAGAGAACTTACCTCAACTAGGAAGGGATGTTTTAGTGTGGTACACTGATGGATCCAAGATGGATGAAAGGGTTGGAGTGGGCGTTACAGGGCCGAATTTTCGGCTCACATAACCCCTTGGCTACAACCCAACCATCTTTCAAGCAGAATTACATGCCATAGAGATATGTGTCCAGGAGTGAATCGAAAGGAACACCCGAAGGGCTGATATCTATATTTTATCGGAAGTCATACAGTTGTGAGTCTAAGCTGACTTGGGACTGTAAACAATCCCTGAGACAACTGGCAACAAACAATCAGATGTCAGAAACTTAGCTCCTAGGAAACTGATAAACTTTGCACGAAGTCTCGGAATCTCGGGCCTCAAATAGATTAAGGGTCGAAGTGCTTGAGAGGCAGCATAGCCTTTATGACTCCCCCCCTACAATCTACATTTCCAGGTTATAGCCACAGTATCTCAAAAATTTATTTTGAGTACTCTTCAAGAGTTCTATATCAACTTTGTAAAATGGTGACCATCTGATAAGAGTTGTATTTAAGTACAGACCTCACTTGTGGACAATAAATAATCTTGAGAGCATTGACGAGACAGATCCTTTGCTGAACAAAAAGGAAAGCCCAACATTTTTCGGGCACGAGTTGAGGTTTCTGTTATTTGATTCTTGAAAGTCATTTTTAAGTCGAATATAACCCCCAGATCTTTGATCTTGTTGCTCTCTGATAATTTTGTGTCGGTAATTTGGTAATTATAATCAATAGCTCCGTTATTTTATAAAAAAGTAATTCTTTTACAGCTACCCAAGTTCAGTTTTAGTAAATTTAAGTTATTTTAATCAAATTGTAAATTCTCGGCATCAGACATGGATTGAACTGTTCTGAACATCCTTAAATCATCGGCAAATAATAGAAAGTAACTTCTGCGGATAATATTAGGACGATCATTGACAAATAAATTGAATTATATTGGTCCCATGTGAGATCCCCGGGGAACCCCTGAAGGAACTTCAATTGTATCTGATATTTTCTTCAATTCCCAGAGATTCAAGTTTTAAAGTAATAAACTGTGGTTGACTTTATTAAAGGCTTCGAACAAGTCCGTGTGTATGGAGTTTAACTTACGAGTAAATTACTACTTCAAACTAAGGTCTTACTTATCAGTATCCTAAAATTTTTAATAAACTATGTACTCTAATTAGCGTATACCCAATCCGGCCCATTACGCTGCTTTTGTCACCCTCACTGTTCCAACTCGAAAGGCTTAACCCTCTTGAGTCTTCTCACCAGTGCTGCATTATCAAGGAGCTGGATGGCCTCTAGATTGTCACGACAATGGAACAGGTGCGTGACGACGGGACCGGACCCTCCCCCAGTGTTAAAAAATATTACAGTTAGCATTCTCGGATAGCCTTAAACAGCACCATTTAAAACGTATTTTTTCAATAATGTCCGTAGCACAATCCTGGGAACGCCACTGCAATGGATCGTCATTCGTGGCTCGTAGCAAACTTTGCTCTGATTTGTTGAAAAGTATTCATTTTCAGGTCCTGTTACCACTTCGGATGTACCAAGTAACATCCACGATGAATAATTTGTATATTACTCTGGCTGGCACAACGCCAAAGCTAAAAACCATACAACCTAATAGGTTTAAGTATCTGTTTGTACAACATAAGTTCGTTATGCAAAGAAAGCGTGGACATTCTTCCAATCACCCAGTACATTTTCCTGTATCTAATTTCAAGTTGCTCTCTTTTCTTTTAGCAAAGTTTGGCGTCAAGGGTAATACCTAAGTGTTTTGTCGTGTTTGCGAATGGTATCCAGTTTCCATTTATGGGTATGTGTTGGTTAGCTCTGTTTGTAACATTTACGTGTACAGACTTTGAATCGTTTAATTGAATCCAGATATTTATTTTGTTAATTAATATCTGTGCTGCTTCTTCGTGACAATCCACTACTGATAATACGCCAGTATCATCTGCAAATGTTGCTTATGTATTATTTTCTAATTTGGGAATATCACTTGTGTACAGGAGATACAGAACAAGTCCTAGCACACTTTCGTGAGACACTCCAGCATTGATTTTTTTAAATTCTGAATAGGCTTCCTGTTGTTCGATCCTAAAATATCTGTCTGACATAAAAGATTCCAAAATGTCAGTAAACAGGTATCGTATAGATTTCATAATGTTTTCCCTATTAGTGTTGTAGGTACCCGGAAATAGCAAACCGACAAGAAGTGTGGGTAACCTTCGTACACTTTAAATACATGCACTTCATGACAAAAAAAGATGAGCTTCGGAGTTTATCGTGCTAATACACTGCTAAATTTAATAATACGACAAAGAAATGTGTTCTATCCTGTGATTAGGGAACGTAGTCAGATTTTATTACATAAATAACAAAAGCGAACTATAAGTTTCTTTTTCGCGTTTACCATTTATTCACGCTTAAACTCACGGAGAAGAGTAAAATATTAAAATGGCAAAATCGTGATGCGATTTTAATTTTTAACTGTTGGTACATAAAACGTACTCGAAGGACAATCTTTAATCGTTTTATATCATCGAATAATATTAACGTAAAGAGTTGGCCATTTTGCACAATACACGATGCTAAATAATTTATTTTCTATTTTCATCAGCAAATTAATCTACCCACCTTGCCGATTTCATTACTATCTAGCAGGTATACAGGGTGATACAAGCTCTTTTTAACGATTCGCCGTCGCTTCAGAGGCGTACTCGCTGACCACAATCCGTAACAATACTGTAGAAAACACATTACACAATGTTAAGTTTAAATGTTAATACAAAATTTTAGTGGCCTAGACTATGCTATGGTGTTAGAGAAGAAACCTTAAAACTGCCTTATTTTTCTTTTTCTGATGAGCTTATTTTTATAATCCCTTTTCGAATGCGTTACAAGGAGCTGTAAATCTTTAAATCTCCCAACTGGAGAGTTGATTTGTTAATTGGGGGTCTATAGATTATAGAACTATTTGTTACAAAGTTTTTCTCTTTCCTCCTAACTTTGAAATCATTAAAACTCCTATCAAGTATCTACGGTATTAAGACATTTCTTCGAGAATTATCTCTTCTTCTTCTTCTTATACTTCGAGAAGACCTTAAGGTCTGTTAATTGCCAAGGCTCAATTCGGTTGGTTATCCTGTGAGACAGAGTTCCAGCTATCTATTAGGTGATCTTTCTAGCAGTCGTCGGCCTGCTGGTTTTCCGTCTTTAGCGATGTATCCTAGTCTCTCTTGGTCCATTCTGTCTATGTGGTCACGCCAATATCTTTTTCTTTTCCTCCCCCATCTCACCATGTCCTCCACCTTGCATGCCTCTCTTATGTCGCTGTTTCTCACCTTGCCTCTAAGTGTCTTAACGTTTTCATCTTTGCTGTTCTAAAGATGCTGTGTGTCTTATTCGTGTCAGCTCTAGTCTAGATACCATAGATTAGCATCGGTCTAACACAGGACTTATGTATCCGCACTTAACTATCAATGCGCCTGTGGTTGTTTTTCCAGATGATATCTCTCAGACATCCTGAAATTGTTGCGGCTTTGTTGACCTGTGATTTTATGTCGTTTATCGAGTTGTTGCTGCTTGATGTGTCTGCTTCTAAGTAACGGAAGCTCATTACCTGTTCTATTGGTTTATTGTCAATCTAAACCTTACAGGTTCTTTGAAGAAGGTCATACATTTCGTTTTATTTATGAAGATTGACATGTTGCATTTTTCACTAGTCTAATTAAACTTATGTGTTTGCCTTTGCAGATCAATTTCCGTTTCTGCCATGATAACCGCATCATCCGCATAGCACACCATACTGATTGGTTTGTTCAGTCTGTATTCCCTGTTCATTCTTGTCACACTGTGTATAATCTCGTCATTGACGAGGTTAAGAAGGAACGGGCTGAGACTATAACTCTGTCTTATTCCTGTTAGTATCGGTATGTCTTTTGTTGTTTGATGGTCCACTTTTATTCTTGTAATGTTGCCTGTGTTCAGATTTCTGATTATTGTATGATTGATGTTGGGATTTATTTCTTCCTCAATATGTTCAGTATATCGGGCAGCTTTGTCGAACGCTTCAGTTAGGTCAATAAGACACACATAAGCAGGGTAGCTAAATTTAATCGCCTTCCTTTTACCTGTTTCACAATAAGCAGGGCATCAGTTGTCGATCTGTGCTTCCGAAATCCTTGTTGTTCATCTTTGTTATCGATGGTATGCTCTGTTGGTATGCTGGATGTGTTTATTATTTTGTTAAACAGTTCCGTTAATTTTCTTGCATGCTCTTTACCTCCATATTTTATGAGTTCATTGGGGATGTCGTCAAATCTCCGGAGCTTTTCTGTCTTTTAGGTTTTTAATCTTCACACCAACTTCCTCCTCTGTAACCGTTAATCTATTTGTGATATTTTCCTCTGTTTCTTGTGATCGAGGTTCCACCGTATTGGCAGTGTTGTCATATAGGTTTCTAAAATATTTTTCCCACTCGTTCAGAGGAACCCTTTTGGTCTGAATGTATTCGTTTACTGATTTCTTTATGTTTTTAAGCATCTTCCAAATTTTCCTCGGGGCTCCATAAGGATCGTGTTCCATGTCTGTGGAGAACTTCTCCCAGTATTATATATATATATTCAAATATCGATAATTTTGACTTAAAATTATTGTGACTAAAATAATAAAAATATGAAAATAAAGGACATTGTTGCATAAAAAAGGTTTAATTTTAATAACAAAAAATAAAGAAAACATGCTTAGAATTATAGATCAGTATTTATGACCATTCATACGAGTTATTTGTTATTATAACAGCAATTTCTAATGATCCCACTCCATCGATATAAATTCAGCACTTAATGAACCTACGCATTATGAAACAAAAATGTGCATCTACGCTAAGTATGTTTAAGCATTTATTACAAGACTTCATGGTTCATAAACGAGATTATATCTGTGTACTCTACACAGGATGTTATTTAAATTAAGAATATAAAATCAATAAAATATGTACTCAGTAAATTTTGTTGATCGTTCTTTAAGTAATTTTACAAAAACAATTGTTAACACTTTTTTATTATTGTGAGTATTTTAAAAAGGATGATGTGTAAGTGCGCAAAGGTACCATGGGTGTTTAAATGAAAGTGAGTTTGTTGAAAAAGTTAAAGACTATATTAATTTATCTTCTTTGAGAAAATAAATCTCTGTCTCGGGGTGAGTTCCTTATTTTAGTTTTATAGGATATAAGAAAGTTGTATTTGGAAAATTCCTAGATAAAACACATTTTTTCGAAGTAAAAATAAAAAGGTTCACCAACTATGTATTTATATTGGTGCCAATAAAGAATCATTATTTGTGTAATCAGACTAGCAGTTGAAAGATTTTAGATCAGCGATCTAAAAATAAAAACAATACTTCCTGCTAGAATTTATTTAGGCTTTAACAGTTAAAAAATTTTAGCAGTCGCTGTGGCCAATACAAATACATGATGTAGCAGTTGTTCGTCCTTAGACCACCAGTTTTGTATTAATAAATTAAAAAAAAAGACCTACCTATGTACATCAAGCGTAACAATTCCTATTGTTTAGGAAAAAAATCTATCATGGTGACCAAAAAATGCTAAAAAATGACGGGTTTTCCTAATTTTGCATTTGAAGACATAAAACAAGAGGTGTTGTTAAGGGGCACAAGAACTCCTCTATCTTTAACAACTTGCTTATCGCGTAGCAGAGAGGAGTACTTTTTTGTGGTGAAAGGGGGATGAATGTGATGGCATCTGGGTAGGTGTAGGGTGTACAAGAATGGGATATATATATAGATATTTATAAGCTGATGAACTAGCAAGATAGGGCTCATCAGCTCCATACATTGGTCCAGAACCCGCACTCAGGATTACTAAATCTGAGATCCGAGGATGCATACGGGACTGGGTCAAACAAAAACAAAGAGAGCGGTGGAAAGAAGCCCTTCTCTTGTACCAAGGAAAAACATTTATCAAAAAACCCACAAAACACAGAACCGAAGAACTACTGAAGATGAGTAGGAATCATGTAAAAACTATAACGGGTCTTCTTACTGGTCACAGTCCAATGAGAGGAAACATACAAAAAATGGGGCTATACGAGGTATAGTCGAAAAAGTCTTGACTAGAAGTCAGAAGGTCTATTGCGCTTTTATAGACTTGGAAAAGACCTATGACAGAGTGGTGAGGAGTGAATTGTGGTCTACATTGTCTATGTATGGGGCAAGTGGTAGTTTAATACGAGCACTGAAATCACTTTACGAAGATTCCACTGCTTGTGTCAGGATAAACGGAGCTTACACGGACTGGTTTAACATCGAAAAAGGTGTAAGACAGGGATGTGTGGCTTCGCCATGGCTGTTTAACTTATACATAGACAATTGTTTAAAAGATCTGAAAGAGAGTGCGTATGGATTAAAAATGAATGATTTGATCGTCAAATGCCTTCTTTACGCCGATGATCAAGTCATATTAGCGTTATCTGAAGAGTTGCAGTTGCAGGCGATGGTTAGTGTTATGCATGATTCACTGAAAATCAAAGGGATGAAAATAAATGTGAGCAAAACGAAAGTAATGGTTTTTGAAAGAGAAAAAAGCATGACAAACTGTAGAGTTTCGATTGAGGGAGAAAGAGTGGAACAAGTTAATGAATTTGTGTACTTGGGTTCAAAATTTACTAAAAATGGAAAGTATGATAGTGACATTGAGCGAAGGGTGTTGGCAAGAAAACAAATAAATGGGGCACTGCATAGCTTTATGAATAGCCAGAAAGAGTCAAAAAAGGCACGTCTGGCGGTGCATAGAGTTGTGTTGGTTCCTACACTTATGTATGGTAGTGAATGTTGGGTTTGGCAGAAGAAGCTTGAAAATAGGATTAATGCTGCGGAGATGAGTAGTCTGAGAAGTATAGCCGGAGTGACTCGGTTGGATAAAGTTAAGAATAGTGAGATAAGAAAACGCTGTGGTATAAAAGAAGATGTGGTTACAAAGATAGATACAGGAATGCTGGATGGTTTGAACACGTAGAAAGGATGGATGAAGGAAGATTGACGAAACAAATTTATAAGGCGAGTGTGAATGGACAAGTCGGTAGAGGTCGACCTCGGAGAACATATCTCGATCAGATCAACATTGTTTTGAAGAAAGGCCAGGTCAAGAGTACCAACAACCGAAGAGCATGTATGAGAGCACTGATGAAAGTAGAGGAAGCAAAATATGTGTTTAGGAACCGTAGCGGGTGGAAAGAAGTGGTCTCTTCCTACCCCTATGGGAAAAAGGCGTGACTGTATGTATGTATGTACAATGGAAAAATTAACTGTAGAAAATGTGGCAACTTATCAACAGAATAGCAAGAGTTAGTAAGGAATATGGTTTGGACATAAACATATAAAAGACTAAAATTATGGTCATTAGCAAAAACAAGATCGACAACATCCAGTTATCCATCAATAACCAACCAATAGAGAGAGTACCACGTACCTGGGAACACGTATAAACGAGAACTGGGACACAACTCAAGAAATCAAATCACGAATCGCCAAAGCCACAGCCGCCTACAACAAAATGAGCAAACTCTTCAGAAGCCATGACCTTACACTGGAAACAAAAATGAGACTTCTCAGATGTTACATCTTTTCTATCCTCTTGTACGGGACAGAATCTTGGACACTCAATGAAAACACATCCAAGAAAATAGAAGCCTTCGAAATGCGACTCTACCGAAGAATGCTGAGGATATCATGGACCGAACATATCACTAATGAAGAGGTACTAAGAAGAATGAATAAACAAAAAGAAATTATGAACACCATCAAGATCCGAAAACTGCAATATCTGGGCCACATCATGAGAAACGACTCCAAGTACTCCTTACTCCAGACAATCATTCAGGGAAAAATCGATGGAAGCAGAGGTCCAGGAAGGAGAAGAATATCTTGGCTGCATAACCTTAGAAAGTGGGCCGGAAAAACATCAGCCGAACTCTTCCGCATTGCCGTAAATAAAGTTAGGCTTGCCATGCTGGTTGCCAACATTCGTAACGGATAGGAACCACAAGAAGAAGAAGAAGAATGTGGCGAATGGACAAAAACGGCCAAACACATACTTAGGTTAACCCCTGAATAATATAACAGCCAACCGGTAGTCCCCTGTACAGATTGGTATAGAGGACAAGAGTTACGGAATGGGCGGTATGATAACAAACCGGAAGTCACAAAAAGCCCAAGACGCTGAGGTGTAGCTAGCGATAAATGGTTTCAGGTCTTTCGAATGTGGTTGGAGCGGAGTTGGTTAGGGTGCGAAAGCCACTTTTTGTTGTGTTAAGCATTTAGAGGAGTTAGTATGGTACATTGAAGAAAGAAAGGGCATATTAAGCGAAAACCGAGCGTTAAATCATGCTTAATTGATTTTTTTGTCATGATTTTTCTATTAGTTTTAGATTGTCCTGGACGGTTGTTATGGGACTTGAGCCGATATAAAAATTTTGAAATAAATCATTTAAAGATACGAGGCATTTGAAATATTTTAAGAAAATAAGAATTTTACTTAATGTCGTGTTTTATCTAGAAAGGACGTTAAAATGTTTTATCCTGTATGACTTGTTGATTTAAATATTTAAAATAATGTATTGGATATTTAACTATTTGTAAGTAAAATAGTGTGACGTTTATCTACTTAGAGACTTGTCGATTAGGTCAGTATTTATTTCTTACTTGTGTCGTGCTACTTGTTGGCGGTGGATGCGGTTATTGAATGTTTTTTTTTTTCAAAAAAAAAACTCGGTAAGAGTCTGTCTTTGTATATTATGGTTTTCTTTTTTGTAGTTTGCATTGTCGTATTTATTTACTTTTGAAATATACACATAACATAACATAAATGGTAAAAAATTATATATTTAAAAAATATAAGAAATCCCATTTTTTAAATTAAAAATATTGAGTACTGAGTATTGAGTTTGCCGCTGGAAGCGGCAAACGAAGCGTTGGGAAGGAGAAAGGTAAACAAGAATAGAATTCCAACAAAAACACCTTGGTTCAACGATGAAGTAAAAGAACTTTCTCAACAAAAAAAGAAGGCATTCATAAAGTATAAAAACCACAACACGCCTGAAGAATATCAACGGTACAAAGGAGTAAGAAATGAAGTGAACAGAGAAATAACAAAAATAAAACAGACCTATTGGGAAAGATACACCAAAGATTTAGAACACGACTTACACGGAACACAGAAAACAATATGGAGAACATTACAAAACCAAAAGAAACAAATTAACGAAAACGTAAAAATTAACAGCATAACAGAAGAACAATGGGTACGTCATTTCGAAAAATTGTATGCAATGGAAGGAGAAAACCTGGAAAGAGAAGAAGGGGTGGAACTGGAAGAGATAGCACAAGAGGAGATAGAAGAAGCCATAAAAAGATTGAAAAATCGAAAATCACCTGGACCAGATGAAATATATAACGAACTCATAAAATACGCTGGACACACGCTAAACGCAAGGTTATGCGCACTATTTAATAAAATTCTGGTGACAGGGAAAATACCAAAGGAATGGAAGAGCAGCTATACCATCCCCATTTTTAAGATAGGAGATAGGAAAACACCAGACAACTATCGAGGAATTACATTACTCAATACAACACTAAAAGTATTAACATCTATTCTAAGAAACCGTATAGAACAACAAATTCCCATACAGGAAGAACAGCAAGGATTTAGAAAAAATAGAAGCACAACGGACGCAATATTTATGATTAGACAATTGAGCGAAAAAGCAATAGAATATGACAATCCAATGTATCTGTGCTTTGTAGGCCTAACCAAAGCATTTGATAAAATTAGAAAAACGGATATACTAAAAATAATGACAAATAATAAAATCCCCTCACAAATAATAAATGTAATCAACGACATAAACACCAACAATACTACCAGAATAATAACGGACAAAGGAACCACAAAATCAATAAACATCAAAGCCGGTATAAGACAAGGAGATTCGCTTAGCCCTCTACTGTTTAATCTGACAATGGATCAGATAATTGTAACCATAAGAAGAAGGGAAGGTTACAAAATGGGAAATAAAAACAATAATATAATCTGCTACGCCGATGATGCAATTCTAATCGCCAACAATGAAGATAATTTACAAAAATTATTACACCACTTTAACATAACTGCAAAGAAATTTAACATGGAAATCTCCACCAATAAAACGAAAAGCATGGTAATAGCAAGGGAACCAACAAGATGCAAGCTGGAAATAGAAGGAAAGATCATTGAACAAATAATGAGATTCAACTATCTAGGAGTAAACATATCTAGTAACCGGGATCTAAAAATGGAAACACAAACACAGACCACAAAAGCAGTACAGGTGGCGGGAGCATTGAGAACAATGGTTTGGAGAAACAGATTCATGAACATCGAAAATAAAACAAGAATTTATAAGGCAATGATAAGACCGATATTAACATATGCAAATGAAACGCAAACTGAAACCAAAGCAACCAAACACAAAATGCGAGTAACAGAGATGAGAATATTGCGGTCAATTGCAGGAGTAACACTACGAGATAGAAAGAGAAACGCAGAAATCAGAAAAAAATGTAAGATCGAAGACGTAGTAAAATGGATGAAGAAGAGAAAGAAAGGATGGCATGTTCAACGAATGGACGAGAATAGGCTAGCCAAAATATGTAAGAATGAAAGACCAGC
Source organism: Agelastica alni (assembly GCA_950111635.1). Classification (NCBI taxonomy): domain Eukaryota; kingdom Metazoa; phylum Arthropoda; class Insecta; order Coleoptera; family Chrysomelidae; genus Agelastica; species Agelastica alni. Next base: position 11,921,533 of record OX467718.1, read on the forward strand.
CGGAAAGCGACCACGAGAGAGACCACCAAAAAGGTGGTTTGAAAGTTGGAAATCGTCCTCCATGGAAGATTAGAACAGGCAACAGGACTAAGTCCTAGTCTATAAAAGGAAGAAGAAGAAGAAGAAGAGTACGGTGCAACAGAAGTAGCTTGGCGGGCGACTAGCCTCTAAACTAACAAATATTCGGCTGGATATACTTCACATTCGTAAACTTCTTCCTCCGATTGTACTTGAGACTCGCGATTACTGAAAATTTCGTCGTCGCCGAACGGATCGTTATTCGAATGTTTTCGTTGTGCGCAGATTTTGTGTTCTTCGCCCGCCAAGCTACTTCTGTTGCACTGTAAATATCGTGCGTCTCCCTAACTAAGGGATGTTTCGTATACTAGTCTTATTTTTCGGATACATACTCAAACTCGATTTATAGGTTAAGAAGTTATTGTATATACCATGACAAATGACATCTGAGTTGTTATCAGAGTGACATTCCGTTTTTTGAGAATGACCAGTAATAAAAAAAAATACAGGGTGGCCAACCGAAAACGAAACAGTCATTTGCAGGAACCTCGTCAGCATTTTAGAAAAACTGCAGCGATTGTTCGTCAGTATTTATACCACCGTTTTCCATGGCATTGGATTGGGAGAAAAGGCAGCATTGAATGTCTTACACGATCGCCGGATTTATCGCCCCTATGATTTAAATAAATAGATTGACTCGGAAATCCCACTAAACAATCTAAATTAATATCATATGTATTGCTTGTAAGATACATTGTGTTTTCTGTTCTATTTATTTAAAACATAAAAGATTTTTAATATTGATATAAGATGTTAGGTTAGCTAATTACATAATAACTTAAGACAAGAGGACCCTTAAGTAGGGACTGAATAAATTAACCGACTTGGTATTTTACATGGATCTCACATCTTTTTACGGTAGAAGAACTTTTCGGAATTGGTTGGACTTTAGCGTTTCTTCACATGGAATCAAGCATACCAAATTATTTAGGGATGCGAGCTTTTTACAAGTTAAGTTTTTGATGGCATCTCATTTCTTTTTTTTCTTTATTATACATATACAGATACACTGATTCATTCACTGCAAATGTAACTTTGTATTCCTATATATTTATATGGGATTTTAAAGTTATTTATGCAGTTGGTGTATCTGGAAAACAGGACCGAAATTGCAAAATATTTTAGTTCTTTCTTGATTTATACTTCTTCTTCTTCTTAATGTGCCATCTCCATTAGCGGAGGTTGGATATCACAGTCGCAAATTCTTCTCGGTTTTCGGCTGCTCTTATAACTTCTTAGTCCAGGCCAGTCCATTGACGTATGTTTCTCAGCCGTGACATTTTCTTTCTTTCGAGGCCACGTTTGCCTTCGATTTTTCCCTTAACAATAAGCTGAGCGTAACGGTATTTAGCGTTTCTCAGAATGTGACCTAGATACGCTGTTTTCCGTATCTTTACGAGTTTAAACAGCTCACGCTCTATCCCCGGCCTGTGAAGAACCTCTTCATCTGTGGTGTGCGACGTCCATGTTATTTTGAGCATTCTACGGTACGTCCACATCTCAAAGGCTTCTAATTTGATTTATACACTAAACACTAATTGTATTCTAAATTTGAAGCTTTTATGTCTGCTAGAAGTGCCTTAGAGTTTTGATGATCGGTCAGTCAGCGAGTAAGTGACAAAATTAAGTGACTTTGACTAGTTATGTTACTTAAACTATTGGTTCAAATTGCATGAAATTTGAAATATACGGTGTTTATACAATGCCTGCTTGGTTATTGAAAATTCAAGCTACTAGTTTTATCCACAACGAAGTTATAGAGGGACGAAAATGGCCCGAACTGCTTCGAGAAAAGGATGGTACGGCCGTGCCGCTTTTTTGCTCGATTAAGCGGGGGCACTCCATTAATTTATGCACGTATTTATAATTAAAATAAAAAATATGTTTTAATTAATTTTTCCCATAAAACCAAATTACTTGATAAAAAAAATTTAAAACCGACGTGGATGTTGCATATAAATTTCTTTGATGATTTCGAAACCGCAGTAGAATTTACTTCGATATTAGTGAATGAAAAATCGACCGCAATAAATCGATTTTGTATCGTTTTTCTTACGCTATAGCATACTGCACTCCAAATCTCCTTATTGTATGTTAGTGTCAGAACCGTTAAAAAAAGTATGACTAATTTACGATGAAAGGATCTAATTCGAGAAATGGTGATTGCACTCCTTTTTAAAATGACTTTAAATTTTGTGGTAATAGTCCAGTCAAAAAGACCGCGAAATCGGGTTTTTGGCATTTACGGCTGAAACTATGAAAATAATCAGAAAAATGCGTACCAAACTGTGGTTAAAGTAAAAGAGTTCTCAACCCCCGAGAAGGGTGTAAAAAAAATTAAAAACTACCCCGAAATACGATTTTTGGGTTATATTTTTAAAAATATCAAAAAAAATTTAAAATAAAAGTTGTAGAGCATTAAATTTTAGGCCTGCCTCTCTCAGACAATTTTTCCCCTAAAACGCACCCTTTCACCTCTACGACGATTCAGCGTAATAAAAAAAAAATTCAATAAAAATATAAAAATTGGGCTTTTTTAATTTTTTAAAAAAGTTACAAACAGGAAATTTTTTTTTCATACCTTCTATTAAAAGTCATGGAGTGAAAACGGTTTTTGCTCGACACGTAACAGTGCAGTATGCCAGACTTTGTCAAAAGCCCGGCTCACATCCAGAAACACAGCAGAACAATAGATTTTATCTTGCATTATTTACTTACAAAAATAACATTATATAAATCACAAGAGTTTAATTTGGTTAATAATAGGATTTGGAAAAGTCATGTAAATTTTTTCCAAATTAAAAATGTTTAGTACAAACAGTTTTTAGTACGCCACATTTTTTGGTATACAAAATAAATCTATTGTTGGTAATAGTTAATTAATTAAATCTATCTTTTTCAATGTTTATTATTGCGAAAGTGCGAGTGAAATAGCTCGTATATTCAATGTGAATATTATATTTACTGCACTCGGTAAACTCTCTTATAATCGCAAAGAGTTGTAGCATTCGCAAGCATAATAATAAAACAACTTTACATATGTACAAGAGGATGCACCTTAGTGCACGTGCTGATTGTATATTTTGTTATAGTTTTGCACGGTTGGTACTTCTAAGTGGGTAGTACTGGACTGATAACATCGCTGATTGCTACGTTGATTGGGTTCAGGATAGGATTTTGAACTTTATGAGTAACAGGGTTAGTCAACCTCCTGGCTCCTTCTTACTACATGTTTCATATTTAACTCTTTTAAAAATATCCATTGAAACGTTTCTTTAAAAAAAAACAAACATTTAAAAGCGAGTGCAGCAGCATGCACTATAATAAAATAAAATAAAATAAAAAAAACTCTTCACCTCCGAGGGTTGCTCATAAAGATTATTGGTAAAAGGTGACTATAAAAATTTAAGTGGATTTTAAAATACACTGCTCCAAAAAGTTAACGCGCCACTTAATATTTTTGGAAAAATATGGCCATTGAAAACAATCTGTAATAGCTATTTGTTTATTAAGAGCGCAAAGTGATATACGCGAAGCACTAAGTAAATGTAGCATTTCACAAAACGGTACCGTAGCGTTAAATTAAGGCTCTTGTTGCTGAGCTTATGCTACCCTGGCCTGCTCTATTCTGCTACGTATCTCCGTGTCTGGGTCGAGGTTCTCAGTTATCCAGCTTCCGAGATATCTGAACTTGGAGACATGGTGAATATTATTACTCTTGACTTTAAATACTTAAATGTACATTTGGTGTTCTGCTAACCACCATTACCTTCGTTTTGTCTCCTTCGGTAGTTATCCTGTCGATAAGGCGTTGAAGCGCTTGCTGCCTTTTATCCAATATGACTGTGTCATCGGCATAGTGAAAGTTACTAACAACCTGCCCAATAATTTTTATCCTATCCTCTGTATCTTTCAAGACATTTTCAAAGATTGATTCCGAGTAAAGATTGAATAGAAGGGGGGGGATAAAACACAACCGTGTCTTACACCTTTCTCCACTGGGAAGTTCTGTGTAGTTTCATTTTCCACTTTCACCGATGCTGTGTGATTTAGGTAGAGGTTCAACTTGAATCCAATAGAGTATGTCTCGGATATACTCGGAAGGAAATTACATCCAAACCAGCATAAACCAACTTGGTGGACATTTGGAATCGACTGGAACAAAACACCCCCCAAAATCTTATTTTAAGCATGAACCTTCGATGCCAAGACGTGATTATAAGCTGAGGTGGAAATATCCCATATTAAGATTAAAAAGTTGCATAAATATTCTTGGTTTAATTTGTTTCTTTCAAAAATTTAAATTTCGAAATTGCTTCTTTTATTTTTTTTTCTTATTTTTTCTGCTCAATCTTACGAATACATGTAAGCGCCATGGTTTGAATGGGTTGTTAGATTATTGTTAATGGTTGAAAATCCAAGAATACCGTAATCACCAAGATTAAGCGTGGACTGTATATTTGAGGATAAGGTGTGACTAGTGTAGGTCGACCTTTACCATAAGCTGTTGACTAATATGAAGGGGTTGCTTATTCCGGCAACCATTCGGTCGACAGAGCCTCGTTTATTTTCTAGCAGGGCGCACCACGTGCAGGTGAGGTTGTCATTTGGGTCAGTTTTCGTCCCTTGTATTGCAAGAAGTTTTCTTTGGTTAAACGTTGTCTGTAAACGAAATATCCTGTGGGATCGTAGCTGGGTGTCAAGCGTCAGATTGTCTACTACTAAATTGTGTATATTTTAACGACTGAGTATAAGATTCTCGGTATTTCACCTGAAAGTACCTCTCTGTCAGGTAGGAGTTTAGTACTACATAGAAGGTGTATGGTAAATTTTTCTTGATTTTGTATAGAAGCCCAGCATACCAGACCTTGTCAAAGGCTTGTGTGATATCTATAAAGGCAGCAGAGCAGTAGCGTTTGTGTTCTAATGCACTGCGTACCTCATTTGCAACTCTATGAACCTGTTTTATGGTTGCGTGCTCGTTTCTGAATCCGAACTGGTGATTCGGTATTAGGTTCTTTTCTTCTAAAATTGGTTGTAACCTTTGAAGGAAGAGTTTTTCAAAAAAAATTGACAGTATTGGTAAAAGGCTAATAGGTCTGTATGATCTGACATCTGCTGGATTTTTACGGGGTTTAAGGATTAGTATTATCTGGGCTATTTTCCATTGTGACGAGAAGTGCCTTGTGTTAGAATCTCGTATTGAAGATAATATTTTAATTTGCGACCACCTTCGTTTTAATATTCTATAGTTTTTCCTTATTGCCTGCAGGCGCCTTCAAATATCGGCGGCGTCGCGACGTCCCGACCAGGACATGATCACCGGCACCGATTTGCTATAAAATTGCCTATAAGTTTGAAAGGTGGCGTTTCCAGGGTAAACCATGTATACGTATGAATTCCCTAGACAGTCCCGATCAGGAACTGGGGGCGTCTTATGATTTTGCGTAAAAAAATTCAAAATTGTAGTCAACTTTTGTTCCTTTTACATTGATCAGTTATGTAATAGGGTAAGTAATTAAAAAAAAGCTTAAAATGAATTTGTTTTTGTCCCTTGTACTGCAAGATCGTAGCTGGGTGTCAAGCGTCAGACTGTCTACTACTAAATTGTGTTTATTTTAACGACTACTTTAATTTGACGACCACCTTCGTTTTAATACTCTGTAATTTTTCCTTTTTGCCTGCAGGCGCCTTCAAAATATCGGCGGCGTCGCGACGTCCCGACCAGGAAATGATCATCGGCACCGATATCGCGCCGTATTAGCGATCACTGCATTCTCGTGTTGTTATGTTCTCTCACTCTCTTTCTCTTTCGTTAGTCAATAATACGCGTTCGTAATATTGTTGTCAGTCTTTGCGCGTACGCTGCGAGCAGCTGAGCGCGTAGCGTGTTATCATCTACCATCGTATTTTCTTAATATTATTTAACGTAACCTCATATTCGGTAAAGTGAACCCGGTGGCAGCAGTCCCGTCGTCTTTTTTTTTTTGTAGTTGTTGTCGTTAGTCGTTTGTTCGAATTGTCAATTGTTAACCGAGAGTATAACGGCGTCCAGTCGTATTGATACAAATCGAAGGGGATCCATTGTAAAGATGGTACGTATTATTTTTGTATTGCCCGGTAGGTTGAACGTCGATTTTTTTTACCGTGACGGTTGATCTAATTATTGATTTTATTTAGAATATTGTTCGTAACAAGAATCACAGTTTTTAAATGAAGACATTCAATCTGACGCGAGGTTTCTTAAAACCTGAATTTTAAACAATTGCATCGGGTAATAAAATTATTTATACACTCAACACCATCATTAAAAATGCTAATGAGTATTTAATTGTTATTGACTGACCGTCAATTTAAAATTGTTATGCAAAATAGCAATTTTGGGTTTTTTCATTAAAAGTAAAATTTAAGTACAGGGTGTTTCAATACTAATTGGAAATAATTTAACTATAGAATCCTGAACTCAAAATATGAAGAACCGACCCAATTCACCTAGATAAAATGTGACTCCTGTCTGAGTTACAGGGTGTGTATTTGAAAATTATTTGTGCCCAGTACTTTAAAACTATTCGAAGTATTATTGTCATGTTTCGAGTGTGAGTACTATACACCCTACAAAATTATGTTGAATGAACGTTTCTGGCTACTACCAGAGGCGTACGTCAGGGACAAGTGACTGGTTGATCCCTCCCAAATTTTACGCCACTGACGGAATTGCAATTTTATCACAATTTTTCGATTTTCCAATACTTTCTACGTGAATATTGTACTCTTTCTTCATGGCGATAAAGTTATTATTTTATTGAGGTATTTTGGGTTAAGTAATTCTCAATTGCATTTATTACGCGATGGAAACTTCAATCTCTATTATCAAAAAACGTTATTTTATTCATGGAAGTTTTTTTAACGAATAGATGCATCAAACAATCAAAAACAAATTGTGGTTTTGTAAATGTTATAATCTAAATATGAAAACAATTTTACAACAAATTTTATTGTCAATCAGCCAAACATATTAAAACTAGAGGATCGTTTAGCAAAAGAATAAATAAACTTATTAAGGTAAACGGAGGTCACATTGAACATTTGTTTCTAAATTTTGTTTATGTGCTTTTTAATATTTTCTTTTTAATAAAATTGTTCTTATATTAAGATTATATATAACATTTTTAAAACCACAATTTGTTTTTAATTGTTTGATGCATTTATTGAAATGAAAATAATTGTGCAGCTTCATGTTTAACCCAAATATCTCGAAAAATAATAACTTTATGAAGAGAGATAAAGAAAAAATAGTAATGAAACACCCTGTATAATGTATATTGTAAAAAATACACATAGACTAAAAACCATCTGCATCACCTTAATTTCTGATGTAATATGTCTATTTTAAAATTAATTAAATAATTGGTTAATTACATTGTTATTTCTATGAGACAATCAATGTGTGATTAAAATTTTGGTAATTATTTGGAAGTAAGATTTACCACATTTTTAAAGAAAACACATCAAAAAATCAACATTTTCAAATACTTTTTTTTTCAAAATTGGTCATTTTATTATTTACAAAAAAAAAATGACTGGTTCAATTGTTTAAAAATTTAAAGGTAATAGCATGGCCCCTGTGCAAGGATGACACGCAAAATCGTTAAGCGTTCCACATTTTTTCTTGAAAAAACAGCTAATAAAAGAGTACCACCATATACACTGTGTTTATTTGAAAAGGACCGACCCTTAATATTTCAGAAATGTGACATATTAAAATGAAACACGTAAACTTTTAACTTAAAGGGGATACTTTTTAGCATTAACATCGTAAACGTTAGATTTACCCCTCCCTACCAAAAAGATACCCCTTTTTTTTTTCAAAAATGGCGTTAGGTATCAAGTCATACCCCATTTAAAATGTCTGGTTAATCTCTATTCAATCATATTGTTTTGCCTTTGATACCAGCCTTTCATTGTTATTTAATCGTTGTTTAAAATTGGCTCTCTTTAAACTTTTTATTCTTCTGTAGCAGCATGACACACTCTGGAAGGATTTCTTCATGTACGAATTGCTCTTGAAAGCATATCTTAAGCATACCATATGGGATTCATATTTTGGGACAAATCAGCTTAATTCAGACAATAAATTCCCTAAAATTATCATCAATACACATTATAGCGTAAGCCTGTAGAAATTATTTAATATACCTTTCACTAATCATTGTACCTTCACCGTGAACTAATTCAGTACATCTATCAGAAATAATTCCTGGCGCTGCTTCCTTTGAAGGTGGTACAGAACTAATGTTCTCCGTAATTTCCTAGAGGAGGAAGGAATCGACCGTATAGAGTGGCCCCCTATGTCGCCAGACTTAAATCTCATCGAACATGCCTGGGATGTGCTTAAGAGGGCAATTGCTCGACGTCCACAGCCTCCACTGGCTAGACAGGAGCTGATACGAGTTGCAATAAAAGAATGGCAAAACCAATAATATGTCTTGGCATGACCATGTTGCTAACATCGCAAAGTCGGCAAGCCAGAGGCTAGGTTTTCTGTGGAAAGCTAGAAAGTTTTTTACTCCTGATCAACTGTTGACGACGTACAAGGCTCAAATCCGACCTCTACTGGAGTATTGCTCGCACATTTGGGGTTCAGCACCAAGGCATTCTCTTCGTCTTCTAGATTCCATTCAGAAAAGAGCCATTCGCTTAATAAACAGCTCAACTCTCACAAATAACCTTCACCCTCTAGAACATAGAAGAAGAGTTGCAGACCAGTCATTGCTCTACAGATATTTCCATGGCAGATGCTCCAGAGAAATAAAATCTCTTGTACCACCATTGGCCACATTCGGCCGAAGAACTTGGCACGCTGATCAGTCTCACCCATTTACTACAAGGACCAATCCTTATCAAGAATCCTTCTTTTACAGGGCTGCTACGGAATGGAATAAGCTTCCAAAATCAGTTTTTCCAGAGAACTATGACCTGGAACTTTTTAAAAAGCGTGCCCACAATCATTTCCTTTCTATGATCCCTTCCCCTTCTAATAGTCGCAGTGCGGGCCGTCCGCGGCCCACCCTTTTTGCGACTATTTTCATAAAAAAAAAACCTACCGTTCCAGACCATCGATGAGTTAATTATAAGCAAGGAGAGACGAACTTAAGCTTGCATTAACGCGAGAGATGGCGACTATTAATTTTGGTTTTATCAGAAAACATGGCGGAATTCTAAAATCCCGCGTGTGCTTTTCAATCCATTGCTGTTGACGAACTCGCTGCTCAAATTGTAACCTGGAAAATTTTACTGGTGGTCAAGATCTCATTGAACTCAAAAATTCGTCTTCTTAGCGCAGAGGCAGGAATTTGAACACCAACCGCATGTCTCACTTTTCTCTTCTCGAATGGTTAATGTTATTTATCGGTTATGCTGGTCATTTAGTGACACGTTCTTTTCAACGTCTATTTCGCACATAATTAGTCTATATAACAAGGAACATTACTTTGTAAAACACTTCTAATTTCAGCTACAAATCTTTGCGAATGAAGCAAATCCACTATTGCAAAAATTCTGGCGTGGTCGATTTATGAAATTACTCTTTAATTCATTGTAACGCTTTAAACTAATTATTTTAAAAAACACATTAAAAAGGTTATCGTAACATTACAGCCTTAAATAATTTAATTTGCGCGACATTTTGTATTTGTTGGATGTTTAATTATTGTAAACGTCAGGCTTTGCAAAACTTTTGAATCCATGTATATAACGGTACTTAAACTGGTCAATAAAATATCCAAATGAAATTTTTTTAATGCCTATTATTGTTGAAATTGATGTAAAATATATTTTAAATTTAAACATTTAAACAGATGGAAGTAAAGTGTAATGAAAATATAATTATATTTTTTAAAAAATGTCAAACTAGAACTTACTTTTTAAAATTGGACATGGTTTATTCTCAATTTTAATAATGATCACTATAGAAACAACTACCAAACAAATCCGACAAAAATTATTTTCACTGTAGCGTTTCTGTTTGTTCCGTTTGTCGCTCGAGTTATCTGAAATAGAAAAAACTATGCAAGCACCCACATAGCAATTTTTTTTTTACTTATTTAACAAAATCCCAACAAGTACAACAACCGACGAGCATGTATGAGAGCACTGATGAAAGTAGAAGCGAAAGATGTGTGTAAGAACCGTAGCAAGTGAAACGCCTACCCCTACGGGAAAAAGGCGTGACTATATGTAAGTATGTATGTACAAAATCCCTTGCGCGGAATTGTAGTAACATTGCAATCTGATCTTATTATTATTTAGCAACTCACAGCTAACTTAAAATACTACTTTGTAACTAAGTAAAGGTTTTACTTTCACTGCACTTACTTAAAAAGCTTGGTCCTTTTTAGTCTACTCACTAATCCTGCAATGTCAAGGAGCTGGTTTGCCTCGATATTGGTATGATGGTGGAGTGGTAGTTCATAACTCATGAAATTTTTTGCATCTGGCTTGTTTAACAGTAACCACATCCAGATCCCCATGTAGGTTACTATTTCAGATGCTCCTTAGTACCTTGTAAAATTTTTGTCTATGGATTTAGATTAATTTATTTTGATCCTCCACCTTTTAGTCCGTGTTGGCTCAATGGCCGAAGTAATACAATAATTAATTTGAACAAGTCGTGAACTTGCTCAGCTTCAATTAGTCCTCTGAAAAGTGGACTGTATCTGGAAATTAACTTAAAGATTGCAATTAAAAGATGAATGATTTTAAAATATTATAACCAATTTTTAAACAGGCTTAGCCTTTACGACCCCCCGAAAATCGACTTACCTAATGATGGAGTCTTGTAGATTCTAATGTTTGGATATACAACTAACAGGATTTCTCACTATAGATCTCTTCAATAAGGATTAAGTTGACGTCGAGATTGAAATTCAATCTTATTTTTGCGAGTTCACTGTTTTTCGAGAAAAATGAAAGCTTTTAATTTACCTTAAGCATTAACAAAAACCATTGAAGGCTAACTGCTTAAAATAAAACATATAAGCGGAAGACAAAATGTTTTGAACATGTGAATTAATACGTGGTAACAAATTGGGAAAACAAAATGACGTATAGTGTCTAAAGCGAAGATTGAAATGCTAATGAAGGCGGTGGAATAAATGGGTAGCTCTGCAAATATGTGGGTAATGCCAGCGCCTTGCAGAATTCCACAGATCCAAGCGTGGTAATACTATCCACCAGATGGCAGTAAATGTTCGATTCTAACAAATTAAACTACATAAAACGTCTTCTACTATTTATAAGGCAGTATCGTTTGCAAGTGTTGCTAAAGTATCATTTTCCAACTTAGGAGTATAGCAGAGGTCCCAACAACGGCAATTTGTAATAAATGTCTCTGTGTCCAGTTCTGTAGACTTCTTTACATGTTGCAATATCTTAAGTAAAGTTGGTAGTCAACAATTAAGATAGAAGATGTAGTGAGACTTTTAAAATTTGCGTTCACTGGACCAGAACCAGTTTTTGCCGCCAAATTAATTATTTCGGACTGGGCGGAGAGAAAAATACTCACGTACTGGACCGATATACCAGGGTTGGCTCACTCGAAGGCTTTTTACCTAAACCATTGAGAAACACAACTAAGCAGATTCTAGAATGGAGCAGAAATGATCTGCGTATTCTAACAGGACACTGTCGTCTAAGATACCACCTCAGAAAGATAGGTCTGAACCAAAAAACGGACTGTCGGTTTTGCTGCGGGGAAGACAAAACTGCTGAACATATACTATGTTCATGCCCTGGCCTGGGAAGAATAAGGTTCAACATATTTGGTTACACTAACCTAGAACCTACCGATTTTAAAAAAATCTCACCCTATACAACCATGAACTTAATAAGAAGGGCTGGATTGTGCGGTTAACTGTAGCCTCTAGTGGTGAGCCACAATAGACCTACTAAGGGTCGCGGTAAAGGGGCGACTACGCCCCTCTCACATTATACCTAACCTAACCTAAGCTAAGGGTTGCTAAAGTATTATTTTCCAACTTAGGAGCATAGGAGAGGTCCCAACGACGGCAATTTGTAATAAATGTCTCTGTGTCCAGTCCTGTAGACTTCTTTACATTTTGCAATATCTAAAGTAAAGTTGGTAGTCAAAAATTAAGACAGAAGATGTAGTGAGACTTTTAAAATTTGCGTTCACTGGACCAGAACCAGTTTTTGCCGCCAAATTAATTATTTCGGACTGGGCGGAGAGAAAAATACTCACGTACTGGACCGATATACCAGGGTTGGCTCACTCGAAGGCTTTTTACCTAAACCATTGAGAAACACAACTAAGCAGATTCTAGAATGGAGCAGAAATGATCTGCGTATTCTAACAGGACACTGTCGTCTAAGATACCACCTCAGAAAGATAGGTCTGAACCAAAAAACGGACTGTCGGTTTTGCTGCGGGGAAGACAAAACTGCTGAACATATACTATGTTCATGCCCTGGCCTGGGAAGAATAAGGTTCAACATATTTGGTTACACTAACCTAGAACCTACCGATTTTAAAAAAATCTCACCCTATACAACCATGAACTTAATAAGAAGGGCTGGATTGTGCGGTTAACTGTAGCCTCTAGTGGTGAGCCACAATAGACCTACTAAGGGTCGCGGTAAAGGGGCGACTACGCCCCTCTCACATTATACCTAACCTAACCTAAGCTAAGGGTTGCTAAAGTATTATTTTCCAACTTAGGAGCATAGGAGAGGTCCCAACGACGGCAATTTGTAATAATTGTCTCTGTGTCCAGTCCTGTAGACTTCTTTACATTTTGCAATATCTAAAGTAAAGTTGGTAGTCAAAAATTAAGACAGAAGATGTAGTGAGACTTTTAAAATTTGCGTTCACTGGACCAGAACCAGTTTTTGCCGCCAAATTAATTATTTCGGACTGGGCGGAGAGAAAAATACTCACGTACTGGACCGATATACCAGGGTTGGCTCACTCGAAGGCTTTTTACCTAAACCATTGAGAAACACAACTAAGCAGATTCTAGAATGGAGCAGAAATGATCTGCGTATTCTAACAGGACACTGTCGTCTAAGATACCACCTCAGAAAGATAGGTCTGAACCAAAAAACGGACTGTCGGTTTTGCTGCGGGGAAGACAAAACTGCTGAACATATACTATGTTCATGCCCTGGCCTGGGAAGAATAAGGTTCAACATATTTGGTTACACTAACCTAGAACCTACCGATTTTAAAAAAATCTCACCCTATACAACCATGAACTTAATAAGAAGGGCTGGATTGTGCGGTTAACTGTAGCCTCTAGTGGTGAGCCACAATAGACCTACTAAGAGTCGCGGTAAAGGGGCGACTACGCCCCTCTCACATTATACCTAACCTAACCTAAGCTAAGGGTTGCTAAAGTATTATTTTCCAACTTAGGAGCATAGGAGAGGTCCCAACGACGGCAATTTGTAATAAATGTCTCTGTGTCCAGTCCTGTAGACTTCTTTACATTTTGCAATATCTGAAGTAAAGTTGGTAGTCAAAAATTAAGACAGAAGATGTAGTGAGACTTTTAAAATCGTTTCCTCACCCTGTACATTACATTACGCACGACCTTACCCGGTTTTGTTCGGCAGGTATTATTACGGTATCTGTGCAAAATCTTAAATACTGTTACGATTTCTTGAGTCCGTCTCTGTTGACCCTTTCTGTCGCGACAATGCGTCGGCCACAATTGGGGGACTGTCGGCGCGGAGACCAATAGAAAGTTCCTGCAAATTCTCGACGAGGTGTCTAATAAATTCTCGCCGTATCGAAAAGGGGTCTATCGCCTTCGCTAATAAGGTCGAAGTATGGTTTGCAGGTATAAAAGGGACAGTGGCCGCGGACAGTTTAAGTTAAGTTTTTAAAGTGTTTATGATTTATTTAATTTAAAAATTGTATATCCAAGTGATTTATAAGTGATTATTTAAGTATTGTTTATTGTTGTTTGCTTCTTTTACTGTTTTAAACAGTTTACTATATTGTACTAGGTTTACTTACTAAAAACCATATTAAATTTATGCTGAAAACACCAAATCTTGAGTATAATAATAAGACCGAAGGTACCGTAATTGAATTATCTTTTATAATAAATATTTTTTGTCTTATTTAAATTTAAATCTTTCTCAACATCACTGGAAACAAATAACATTGACCTATATCGACCGTCAATCAGCGGAAGTGACATTGTTTCCTGTTTGCACTTTTGTCGTTATTTTGTTTGCAAGTATCACGTTTAATAATAAATAAATATTACTGGGAATGCAGATTTGTTACTTACATACCGTTGACATTGTAGGCAGTAAAATGAAGTTTTTTCATTAAATAATGTACCCTTAAATTTTTTTAAGTTACGCCAATGTTTTCATTGCACTTTTTATAAACTAAAATCAGGATATCTGTGCCACCTTGTACTTTTCGTCAGGAATATACACTGAATGAAGTCAAAAAAAATAAAACGATTGTGAAAATTAAATATAATAATTTATAATTGCATAAATTTTGATAAATTAATATTATTGTTAAATTTATATGGTTATACCCATACTTACACCACTGGAGGTAGGAAATGACACTTTTGCTGATAAAACCTTTTGTTTGCGGCAGGCTTTCAAATACAAACAGGGTGGCTCAAGTAAAATATAATATTCCACATTATAACAGCTATTGCGGACCATTTAGAAATCATAAGAGTTTGTTTGATCTCTCTGTTTGCGTTTTGCATTTATAAGTAGGATTTATTACTCCATTTTAAAATAGAGTATAGTTATTATGGTGTATAGCCCTCAACATACCCCCTTTGAACCTCCTGATAAAATATCTGGCCAGGAACACTGCTTACAGACTAAAGTGCCAGGGAGGATGAAGGAGCAACAGGATTGGCCACACCAAGATCGAGGACCTCCGCAAACACCCCTTCACAATAAAGTCGGACAAAATTTCGAGAGAGACCTTGATAGGGAAAAACTATAAAACAAAAATACCAACCAGAAAAGACTGGTTGAAGAAAACATCATTTACCAGCCCAGGAGTGAAACGATGGTACACTGATGGATCAGGGTACCAGGGACGCTACGGGGCAGGTGTGTTTGGAGCATCCTGCAACCACAGGGAAAGCATTCCGCTGGGGAAATACGCCTCGGTCTATGCCATACTCAAGTACGCTACGCACCTGACAGAAAACAGAGTGATTAACAGTGACAGATATTCTCACTGACAGTCCGCGTCCATAAGGGCCCTCGTGAGTAACACCACAACATCATCGGTAGTGTGGGACTGCATGCAAGCCCTCACTGAGTTAGCGACGGTAAATAAAGTCACTCTTACATGGGTTCCTGATGAATTGGCAAAAAATGGGACCCTGGTGAAACCAAGAAGCCAGTTGGTTGGATTGCCAATTGCCGAAGCGAAACATTTATTGAAATTAATCCTTGAACAAAAAAATATTGCTCAGCGGAATGCAAATACTGGCTGCAGAACATCAAAAAGCTGATGAAAAAATCTCTTCAGAAGAGGGCTGACGCACTCTGGACGATAGACCGGAGTAGACTAAGCAGCACGCTTGGCCTGCTCACAGGACACATCGCACTAAGGGCGCACCTCTTTAAACTTAAGCTGGCGGCCGAGAAAAACTGTCGACTGTGCGGAGAGGAGAAGGAGAGCAGTATACACATTCTGTGTTACTGCCCGATGCTAGCGGTGTACAGGTATCAAACCTGGGGCCGTATCCAAGCGATTTAAAAGAGACAGGACCAACAGAAATCCTGAGGTTCGCCAAAATGAGCGGACTTCAATTCTGATGCCCTGAAGACAGACACAGCGGTAGTCACAGAGGATCAAAAGATCTAGGTGACATAGGTGCCGATTCCAAAGGCCCAACCGCAATATTGTAATGTAATGTAATGTATTATGGTGTTGCACAGTTCATGAAATTTCTCATTACCTCTACGACCTCCTGAAACACCCTCTACATTAATTTAAAAAGTTGGCAATACTTTCTTATCTTGTATTTTACCTTACTATAAATTAAATCATCCTGTGAAATATTTTATTTATTTTTATAGGAAAATATGTACGCTAGGGGAAGTTTTAATTATACCTTTATGTCTTGTTTTTTCGATTAGCCCTCCTCTATTTTCTTTGTTTTTATTAATTTGCAAATACTACGTTTTATTTTTGCCTTCATGGGTACCTACATTTGAGTTGTCGACATATTTGATGCGGTTATTAACTACTAATTTACCATAAAAACACAACTTTAATCATTTTTTAATGACCTCTCAAATCGTCTCTTTGTCACAATTACTTTTTTATAGACGTTGGTACTGTGCGTTTTCTGTAAACATCATAATATAATTTCAATTAGGTTTCGTAATTATTTAAATATAAACCCAATAAACTGCTTTTATTTTTAGGTGATAAATACTAAACTAATTAGCTCAAACAACATAGATTACCAATGAACAATAGACAATGTGTCGCAGAAGAATTGGGTCAACAGATGACAACAAACCTTTTCACTGCAAATTTGTTTTGATATTGTTACGAAATTTACTTTTTTTTTGATTTCGGTGATTTTAAACTCTCGATACAGTAACAAAACAATTTTTATGCCAATACTTTCACACAATAAATTTTACTGTTACAAACACATAGATATTCACTTGGTTATTCAACTAATTACAACTGTTTAAATTTCATAACTCATAAACACTTTAAAACTGTCTTTTTCACGACCGCTGTCATTTTTATATTTCTAAATCATAATTCCAGACTATTCCACCTTTTTTTCGAGAGTCCGAAACATTCCTTCTACCTTTGCGACGCGGTGTTCGAGAAGTTGCTAGACTGAGGCGGCGGCCGACAAAGCAGTCATTATTATGCACCCTAGTTGTGGTCGACAAATAACAGGGCCGGGTTGTAACAATATTGATGTTCAGTGCCATAAGTTGGTAGTATTCTACTTTAGATCAGCAAGGCTTCTTTTGCTTTTCCTTGAGAAAGGCGCACTATAGTTGAGAGTGGAGATACATTCCCAATTTTTAAATAACAAAAATTTTTTGCCATGGTTGCCAGCTGGATCTATTCAAATAAAATTTTTAATTTTTATAATTATTTTGATTAATTTTATTTATAGGCGTGGGCCTACTCTGGCTATACGTTCACGGCCTGTTAAAGTTAAAGCTATTTGTAAGTAGTCTTGAAAATCATTTCGAAATTGGCAACATACAGCATCCACCACACAACCCTGACGTGATTTTTTTATTTGGTGTATAAAAAAGTAGCCGAAACGATCTTTTTTTAATTCGCGTTAAATAAAAAATGTCTAAACAACTCAATCTGAAAAAAATCAGTTGCAGATTTCGTAACCATTAATTTTACAAGCACTTTCAAGTAAGAATAATTATGAATTTGCATAAGTAAAAGGGTCATTGAAAATGACCGTGATACACTAAACAATGTTGAAAGTGAAACAAAAACAGATGAAATTCAAAGCATAACACACAGACTCGCTATTAAAAAAGCGCTATTCAAATTCAAATAGATCATTGATTTCTAAAATATTAGTCATCGATTATTATTTTTTTACGTATTCATAAAACAATGTTGCCGATTTTGCGAAAAAGTTAGGCATACAGGGTGTTTTATTAGGAATTGACCATATTGAAATAATGATTCTAGTTTCTCCGCTTACACTCTATACCACTATCGTAATAATCATTTTATCATTTTTTTTTATTTTACATTTTTTTCTTTTTAAGTATAGTCGTCTTTTCTCATTGCTACAGAGTATAGGCGGACTCCCATCATTCGTGTATTTGGCAAATATTTGTCACTTGCCTATATTTGCCATGTAGTGGGAGTAGTTCACTCGGCCAAAACTCGTACAATTATTGGCCACTGGCGAAGTCCGGCCGATTGTCGATAAAAATGCCGCAAGTCTAAGGGATTTTAATTATTTTCGTATATGACAAGTGCAACAGAAGTAGCTTGGCGGGCGAGAGATCACAAAATCTGCGCACAACGAAAACATTCGAATAACGATCCGATCGGCGACGACGAAATTTTCAGTAATCGTGAGTCTCAAGTACAATCGGAGGAAGAAGTTTACGATTGTGAAGGTTATTTAACCGAGTATTTGTTATTTTAGAGGCTAGTCGCCCGCCAAGCTACTTCTGTTGCACTGTACTTGTCGATGCGTTCCCACTATATTCTGTTTTTGGCTTCCGTCGCGTGTGCGACTGAGAGAGAAGGCCTCGAGACAAGGAAACCTGCTGTACTTGCCAAGTAGATAAATATTGGCATACTTGAACAAATGGAGGATTAAATAATTAATTTGATATACCAAAAAATGACTAGAAATTTTATTTACCATTACTTTTATTGCTTATATTTCTTTCTTCTTCTTCTTCTAATGCGTATCCACTAACGGATGTTTGCGATAACATTTTCCATTGCTTATCTGTTCATTGCGGTATGTATTAGCGACTGTTTATCGTGTAGCCTTGTCCACTGTCTGATATTTCGCAGCCAAGACATTTTTTTTCCTTCCGATCTCTCTCCGGCCTTCGATCAACAAATGCAAGAATTGATATTTCGTGTTTTAAATTATATGTCCCAAGTACGCCGTTTTTCTTTTCTTAATCAATTCAAACAGTTCACGTTGTTCGTTGACTCGTCTTGGAACTTCTTCGTTTGTCAGTCGGGCCGTTAAAGGTATTTTGAGGATTCTGCGATACAGCCACATTTCATACATACATACATACATATAGTCACGCCTTTTTTCCGTAGGGGTAGGCAGAGACCACTTCCTTCCAATTGCTACTGTTCCCACACACATCTTTAGCTTTCTCTACATTCATCAGTGCTCTCATGCATGCCCGTCGGTTGTTGGTACTATTGACCTGGCCTTTCTTCAAAACCTTCATCCATCCTTTCTACGTGTCCAAACCATCCAGCATTCCTGTATCTATCTTTGTAACCACATCTTCTGTTACACCACAGCGTTCTCTTATCTCACTATTCTTAACTTTATCCAACCGAGTCACTCAGGCTATACTTCTCAGGCTACTCATCTCCGCAGCATTAATCCTATTTTTATGCTTCTTCTGCCAAACCCAACATTCACTACCACACATAAGTGTAGGAACCAACACACCTCTATGCACACCCAGACGTGCCTTTTTTGACACTTTCTGGCTGTTGATAAAGCTATGCAGTGCCCCATTTATTTGTTTTTTTGCCAAAACTCTTCGCTCAATGTCACTGTCATACTTTCCATCTCTCGTAAACTTTGAACCAGTGTACACAAATTCATTTACTTGTTCCTGTCTTTCTCCCTCAATCAAAACTTTCTCAGTTTGTCATGCTACCTTTTCTTTCAAAAACCATTACTTTCGTATTGCTACATTTATTTTCATCCCTTTGATATTCAGGGCATCATGCATATCATTAACCATCGCCCGTAACTCATCTTTAGATGACGCTAATATGACTTGATCATCGGCGTAAAGAAGGCATTTGACGATCAAATCATTCATTTTCAATTCTCTTTCAAATATTTTTTGATGTTAAACCAGCCTGTAATTTCTTAATTACAGTCGCCTTCAATGTCCAACCCTCTGATTCTGATTCTTAGGTTAAGGTCAAAATCGGAAGAGGTAAGCACTCTTCGAAACCTCAAGAATGCATGACGAGCTTGTTCAATACGACATTTTATTTCCTTGTCCGATGTCCAGTCTTCGAAAAGCCAAATTCCCAAGTACTTAAATTTGTCTACTCTTTCTATGGGCTTTGCGTTAAATGTTATGGTGAAATTTTTAAACATATTTAGGTTTCTAGAGATTATTATTCGTGTTTAATACCCGATGCGCCAGCTTTGGAATTGAAATTATTCAATTGATCTCTAGTCTAAATGTAACGCTTCGTCATCCAAGTAGAAGTGCAAGCTGCAAATATTTTAAAAAGCAAGTCAGTAAAACTATAGCAATCAATACAAACAAACGATCCTGTTGACGAAAAACAATTCCTTCGAAAATCAATGTTTCAACATAACACAATCTTATTACGACTATTACCGCACTGTTTAAGTTCCGTGTTACCAGAACATAAATTTTATTTTCGGCTTCTTTAAATAAACCAATCTCTTAAAATACACCGACCCCGGATAACGGGGCTTTTTGGGACAGAATTATTTTAATTTTTTTTATCCGTAACAGACACGAACCTATTATTGGTTGCGTAATGTGGTAATTTTTTTAAAACTAGATTGAAAAAACGTCTATACCTCAATACGAGGTAAGTTTTTACAAACGACCACTAAGTGGTGAAGGATTTGACAGTACTGAGTTTGTAAAATTTGATAGTTGTCGTTGAAACTGTGACAGCTCAGAAATTCTGCCGATTAGTAGCAGTTTTTTAGTACATTTTACGTATATTTTTTAGTGACTTACTTAAGCGTTAATGTCAACAACTGTTGGAAATTAGTATTTCCAACTGTACAATTTCTCTCTGAGAAGTTCCTTGATTTTGAAAACTACTCAGTACGGCCATGAAATGTGCTTGCAATTAATTGAAGAGTTTAAAAATCGGCCTATTCTGTGAAATGTAAGACACCAAATGTATTATAATAAAATTAAGAAAGAGGATGCTTGGAGAGAAATGGCGGATACATTTAATCGGGATGTGGGTGAAGTTATAAAAAAATAGATAGTCTAAAAGGATCTTACCGCGGCGAGAAAAAGCAAATATTAAGAAAAATGTTGGAACGGGAAAAGGTAAACATGAATTTATCAATAGACTTGCTACGAGGGCGGTTTGATAAGTCAGTCAAAATTGCCGCTATTGGTCTAATGAGAATACTCACTGAATGAGAGAGGAACATACGCAATATCCTGAAAAAATTAATGTTTGGGCAGGAATTGTTGGAAATCATATCGTAGGTCCCTTTTTCATTGATGGCAACTTGAATGGAGATAAATATTTAGAACTGCTCCAAAATAATGTCGTGCCAACTTTGACGAACTTATATCCTGATCCAGCAAACTCACAAGTTCCTGCCAATATACTATGGTTTCAGCAAGATAGAGCACCGCCCCATTACCAAATCAATGTCCGGCAGTACCTTAACTAAAATTTTCCAAATCGGTGGGTAGGGAGGCACGGATCGATAGAATGGCCAGCACGATCTCCTGATATGACGCCATTAGACTTCTTTTTGTGGGGATATGTCAAAAGTATTGTATACAAAACTAAACCACTCAACTTACATGACTTAAAAAGACGAAACACGCTTGCGATTAGATCAGTCATTATTCGTTATCGAATTTATTCCATTTGGCTGTTCCACACTGTATAATAATAAATTTAAACATGTAATGTATATTACTTGAAAATTAATTCTTACCTGGGTCCATAAAAACAAAATTGAAAATGCGCTGAAGTATAAGTAAAAACCCAGTTAGTGCCCTCGATAAAATTTTGTGTTGAAAAAAATTGGAAATTAAATAATAAGTAGTCATTAATCTATTTAGATAACGTGGTACGATGTAATATATCTTTAACATTAAAAAGAGTCATTTAACGTATTTTTGTTAAAAAATTTAAATTAAAATCCGGTTTATTTAGCTGTATTCTAAAAAACTAGTTCACGATATTACAAATGTTTACCGATAGCTCATTAATTATCTGTTTAAGATAACAAAATAAATTATTATGCCACCGTTTATGTACATCGTGCGCCCAAAATAAATGAAAGTTTCAATAAAAACACAACGAAAGTTAATCACGTTTGATTTTATTATTTCCGGTTTGACATTTTTTTTTATAATTTTTTTAATGATATTCTAATTAAACATAACGAAATGATATATCGTTGCCGACATAAATTGGTTTTACTTTAACTACCGTTTTTTTTTCTTTTTAATTTGATTATATTTAACAATTTTATTACAAATCGTCGCTCAGATGTCAAAACCTCGTATCTCAATGTTCGATGGTTTTGTGTTTTTTGGTTTGCCCACGTTAGGAATTCGAGCCGCATCGATGACAAAACCTGTATCTCAAAGCGTGTGAAATTGCACCTGCGCCACTTAAATTCAGAAACCTCGTATCTCACATACTGTAAACATAACCTCGTAAGTCAACACGTGTCTCCAAATTTTATAAATATTGGGTACAAATTTACTTTATGGGAATAACCAAAAAAAAAAGACATTTTATTTTAGTCGATGCGGCTTAAAAAGCTGAGTCGAATGACACCCCTCTTAGGGTGAGGAAACGCCCCCTTTAACAGTTATGCCTCTTTTAATTTTCAACTTTCCAATTTTCTTTGTCCAAAACGTTTGGACAGTTTGTACTATGGTGTTATTCAATGCAGCATGACCAACCGAGTCGAATGAACTCTCCCAAGTTGATTTAACGGCCGGTTCAAAATAGAAACCTATTTTATATTTTAAACCTTATTTTCTTTAAATTTAATCATTGTCACAAATAATTCACTTCATAAAAATACTCACATTTTGGTAAAAAAACTAACTTAATAGTTGTATTTTCTGCTATGGGAAGTTTTAAGTGATTTCCCAAAATATGCCAATTTTGAGATACAAGATTTTGACATATACACGACGAAATGCAAAATTAATAAAAAAAGAAAGTATTTAAAACGCTGATCAGACGTATCAGCGTAGGTATGCCCTGTGGAGGGCATACCAATGCCAGCAAGCTGAAAGTCAAAACTCCCCGAGTTAATTTTTCCTTTTTTGCAGAACACACTCTTATAATATCAGGGTTGGAATTGCAAATTTGTTCGCTATATCAGCCAGGTCTATAATTATCGACTTTACTTCTAGGTTTAGGCCCTTTTCTTTAGACTAAGCATAGGGTTCTTTTTCATAAAATGAACAGAGGGTCTGAACTCTCTTTGTAAACTAATCATCTTCTTCTTATTGCTCCCTCTCCTTTCGAAGGTTGGCGATCCAAAAGGCAATTGTAGTCTTGGAAACTGCAGCACGAAATGCTTCTGTAGATGAGCGGTCAAACCATCTTCTCAGGTCCTTAAGCCATTAATTCTGGCGCCTTCCTTATGATCTTTTACCTTGTACTTTACCCTCTATTATAAGTCGGAGTAACTCGTATCTTTCACCTTTCAGCACATGACCCAGATATTGTAATTTCCCCTCATTAATGGTGTTTAGCAGTTCTTTTTTTTTACTCATGCGTTGGAGTACTTCGTTGCTAGTGATCTTTTGTATCCATGAAATTTTAAAAGCCTTCATTCTTTTTTAACACGCTTATATTAGTTTCACCTATATGTATGTATGTTTTTTTGTAACTGACTCTTTAGCCTCGATTTTGCTCCACTTAAAGCGATCAGATTTAATTTAAACTTCGCACACTTGTCAAAGACCGACGACAATGCAATAATTTGATCAAAATATCCGATTATCCTGATTACTTTTGCCAGGATTCATAAATTTCTTCAGGGATCCTTTGCATGAGAGTTAGAGAGATAGAACTAGTGCGTGAACTACGCAAGCGCGCAGTTTCAATGTCATACTATAATTCAGCAAATCCAATATACTGGTGTGAAACGTACCGAGGGATGAATGGCAAGAAGGTAAGCAAAAAATCGAACTAAAAAGCGAAAAATTAATTATAGTCTAAAAAAACTAAAAAGCACGCTTTTAGAGTTAATCAAACTAAAAATTAAAAAATAATTCTTAACATAAGAATAAAATTACTGACAAGAAAATTAATGTCACTGTTTTAAAAGCGTGGGGTGCTTTTATTCCGAAACGCAGAGTTGGTTTAAAAAATTTTTTAAAAATACAAAGCACAACTCCAACATTTCAATAGCTAAAAATCGTTTAGCATATCTGTCATGAAACGTATTGCTCGAATAGATTTCCTATATTTTTGCAATAAAACAACAATACTAAATGTTTTATTTTTCTTGTGAAAAAAATTAACTTCTTCGTTTTCTTGGGAAATAAATATTTGATTCTTAAAGTTAGGTAACCGTGTCAACAACTTTGAAACAGCAATAAATGAAACACATAAAACGTTTTGTAAACGTTTATGGCAAGTGGAAATCCTTGAGGATTGTGATTACAATTTCGCAAATAAATGAATAAAAATGGGCATCTATAGGCACAACTAATTAACAGACTTAAGTTTTGTTAGTCTTCGCTATTAACGTTTTTTTATCTTTGTGTTATTTATCTCTTTTTCTGTTCGGAGTGAAAGTTTGAAGTTGTCATTTCTTCTGTTGATACTTTCTTATTCTTTTATCTCTGGTCATTATCTTTATTTGTTTTACTACTATTACTGGATATTTAAAATTGTTTTAACCAAAAAGAAATGCCTGTAAGTAAGAAATCAAAAATAAGGAATACTTATTCTCGCAGATTGCAGAGTTATTTACTAGATTTGATCATCCCCCATTTTTGTTGAGATTGGGAACAATGGGTAAAAGTTATTTTTAAATTTTTATAAATATATCGTTTATGTTTTTGGTTAGTCAAAGATATTTTTGACATTTGTTAAAATGACGCCCTGCAGGCAAACAAAACTATTTATAATTTTCTCTTTGTTAATGGAGGAATGAAAAACCATTTATTTCGTGTTAATATTGTTTGTGAATTTCAGTCTATATTTAACCTTCACGGCTCTAATAATTAAACAATTAGTGTAATTACTATCGAACAAAATAGTAGTATAGGTGAAACATGATGTCATTTATTATTATGTGTGCCGTTTTGTTAATTGGATTAATTTTTTGTGTTGTTGAGGTAAGATTGTTTTAAATCAATAAGTAAAGTATTGTCATTGCTGTTATGTTCATTATTTTGTGAAAAATAATTTAATTCAAAGGTGGTTTTTAATTGAATTTGGGATTGAGCCGGGGGTCCAGTTTTATAGCCACTGTGCCTGGGCCCTACGAAGGACAATTCATATTAAAGGGAATGGGTTCAGGATACCAACCTCCTTTTGATGTCTGTGTTGTTGTCTGTGTCTAGCCCGAGGATGTTCTTGAGAAATTCACAGTTAACCAACACATGGGGTGGAGTTTCAACTGATTTCTCTCGAGACTACTTAGTCTGCTACCTAGTTCTTTGGAAGGCCCCTTTAAAAATGGTTTGGTATGTCGCATCTCGTTGGTTTTAAGCCAGCTTTCCATGAATCTATCTTCAGATTTCCTGTCCATTAGACCTTTGAAAAAGCCATTAGATACGGGAGTTGAGCAGACGGGGAGTGTACTTATGGCTCCACTTTTCTGCTCATTGCCCTGGATTCCGCAGTGCCCAGGGAGTTTGACGTCACTAAGTAGAAAGGATGTACACATGCTGAACGGTCATGGTACCCTTAGATATCACGTGTACAAATTGGGGCTGGCCACAGCCCTACTTGTGGATTGTGCGAAGTGTCCTTGGCCAATGACCGGCGTACGCCGAGCTATGGCTGATTGCGCTGGATTAGCCTCACTTGAGCCCGAGCAATAAGGCAATTACCGATCGGCGGGCGACCTGCTCCTATTTTGGAAAAAGACAAGTATAGCGGATCGCTGCTTGCCATCACGGGGACCACAATGCACATTGTCTGAGTGCCGTTGGCGCCCAAGCTCTTAATTATTATTATTAATATTATTCCAAGGAATGTCAATCCAGGCTACTTAAATTCAGTAACAAAGATCATAAAGGTTACTTGGTAGTTGGGATTAATGACCCAGTCACTTGCCGATTATATTCCACACATGGTCTATTGTTAAAAAGTCTGAGGAGCGAGGAGGCCATGGAAGCAGGGTGGCGTTGTTTTTTTGTAATAACCTTGTAGACTCATTTGGTCGATTGCCGTTTACTTAGCAATGTTGTCATTTTTGAAAATATATATGGCCACTTTCGAAAGATGCAAACCTATTAAGCTATTGTGTCTGATTTTTGCGGCACATTTTTTTTCCAGCTGTCAACTATTTAATTTTAAAACAGAACTAACATTAGTAAAATGTTGGCTCGAAAGAAGAACTTTCAATCGACATTTTACAGGGTGTTAATAACATTAATTGATAAAGAGTTTAAAAAAATATTGTATGGTTCATTAAGACAATTATGCAATATCTTTTAATAATTATACAGGGTGTGACAAAAGTTAGTCCACTGTCACTTGGGCATAACAAGGACATAGGTCATGCGTGCGTAATTTTTGATAGCGTTAATTGACTTCTGACGCATTCGGAATATTTACACAGAAAATTCAAAAATTTTGGTAGGAGAGTAAAATAATAATAATCTACATATTAATATCGTAAATATTTTACGACGAAAAATCAAATGAACACAAAAGGAAATGGAATATTTGTAAGTAAGTGTTTCACAAATGGGTGTAAAGCTCTTGGTATCCGAAGCTGCTCAGCCAAGGAAGAAACTATGTACACTCACAGAGCATTATCCTTGAAAGTAGCCGTAAAAAATCCACGATGATTAGCTATTCAAGAAATATTCTTATGTAGAACTGGGGGCTGGTAAAAAACACCACCTCAACCTATTTTCTCTATTTTGACTCGAGCCTTTCTAACTCGGGTTTTCCTAACCGGCTGATTGACTGAAGTCGTCGATCGATTTATTCATGGTCCAATCTTTTTGTCTCCGGAAGAAGCAGTCGATGCCTTTAAATACGAGATTTTGACTGTAATTATATTATTTAGTATGATTACGTTTATATTACTCGTTGAAGGTTTTACTCGAGCATATCTTTTCGCAAGCAATTTAACAGATGTTTGTTAACCGTACTGTAAAATTGATTTTCTATCGTTTATTAAAAAGGAAAACGACATACTTAATTTTTTTAATGTTGATGTTCAAAAATAAACTTTCATAAAAATTACTACACTTTCGCTGTAGCATTATGTCGTTAAAATACCACAACTGCAATATTTCAATGGATCTTATGGTGATTATCAAACAAATATGGTTTACTGAAGAGAGCGAAAGTTAATTGTTGTACGAATTGTAATTGGTTAAGTAGTTGGAACCAATTTCGTATTTAAATAGACAGATAAAAGTATCCACCTTAGGTACAATTTGGAAGCACTAAATTTCGAAAAACAAAAAAAAACACGTCAATTGCTGTATTTAGACTAGCTACCCCAATTTTTATCTATTTTACATTATTTTTATGTTACTAATTTAAAAATATGGATAAAACGTGTAGAGACTCTCAGGCATGTACGATTTTTCACCATCGAATTGTTCAAGATTTTGTGAAAGGTATTTTAGATCGGTATTGATATATTGATTGATATATTGAGGGTCCATGAGTTTAAATATTTGGGAGCTACAATCAACTCGGATACCAATATAACACAAGAGATTAACAACAGAATTCAGGGAGCCAATCGCTGCTGTTTTGCACTTCAAAAAATAATGAAATCGAAAAATGTATCCAGCCGTACGAAAGTAACAATTATAAGACATACAATGACATAATATGCATGCGAAACATGGACGATGACAAAACAAAATGGGAACCGACCAATAATCGCAAAATGAAGAATTTTTAGAAGGACATATGGGCCAATCAAGGACAACGCCACACAACAATACAGAATTAGAACTAACAAGGAAGTGCAAGAACTATATAACCAACCAGATATAGTAAAAATAATAAAGGCAGAGAGATTGAGATTGGCCGGACATGTGAAGAGACAAGACCAACGTTTCGTAAAACTGGTGTGAGAGGACCCCGGTAGAAAAGCAGCCGCTGGGAAAGCCAAGGATGCAGTGAAAAGATAATATTGCAGCGGACTTACGGACTCCAAATGAGAGAGAGAGAGAGAGAGAGAGAGAGAGAGAAAGAGAGAGAGAAAGAGAGAGAAAGAGAGAGAAAGAGAGAGAGAAAGAGAGAGAGAAAGAGAGAGAAAGAGAGAGAAAGAGAGAGAAAGAGAGAGAAAGAGAGAGAAAGAGAGAGAAAGAGAGAGAGAGAGAGAGAGAGAGAGTCGGGACGACAGAGAAAGTGGTGGGGTTTAGAAGGTTCTCCCAACACGACCACACGACGGTTGGGCCTGACAGTTTTCATGATTTGAAAATACTAAACACGATCCAACTTTCGGGCCAACCGCTGTCGGACCCAACGGTTGGATGGTCGTGTCAGGACGTGTGTAAGGCCCTATAATGTTCATACACGCCAAGTTTTTTAACATCTTACACAAGAATGGACCTTATTATCTCAAAAAGAAATTAATAATTTATTTTTAAGTATACTAAGACAAATACAATAAAGGCAATAAAAACAGCCTACCTGGGATACCTAATGCGACACGAGGAATATGACCAATTACAGCTGATACTGGAGGAAAAAATATAGAAGGTAAACGAGGTATAGGAAGGAAAAAAAAAGTCCTGTCGCAGAAACATAAGAGATTGGACAAACATGAATGATAATGCCCTAATCCATCAAGCTCAGAACAGAGAAGAATTTGCCAAATGGTCGCCGAGACGGCACCTGAGAGGAGGAGGATACTAAGACAGTGTCAAGCTGTAATTAATGCTGCTGGAGAAAATACAGATAAGGAACAATCTTTGTTTAGATTTTCAAGTGTAACATTCATTGTTATGTTTAGGATTTTAAATAAATTAGTGCATTTTTAAGTTTTGTTTATTATACCGCCAAAGGCAAATCAAATTAAATTAACATGAATTCATTGCTGACTAATCAAGTATCGCAACAGTGTTTCACTTTTTAAAATCCAATTAAAATCGACGTATTTATTTACTGGTTTAACATCGAAAAAGGTGTGAGACAGGGATGTGTGGCTTCGCCATGGCTGTTTAACTTATACATAGACAATTGCTTAAAATATTTGAAAGAGAGTGCGTATGGATTGAAAATGAATGATTTGATCATTGAGGTCGACCTTGGCGAACATATCTCGATTAGATCAACATTGTTTTGAAAAATTGCCAGGTCAAGAGCACCAACAACCGACGAGCATGTATGAGAGCACTGATGAAAGTAGGGGAAACAAAAGATGTGTGTAAGAACCGTAGCAAGTGAAAGAGAGTGGTCTCTGTCTACCCCTACGGGAAAATGGCGTGACTATATGTTTGTATGTATTTAAGAGGAAAAACGTTGTGTTTTTTTTATGGCTGTATTTATCAATAAGAGATTCATTTTCAGCGATATTTTTCGTGTACCGAGTATCTAAAAATACCATTTTAAATGTTTTGATAAACGTTTGTGGGACTATGGATTGCAATGCGTCTAATGTTCCTCTGTTTTTGTATGAATCAAGTCGGTTGTTTTAGTAACAATCATGTTCATTGTACGAGTTCATAAATTTTATTACCACACCTTGAGACCACTTGATGCTTATTTTTTGAGCTATTAAAAGAAAACACAAACACTAATAAACACACGCAACCGTTTTTAAGAGAAGTTGACAGTCACACGTTGAAAACAATTCGTCGTTAAATCATCACTTGAACGATTAAAGTTTTGCTTGGTTAATATTTTGTTGATCCACTAAAAAGTTGTCCATCTCTAGTGAAACAAAGTTTCTCACGGTTTATTTTTATTAACTAATACTAATTTTACCTAACTGCTTAAAATGTGTCCTTCGATTTACCACTGTCAGTACTAATAAATGATGTTTTTTTTTCAATATAAATACATTAAATATAACAGATTTTTATTTATATTTTTAATTTCGTTAAATCTTGTAAATAATTAATTTTAAAAATAAAGATTAAATTATTTTTTTTCTGTAACGTATTTTATCTCTGTTAACAGGTAACAAAATATCACTTTTTATAAAATTACTTTTTTCTCCTAACAAAAAAGTAAATACTATACTTTTTTCCCGGATATATACATATACACATATAGGTAAAGGTAGATATCTAGTTTTAAAATATTTTATTATACAAAAGTTACATTTTTTTTTTGTTAAAAGTACAACTTTAGCTGTGGCATTAGATATCTCCAAGGCGTTCGATCGAGTTTGGCACCAGGGACTCCTCGCCAAGCTTCCATCTTATGGCTTGCCCCCTCAGCTGTGTTCTCTGCTTGCTAGTTTTCTCTCAAACAGGTCTCTCCATGTAGTGGTCGATGGAGTTTCATCTGACACTCTACTCATAAATGCTGGTGTTCCGCAAGGATCCATTCTAGCACCAACACTATTTTTACTTCACATCAACGACCTATTGAAAGCAACTTCATGTCCCGTACACAGCTTTGCCGATGATAGTACCCTACCGCATCCTCTTCCAGGGCCCCTATATCAGCCCGTGAAACCAGAAATGAACGAGGAAGAAATGTTAACAATATAAATATGGACTTAGCAACAATTCTCGAATGGGGATCCAATAACTTGGTAGAATTCAATGCAAACTAAACACAAGCATGTCTTTTCTCTAGAAAAGCCGATCTCACTGTGCCTAACATAACTTTGTCAGGAGTAACCATACCACTGAAGTCATCCATATCGATGCTTGGTATTACTATCAGCAATAACCTTTCCTGAGAAAATCACGTGAGATCCATTGCCAAAAGTGCATCCCAAAAACTTGGTTTTTTGTTTCGTGCCAAGAGCTATTTCACCTCCAGTCAGCTGCTTATGATCTATAAGGCACAGATCCGACCAGTACTGGAGTACTGTTCCCATATTTGGAGTGCAGCACCTAAACATATCCTGAAGCTACTGGATTCTGTCCAAAAAAGGGCAATTCGTCTCGTCGGTGATGCCTCGCTTACAAACTCGCTCACTTGTCTGGAACACCGTAGAAAAGTTGGCGATTTGTCTCTATTTTATAGATATTTTCATGGGCGATGCTCTTCTGAAATATCAACAATCGTTCCTCCTTTGGCAGTCTCTTCGAGATTAACCCGTCAAGTTCAGTCTTCACACCCCTTCGTGGTCACTTTGGAGACCTGCAGAACATCACTTTCCAAAGACTCATTCATCCAACGAATTGCGAGGCTTTGGAACTCATTGCCTAGGGAAATTATTTGGAAAATAAAATAATAGAACAAGTCATGTCGTTCGAATACCTAGACATAAAAATTACCTCAAGCCAAAATAGAACAAAAAAAGTTAGAGAACAACCCAACAAAGCCAGCCGAATTTCAGGTGCACTTCGGGACATTATCTGGAATAACACCAACATGAGCAAAAAGTCAAAGATTAAAATATAAAAAACCTGTGTTAGACCCATACTAACGTACGCTATAGCTCTCGAGCTTAAATCTAATACTTTTTTTCCTTGTATAATAAATAACCATTTTTTTTGTCTAGTAGATTTTAGAAACATGATTAATTATCAAAGAAAAATAATAAATACTTCCATATAAATACATGAATGCATAATTTTCAGCACACATTTTTTAGTTCTTTTTTCAATGCTGTTAAATCTCAAAAGCATATATTAAGTTTTTTTCTACCTAGTAGTTTTGGAAACACCACTTTGTTAAACGATTTATTATTAAAGAAGAATAATAAATACTTTTATTTAATTGCTTACAGTTAAATAAAACGAGTTCTATATTTATACAACCATTTAGAAAAGTGTTAATCTTGTCAACTACTTCGTGCAACATGCCATCAGTAGTTTTGGAACGACACCTTTTTGATGGAACCATTACATAATTTTATAACTGTATACTCTCATGAAAGGTCTTTATACGATAACTCGTAGACAGGTTGCTGTGAATACTTCATTAACTATATTCATAAAATAAATAGTTTTGTGTTTGGTAAATAGGCGAGGAAATTTGGCAATGAAATCACCAAAACCCAGGAAATGCGGTTTTTTGCGTTTTGTTGTAGGACTTTTTGGTAGAACTCTTGGAAAGGGGAACAGAACTCTCATCAAAACTCCTGCAACTTTCAAAATTTTAAAGATCAAAATTTTTTGGTAATTTTCAAGTCCCGTAGAAATTTGGATTTTGATTTCATCGAAAATTGTTGTGGGACTTTTTGGTAGAACTCTTTGGGGAAGAAACAGAACTCTCATCAGAACTCCTGAATCTTTAAATTTTTGAAAATCAACATTTTTTGGAACTTGTGATAAAAAATTCCCTATTACATTGTTAAAAATGCTATTATTTTTTGGATTACGAATTTTTCGAAATTTCTTTTTTGTAGAACTCTAAAACTCTTTAAAGCAAACAAAATGGTCTGAAAAAAAATTGATTTTTGGAAAAGTGGGGGAAGGATTTTTTTTTTCGATTTTTTTTTGGGGTTAAATTCGCCGGAACTATTTTCGAAAAGCATCAGGAACTCTAGAACTATGCTAAATCTACCCAGAACTCCGAAAAAAAATTCACTTTTTCAAAAGTGGGGAGAAGCGTTAGCCCCCCCATTTTGAAAAATTGATTTTTTTACCCTTTAAAGGTTAGAACTATTACTAATACCTATCAGGAACTCTAGAACTATTGTAACAGAACTCGGAACTCTAAAAAAAATATTAAATTTTTAATAGTGGGGGTGGAACTTTACGGGGATCAGGTTGAATTCCATTAGGAATCGAGCAGTTTCCTTCTTATAATAAATCTGAATGGTTTGATTTCTAAAAGGCATGCCTGGTATCAGTACCGTTACATTACAAGGTAATAATAAGTCATATACTTTTATAAATATTATTTGATAAAAGGTATTCCTAACACAAATGGTATTTTAATGTGAATTTTTAAAACTAAAAATAAACGGTACCATTCATGGGATGACACTGGCCGAATATTTTATATTGCAATAAAAATGCTAAAGTACTAGGTACAAAAAAGTACGAAAGTAGTTACAAAACAAAATCCAATGCAAATAATTTTAATTTTGTGTGTTATATACAGAGTGGACCAAAAGTTTGGAAACGGACAATTATCTCGTAAATTGCTAGTCCAAATTGTACAAAATTTGGGATGAGCCTATTGTGAGATACGGAGATTCCAGATTTGAAATTTGCAATGTTGTCAGATTTGTCTTTTCTCTAATATTATTAGTTACTTTGTTTTTAAATACATCACCCTGTATATTCAGTCATTATTGGAATCTCCTCTTCGAATAAAAAATTTGAAATGACAGGTGTTGGCTACGAATTCATTTGCGTTGTATGGGAGGTACCATTACTACTTTCTACACAAGAGTTTTTTTTTCACCAAAATCACCCTTAGTATGTATAAAATACCCTCTGAAAATTTCATCCCAATCGGTCTAGCCGTTTGGGAGTTTTTAAAGGACATACATACAAACATTTTTTCATTTTTATTTATATGGATTAAAATAATTTAAAAAAAAAGGTAAAAGTTATCAAAATAATGATTTGAAATGTTTACTTTTAGTTTTCTAAAGAAAAAGAATAATTTTTAATATATAGGTATTAGTGGGTCGATTATATATTAGAAAACAAAATACTCCTCTGGCTATATGCCAACGACAGGCATTGAATTACATCTGATATATAACCGTGTATACTACTCCATCACAGGAAGAAAGATATACAGATGCTTGTTAAATAAGAGTCTAGGATTAAATGTAGTTGTTCGAGAAAACCTGCCCTGTACTAATGAGGAGCAATCACTCCGAAACTAGTATACAGGTGGTTTCTTCGAGCAAATAAATTCAATAACCCTTTCTTTATTTCTTCTTTCTGTGATGGGGTAGTATACACGGTTTTATATTAGATGTAATTCAATGCCTGTCGTTGGCATATAGTCAGAGGAGTATTTTGTTTTCTAATATATAATCGACCCACTTATACCTATATATTAAAAATATGTAGGTACATACAGCAGTCATAATCCTCACATCTAATTATATATATATATATATATATATATATATATATATATATATATATATATATATATATATATATATATATATATGTATTGGTATTATTGTTAAATAATAAGTAATAAATATTTGATTCGTGAGGATAGTAAGATGTAATGCACGTCTGCGTCATTTCGGGGAGTGCTCTATAATAGGAACCGTCGAATTACTTCATACGATGATTGACGATCGAAAGCTCTTAGTGTGAGCCTTGACTTTTCTATCAAGTCATTTGTTTACACGCTAAAGCACTTTCTTGGTTATTTAAAATGCGCCATTAGATATTCCCCTCACTTGTGATGCACCGTGTGTACCGTGTGAATTGTACTCTTCGATAAAATAACAAAAAAAATTGTTAGAACGGGGTCACTGGCATTGATTAAGACTGCGAACCGTCTTTTAGATAGGAAAATAATATACAAATTAGTAAAAAAAGTGCTTAATAAATTGCATTACTGCTCTATTATTTTTTTGCCCTGTTGCTGTCGTGTTTAGAAGATCTTTAGGAATATCCCGTAAAGATATAATTCGTAATGAAGAAGTAAAACATCGAATGGGCATAGAAGAATCACTATCGACGGAAATCGACAGAAAACAACTAGTATGGTATGGACACGTACAGCGAATGTCAAATATGAGACTACCAAAAATGGAATGGACGCCGCAAGGTCGAAGAAAAAAAGGACGACCGAAGAAAACCTGGAAAGAAGGTGTATCAAGAGCCATGAGCGAAAGGGACCTTCGAGTAGACTAACGTGACCGCCGAACGTGGAAATTAGGCATCGAACAACGT
Source organism: Agelastica alni (assembly GCA_950111635.1). Lineage (NCBI taxonomy): Eukaryota > Metazoa > Arthropoda > Insecta > Coleoptera > Chrysomelidae > Agelastica > Agelastica alni. Next base: position 11,956,261 of record OX467718.1, read on the forward strand.
CGAAAGACGTTTTAAATACCTATATATATATATATATATATATATATACATATATCGTGAATACTTAGTAGTACTTGTTATCTACCCTACCCTACCCTATGCTGACGAGGGGCAATACACCCCGAAACCGGTCCATAGGTGATCTATTCGGATGGATAATTCTAATAGTTCCTTCTCTTACTTAATAAACATCTGCATATTGTTACCCGAAATGGGGTATTATACACGATTATGTTTCAGATGCAATTCAATGCCAGTCGCGGCATATAGCCAAAGGAGTAGTTGTTTTTTGATACATAATCGACCCACATGAACGTATAATAAAGGTGACATACAGCGAAATTAGCTGGTTTTTAAAACAATCAGTAATATATTTTTCACATCTATTCACGTTGTCAAAAAATGTTTATAGTTTTCTATAATTTTTTCATATATATATATATATATACGAGAGATGGAAAGTATGACAGTGACATTGAGCGAAGGGTGTTGGCAGGAAGACAAATGAATGGGGCACTGCATAGCTTTATGAATAGCCAAAAAGTGTCAAAAAAGGCATGTCCGGCTGTGCATAGAGGTGTGTTGGTTCCTACACTTATGTATGGTAGTAAATGTTGGGTTTAGCAGAAGCATGAAAATAGGATTAATGCTGCGGATATGAGTAGTCTGAGAAGTATAGCCGGAGTGACTCGGTTGGATAAGGTAAAGAATAGTGACATAAGAAAACGCTGTGGTGTAACAGAAAATGTGGTTACAAAGATAGATAAAGGAATGCTAAGATGGTTTGGACACGTTAAAAGGATGGATGAAGGAAGATTGACGAAACAAAATTATAAGGCGAGTGTAAACGGACGGAAGTCGGTAGAGGTCGACCTCGGCGAACATCGATCTCGATCAGATCAACATTGTTTTGAGGAAAGGCCAGGTCAGGAGTACCAATAACCGACGAGCATGTATGAGAACACTGATGAAAGTAGAGGAAGCAAAAGATGTGTGTAAGAACCGTAGCAAGTGGAAGGAAGTGGTCTCTGCCTACCCCCACGGGAAAAAGGCGTGAGTTTATGTATGTATGTATATATTTTAAAATATTTAAAAAATAAACTTGAATAATTCGAAAAATAATAAAATTATTAATTTCGCATAACTTTCCAAAAAAAACACCGTATATTTATTTTTTATTGAAAAGATTCAATTAAATAAAACGTGTAATTATTGCTCTGCAAATGGGAATAAATTCTTATTTAATTCCAAAATAATGATACCAAATACGTATTGGTTCTTACAAAAAGCTCATGCATGCATAGAACCAATTTACTTCTGGTTATTTTCAATCACTTTTTTCTTCGTTACGCCTTGATCAATAAATAATAAATGAAACTTTGTTTTCTGTTCACGCCGGAAATGCATGCTTGTAATAATAAGGTAGTTAGTAAGAATAAAAAATTTACCGTTTGCCGCTTGTGAGAAATATATTTTTTCTCTTATCGGCAAAGAAAATATGGCCAACTTCAGTCGTTGAATATTATGCAAGTGACAGCGCCACAAAAAAATTATCACGTATAGTCACTAATAGAAACTATTCAAGTGTTCTGCTATGAGATGTCATGTTTCGGCTTTAAAGTCGTCGTCAGGCTTTAATTAGACAAGTTAATCAACTACTTTTAGTTGGAAAATATCGAGGAAATTTAATTAATTTTGTTTAAGGTATCTTGATAATTGTTAAAATAGCTTAACTTTTTTTTTCGCGAATTTATTTTCAATTCGTTTATTTACTCATCCACTTGTCTACACAAATCTAACAAATACGGTGTATTAAAAGTAATCGATTAAAAAGTTAGAAGCCTGTAGCTTTAGTGAAAATAATAAAAACTTTTGTATTTGAAGCGGAACCAACATGGAAAAGTCTTTCATTATTACTCCTTTATACCTTTTAACATAACATTTTATACGTATTCCACGTAACAGCTGTTTTGAACTATCTGTGGTTATGGCTAAGGAAGAAATGATTCTTGAAATATTTATTCCAAATTATCATTATTTCAGATAAAATCCAACTTTGTTATATACATTACTATCAAGTCCAAAAATGTTATTAAAGTGAACCTAGAGATTCGCATATGGGCGCACTTGGAAACATGACTGTTGGGTTGTCCTTTCTTTTTCTTTTACTGAAAACAGTCGCAAAAAGGGTAGACCTATCGTGTGGGCCGCGGACAGTAAAAATAACATTGAGTAAATGGTGACTTTAAAATAAATTATTTCGCTTAAATCATTCAACTTCAAAATCATTTACTTTAAAAAATATTTCAAATTCAGGCAGCCATCTAAAAATTCATAAATGTTATACACATCCTTAAATCAATCTCGATATATTCGTTCAATACTCCGATTCCTTCTGACTGTAAAGTCTAATCGTTTTTGAGCATAAGTTGAATAAAAAATACACGACATCAAACGCCCACCTTAATACTAATCGTGTAAGATACGCTTCATTTTCGAGTTACAGGTCTACAAAGTTGGAATTTTAAAATAAGTTTTGCTTTTAATTTATAAACTGGCGTTAATACAATTTTAAGTATTTTTATGTCATATTGTTCTTTATATTGTTATCTTTATTAGAAATAGATATACGTTACGATAATTAAGCCATGGACGTTTTTTTTTTTTATGTTCTGGTTCCCACGAAAAGGGATGTCCTGTAATGTTCAGAGAACATCGTGGGAACCAAGGGAAAGAAGGTAGGAGTTGGTGTTCTTCTTAAATTTCTGGAGGTTGTATGCCTCGGGGAACACCTCCCTAGGCAATGAGTTCCAAAGCCTCGCAATTCGTTGGATGAATGAGTCTTTGGAAAGTGATGTTCTGCAGGTCTCCAAAGTGACCACGAAGGGGTGTGAAGACTGAACTTGACGGGTTAATCTCGAAGAGACTGCCAAAGGAGGAACGATTGTTGATATTTCAGAAGAGCATCGCCCATGAAAATATCTATAAAATAGAGACAAATCGCCAACTCTTCTACGGTGTTCCAGACAAGTGAGCGAGTTTGTAAGCGAGGCATCACCGACGAGACGAATTGCCCTTTTTTGGACAGAATCCAGTAGCTTCAGGATATGTTTAGGTGCTGCACTCCAAATATGGGAACAGTACTCCAGTACTCTCAGGAAAGGTTATTGCTGATAGTAATACCAAGCATCGATATGGATGACTTCAGTGGTATGGTTACTCCTGACAAAGTTATGTTAGGCACAGTGAGATCGGCTTTTCTAGAGAAAAGACATGCTTGTGTTTTGTTTGCATTGAATTTTACCAAGTTATTGGATCCCCATTCGAGAATTGTTGCTAAGTCCATATTTATATTGTTAACATTTCTTCCTCGTTCATTTCTGGTTTCACGGGCTGATATAGGGGCCCTGGAAGAGAATGCGGTATGGAGGGTACTATCATCGGCAAAGCTGTGTAGGTCGTTGATGTGAAGTAAAAATAGTGTTGGTGCTAGAATGGATCCTTGCGGAACACCAGCATTTATGAGTAGAGTGTCAGATGAAACTCCATCGACCACTACATGGAGAGACCTGTTTGAGAGAAAACTAGCAAGCAGAGAACACAGCTGAGGGGGCAAGCCATAAGATGGAAGCTTGGCGAGGAGTCCCTGGTGCCAAACTCGATCGAACGCCTTGGAGATATCTAATGCCACAGCTAAAGTTTTTCTACTGGTTCATATGGTTAACAATTAAAAAATGTGTAAAAGGTGTTGTATTAGCAATTAGCAAAAATTACTTTCATAAACAAGTGTTACAATGGTATTTTATTTTAAATGATATTTTACAAAACAAATGGTAAAAAGTTACTCAAACTGTTGCCCTTCGCTATTCAAATCATTCGTAAATATTTCGTATACTTTTAATATGAAAACCCTGTTAAAAAAACATTGTGATCTATCACGAATACTAAAATAAATATATGTTATAAATAATGACAATTTAGTCAATTTCGTACGTATTTTACCTACGTGTTGGTTCAGACAGTGTAAATATTTATGTTTTATTCGTTAAATAACCTTCTATCTTGTATGACTGTTGTGTGTTTTTTTAAATGCGGCATTTTCATTTCTATTTGTCATTGCATACGCTCGATTCATTTAATTATACAAAGAAAATATCGGCATGAAGAAAATATTTTTTAAGTGAAAATTTCTTTCACCGACAAATGGGTATTTTCGATGAAAAGGGTGACAGCGGCTGTCGACAGTGGTCAAAATTATATTAAAATATAAATATATATGAAAAAACGATATTGAAATGAATTGCCCCCATGACTGCCCAGCCCTTTTTTTATTTATTAATTAATAAATATATCAGTAATCAAAATATATAGTAGGTATTCTATAAGCTAATATGCTGGCATATGACCTAGCTTTGAGGAAAGACTAAGGTCATCTGGCATGATGAACTCCTCTCCAACAAAGGGATTTACTGCTTCCTGTTAATTTTGCAGCTCAGTTGGCTATCGTCGTTTTAGTCTTCTTATTACTTCATCTTCAAGTAGCTGTTGTACCAGAGGATTTTTATGAGCTTCTAATATTTTGTAATTCTTCTTTCGTGAATTAATTTTTTTCTGTCCAGGTTTTTGTGGATCATTTCGTTTTTGTATACCATGGGTCATACTAACGGTTCGATGACGTAGGTCCATATTGGTTTATTTGTTGCTTTAAATAATATAATTTTATTTTCAATGGAAAGAGATTTCCTTCCAGGTTACCAGTAAATCCCTATACTTCTTAACTCAATTTGTTTTCATTTCTTCCTGATATGTTCTTACCATTTCAATTTGGTATTTAGATGATGACTCACTCAGGTATTTCACTGATGTCGTCTGTTGTATTTATGTTAAATAAAAGTTTTTTCAAATGATTCAGGCCATCTGCATAAATTGATTAAAAGTATACAGGGTGCATCGTTACTACAAAATAACTTATTAACATATTTTTTTAAATAGTACATCCTGCATATATTTTTAATGGCCTGAATTAATTGAAAAAACTTTTATTTAAATTTTTTTTTGTAAACCTTACAGGAATCGAAATACCTAGTAGCAAGTTCTTTACTTAATGTACACACTGTAAATTTTTTCGAGGTAAAAGTATAGATTTGGTCTCATTTATTTTAATGTTTCAATCTTTTAGCGAATTCTCATTACTATAAGTGGTTAATACAAAAGTGTAATCAGCAAATCTTCCTATTGTAGTGTTTGGTGACATATCTGATTTAACAAAATGTACATTAGTGGACCCAGGACTTTGCCTTGCGGTAGAAGATCAGAAACGTATCTTTTTGTCCGATTTTAAAATGTTGATTGTGTAGATAAAATTTTATTAGTTTATTTGATATTTCTTTTTCCATTTATTTCATAATATTGTTCCTAATTCTTTAATTTATAAATATAGTAGTCATATTTTTAAAGATTCTTTTACTATTCATGAATAATTTGAATGGATATAATGTTATGTTTTGATTCAAATATCATCTCTTATTGTTATTTTTCATTATTATAGAAGTTAAATTGCTGCACAATATTGCATTTAAATATTCTTTTGTTATTTTGGAATTCCTTATTTCTCACTATAGTTATATTTTCTATGTTGGATATGTTTCTTCTTTTAGATTGCTTAATGTCCTATAGTTTCTCTAATTTCTTTTTGTCCACATTGCTATCGTGCGTATTTGCTTTTTTATTAAGTTAACACGGATTTATTTGCGATTATAAGCTAGTTCTTTAAATAGCAGTTAATTAAAACGTCAATGCTATCGATGTCATTTACATATATTCAAAGATAAACAATCTGACACAGCCGTTAGTTTATTTTGAATATATTTGTATTTCAAGAATTTAAAATTCCAATTGTTTACCTCGATGCAAATTACTTACAACTCTATTACAACTGTTTTTTATTTTTAGTAAATCTAACTAAACCTCACCTGATTTTTGTCAAACCCGTCAATAAAAAAATATAGCTGGATTATTATTATTAATTTTCTTGTTTTTCATAAAATAATATACTTTTTTGGAATTAGAATATAAAGTAAATAAAAAAATATAATTGGATTCTTTTAAAATCATTAAAGGTTGTTCTATCTGCCAGTGACAAAATAAAAAAAAAACATTGGTACCAATTATATTACGTCATAACTTTACTAGTTTTAGTTAACAATTTAAAAATATGTGGTTAAATATTATCAGGATATTGTGTGAAACCGCTAGAGATAAATAAAAATATATGCAATTGGTAAAATAATTATTAATTAGTAAATAAAGATATAGTAGCAAAATCATTTGTTTTGTATCAACCCTCAATCTTGTGATAATTTAGCTTTCTGTCCAGTTTTTAATATCTTAACACCCATTATCATATTTCTCCGTGCACTATAATTAAGCTTTTTTCTTTGCTGTAAGGTTTTTTAAATTTTTTTCCTGATTTACAATGTTTATCCAAACATTCATTGATATTTAAAAAATATTGACTCTTTATTCTTGCATTATAATTTTCTATAAACATATCTTGATTATAGAGTGTTTTTAAATTTTTTTTTGAATAAAAAAATACAAGAGCAGCAAAAAACTCCCACACAACAACAATAAATTTTAACCTATACAATATTACACCTACCCGCCAAAAAGTTAAATTAGACTGAATAAATAGCTTAATAAGTGGATATATAAATGAATATGAGAATAAGTAACTACTACTCCCAGTGAGTTGTTTTTTTTTGTTACTGAGGGTAACATTTTGATACCGGATGCTGCACTAAGTTGTACTGAGTTTTGTAACGGATTTCTACCAAGTGAAGAAATCAGCTCCAGAAGTTTTTTTATTTTTATAATTTTCCATTTTAGTTTGATACTTGTTTTTTCTTTCTTCTTTTTTCTGTAGGAATTTTAAAAAATTTGTTAATACTTTTTTTTTAAATGCTCTATTGGTATTTCTGGAAATAGGTCATATCTGGATAAGAGTGCATAGAAGAAGAGCTTGTTCCACTACTTATATTAACTCTACCAGAGAATGTACTGTGAGGAGCATAGAACATTCTGTGACAATTGGTCACATATGAGTGTGAAAGTGCATCCGAGAGCGAGTAAATTTTTTTCTAGTGTTTGTTAGCTGGACCAGGAGAATCTACGTCATGTTAGACACCCATGCGGCGCTGATAGGCCGTTGACATCTTGGCATTTAAATACAAAACTGTTTAGTATTAGAATGCCACAGGAAACTGATGGAACACAACAAGCTCTGCTTGATGTAGGTAAAAAGACACCTGGGCTTAGAGCCAACCGGCATTACTGCTAGGGAGCAACAATCACCGCAAATACTGAATCAAGCACTCAGGTCAAAGACATTCTAAATCTCCTATCTGCGGCAGAAAATTTCTGAAGCATGAACAAAGAAAAATAATGCATGCAGCAAAAATCCTTACTGAAAACTGCTGCATGAAAATACGCAAAAAGCAATCCCTGTAAAAACAATAATTATTAGCTTGTCAGCCCACAAAAATGAAAAAGTGGTGCCAATTTTTTACGCCGAATTATGAAAGATAAGGATAAAGAATTGTAGCTCGTAAAAAAACTATAGAACTATCCATGAAAATAGAAAATCTTGCATGAGATCGCGGTCTTTTTGGGGTGTCGGATTCCTACCGACTAAACCCTTTCCTCCTTCTTCTGCTCTTTACACCGGTATCTGCTTACGCATTACTTCAGTATAAAGGCTGTCTTTCAATCATTGATCTCAACTCTCCCTTCTCTTGGTTTATATAATGAGCCTTATAACTTTGTAAGCTTTCATCATATTACTTGCAATGAGAGTCCTTCTATTTTTTGTTTTGAACTGCGTTCGCGTGTCTTTCCATTTACGACACATAAACAATGTATGTGCAGCATCGTCCACCTCTTGACAATAGACACATTCTTCGGATTCTACTCTACCTCGCTCGAAACAGCCGTGGCCAGATAAGGCATAGGTAAGATAGTAATCGACTTCCCCGTATGGTTTGTCGAGCCATCTTGATATCGGGTATGAGACTCCAGGTCCAGCGTCCATACCTTTCTTGGTTCCACTTGGCCTGCATGAAAATAGTAACTACTCGCAGTACTGGTTAGCTCGATACAAGTGAATGATGAATGACAGTTTGTTAGAATCTATGATATTATTTAAGGAGATGAGTCGTTTGTGGATGGCTGTGTGTATATAAGTATATATAACTTATTATTTAGACCAAAGAATCTATTGTACCAGGTAATATTCTTATTAATAACAACAACCCTTTCAAGCCGAAATGACAGCCATTACCGAGGCAGCTGTCTGGACAATCTGCAATGAACAAAAGTTCAGCGTGATATCCATTCTTTGCGACACTTAGGCTGATATCAAATCACTGAACTGAGACTACTTGATCTCTACTACCCGGACAGGGACATACCAGGCAACTGTAAGGCGGACGCACTAGCAAGAGAGGGCACCACCCTCCCAGCAGTATCTGTCTCATCTCAGCAAGGAGTACCGATTGCAAACTGCTGGCTCCTCCTGCTCAGAAAAGTAGTTCAAAAAGCCAACTTGAAGTGGCAAAATGAACCCACATGCACATCATCAAAACAGATTTGGCCTAAACTAGATCTACGTCCAACTCATGATGTTTTAACTCTATCCAGAGAGTCCATTGGGAATACGATCGCGGCCATAACAGGACAATGGGCAGGTGGATCCCATGCACGGCGCATGGGAATCGCAGAGCTACGACACCACTTCATTAGAAGCTGTCACGATGAGGAAGAGGAGGAAACAATGGTACATATTCTCTGCCACTCTGCAGAAAACGGCTTTCTATACTAGGGCATTCGAACTTTGATGACTTATCTGATCTCAGCTCAGTTAGCATTAAAGAGCCCACACTTATTATTAAAAGTTCCAACTGGTTCTCACGGTAGAGGGGGAAGACACCGCCGTCCATCACGGTATCACAACGGGCCAAAAGGCCCTCCGAATCGCCGTTTAAACCTAACCTAACCACAACCCTTGTAGTCCTTTTGCTACCTAATCTAGTCCAATAAAATAATTTCGTTAATGTTTTATAAATATTAATAATAAAGTAAATAATGGACCAATAATACTAATTTTAAAAGTACTTTATCAAATGATATTCGATTAAATCGATTTTTGTTACTGTAATAAATTAGCTGAAATGTCATGCTATTTTCGTTTCTATTAAATCTATTTTTGTATCTTCTGATACCTTTTAACTCCAAACGCAGTAGTGACGTCAGTCATCACATCATAAATGACGTATTTATAGAAATGGAAGCGAGCCTCTTAAATGTCATTAATTACAGCACTTCTGACAACAGCGTTGGAATAAAAATAACAAATAGTAAGGGGGCTTGGTGAGGTTGTCGTACCTAAGTAGGTACAGAACAAGATTTAATAATTTTTATTTAAAACTTCGCATTAATATTTATTACTTTCATTTGTGATACCTACAGTATTTATCTATTTATTGATGACATAAAGATTGTTAAAAGTTGTTTGTTTGTATTCTCCTGGCATTGTCAATGTTACATTTTTTGAAAAGTTTTTGAATGTTTCATAAAATGAAATTCCGATTCTTACAAATCCAGAGTTTAACAAATAATGATTGACCGGTTTGACGTTTTTTTCGCATAAAAAAACAGGTGCAATGCTCTACTTCAAAATTGTCTATTTTGTACACTTTTTTGCTCCTGGATGAAGAAATAATGGCGAAAAAACAGTTTAGCCAGAATGTAAAATGCATGCGAATCGTTTACATCATTTGCACATAAACATTTTCAAGATTAGAGGCAAATGCCCCTTTTGCCACACCCAAAACGGCGCCTGTGAATAGGACAATAAAAGAAGAGTTTTTCTACAAACGTCTGCGCCTCGTCGTTAAAAATAGTTATTTTTGTATCTAGTGCGCCTCGTTAAAAAAATCAGTTCTCGATCACCAAAGTATTTCGCGCATGAGATGCAAACAAAATTTTTTCTACAAACGTCAAAAATATTGTTCTAAAATAAGTAACATGCTTAGCTTAATATGAAAAATAGTATTGAACTGGCTTAAACTGTTTTTCCAAATCAAGTAATAACTGTAACTATGGAAATAAAATGGCATTTGTTGACAATTATTTTAAAGTGACAGTTCTTGATAATTATTTTGGAGTGACTTTTTATTCGCGTCAATTTCGTGCGTGATATTTATTACTGTAAAATAATGGAAATTTCGAGCGACGATGAAGTAAGCAGTACCCCACCTAACTTGACAGATGCGGCCAATTCAGTGATTTCAAATCTTTTACCGGAGAAATCGAGGCGCCAGTATGAAAATGCATATCAGCAATTTAAAGAGTGGTGTGAAGCAAATAAAGCCAGAAAAATATCCGAAAATGTGCTGTTGGCATATTTTGCAGAGAAGTCTAAGAAGCACGTTATGGGCTATATATTCTATGTTGAAAGCAACACTCAATGTTAAAGAAAACGTGGATTTTAAGAAATTTACCAAGTTGGTTCCATATTTGAAAAAATTGTCAGTTGGAAACCATCCTAAGAAATCTAAGGTATTGACTAAAGAGGAAGTTGAACAATTCATAAGAGAGGCAGATGATGAAACCTATTTGTTGGTTAAGGTAGATTTTTGATGATTGTTTTATGTTTTTTAAATCACTGATTTCCTTTTAGGTTGTTTTAATACTGGGTATTTCGGGTGCTTGCCGCCGTGAGGAACTCACTAAAATGATGGTCGATGACATAGAAGATAAAAATTTCATTTTAATTGTTAAAGTACCCGATACAAAAACGAATATACAACGAATTTTTACAGTTTCAAATTTAGATTATACTGACATTTACCGAAAATACGCGGCTCTTCGTCCAAGTTATGCTACCAGTCGCCGATTGTTTTTGAAGTATCAAAGTAAGAGATGTTTTAACCAAGTTGTTGGAATAAATAGTATTGGAAAGATGCCTAGCTTAATAGCAAAACACCTAAAATAACCAAATCCTGATGCCTACACGGGCCGTTGTTTTCGGAGAACATCAGCCACACTCCTTGCTAATACGGGGGCAGATATATTTGTTTTGAAACGACATGGAGGATGGAAATCTTCGACTGTGGCCGAAGGATTCGTGGAAGATTCTATCAATAATAAAATTCAAATATCAAATAAAATTTTAGACTGTAAAATTCAGGATCAAGTGCTGTCACCTCTACGGCAGTTGCTTGCAAATCAAAAATGGATAGTCTTCCAACTCCCAAAACTACGATATCACGAGCTGAATCTGATTTATCTGGTTTAGGAATAAATATTGGTTCGTGCACTGGCTGCGCCATTAATGTTAACATTGTAAATAATAAACAAAATTAGGTAGTGTTAAATTTTCTCACAATTTGAAAGCCTTAATTATTGTTATACATTAATAAATAAATGATTTCTTGGATTTTTGCTTGATTGAGGATCATAAAGGTTAAAATATAAAAATCCCATAATGTTTACATGCAGTGTGCGAAGTAAGTATTTCGCACACTACTTCGCGCACAGTGTCATGGTAACGAAGGAAAATGAAAAAAAGGGTCACTTCGCATATTGTCATTGCGCAAACCTTGTCATTTTTTGACGTTTGTAGAAAAAATCAGTTCTCGATCACCAAAGTAGCATTTCGCGCACTAGATACAAAAATAACTTTTTTTTATTGCTTGATTCGATGATCAAATCAGCAGTTTTAATAATAATATAGGAGTAAGGTCCAATATGTTGGAAGCAATACAAGGTCAGAGCCTTACGTGGGATGCCGTGAAAGTAACTATGAAAGAAAACTCCCCGGGGCTTCATGGGAATATTTGTTAAAATAGGAAAAGGTCTGCCACGGTTTTTTATTAGGCCAATCTAGCAGTTTAAGATTTGATGGTGATGGCTCAGCGAGCCAATTGTAAAAACAATATCATAAATTTGGTATATTTTGAAGCGATGCCACAGTATTAGTAGATCGGCAGACGAAGAGTAGTTGCTGTTTCCAAACACGAATTTTAATTCGTGAGGCTCTATCACGTAAACGTTGAACTTAATCTTAATCCCGTTAAATGCGATGCAAACCAATCTAATTTATTTTGCTTTGGCACAGTTTGGTCGTTCAAATTTAGGTAAAAATTCTTTGGGAAAAATTACCTGGACTAGGCTGTTAGGTTATAAAGTGCAACAGAATCATCTTTACATCTCCTACTATTGAGTACATTTAATATTTAGCGACTGAAAATTATACTTTCGTAGTGTTGTCAAAAGTGAACAAATGTCAAACAGTAACGTTAACTGTCTAAATTAGTAGGTAGGTTAAATTACGAGTAATAAATAGATTTTTTTTTATTTTCAGACAAACTCTGGAGGGCGTACTGTTGAAAAGCAGAAGCCAAAACGCTGTCGGTAATGAATTATCGTCATTATTACCTTCGAAGAAGACTGTCAACATCCGTCGGGCGTACACTCAAAACGAAATGCCGCAAGCAATTGCTGATCTGAGAGCAAAGCTCCAGGAACGAGGCGAGTCGGAATGGAAGAAGAGAGTTTTATTGAAAAATAATGCCAGCGATGAGATAAAACTGTTGAAGGAAAAAAATAGATACAATGTAAGTTATCAATAATTTTACAGCATTTCGAGTACTTTGTTTTAAACGCATAATTTTTAGTGAACAACAAATACAATAGGTATCTCGATATTACGACAAGTTTTAGGTCACTTTTTAAAGAGCTTTAATGACATACTTTCTTCTAAGTCGCGAACCTGACACAGGTATCGTGATATTATGAATTCGTCTTACCGATGTCTCTCCATTTTTCCCGGTCTATCGCCATTCTTGCACATTCTGATAGTGGAATAGTTGCGACAATGTGGTCGGTGTATCTTGTGGGAGATCTGCCTCGGCCTCTTTTACCTTCCACGCCTCTCTGTATCGCAAGCTTCTTAAGACCGTTTCTTCGAAAGACATGTCCAAAATAGCCTATTATTTGTTCTGTTACCTGTGTTTACTCAAAATAACAATCTTGGTGAGTTTTTTGGAAGTAATATCCATCGTTAAAAACAAACATTTGAAGAAAGGCCAGGTCAAGAGTACCAACAACCGACGAGCATATATGAGAGCACTGATAAAAGTAGAGGAAGCAAAAGATGTGTGTAAGAACCGTAGCGGAAGTGAAAGGAAGTGGTCTCTGCCTACCTCTACGGGAAAGGGCGTGACTATATGTATGTATGATGGAAAAACAAAAAGCAAATAGTCTAAGTTAAGTGGTACCTATATCTCATTACCCACTGACTTCAATACAGTACTATACAGTATAGAATATTAATATTTTTAAACTCGTATATGACGTTGTAAATATGACAACAGCGCAAGCATTTGAATGCTGGCAGAACAACAAATAGTTGACGTCTACTAATAATTTTAAACAAAATATTAGATCATTGAATACAATTACCATAACAATTTATAAATAAACAATAAAAAATTAATGTTATATTCTATTATTTAAATATAATTTCAAAATCATTGTAGTTAGATATATTATTTAAATAACTTTTGTTTTTTTCCACATAAAACAAAATAATTATACATTTTTCTTTAAAAATCTTTACTTTTCTGTCAAATTATACACACATATTAACCTAAAAATTCATTGTTTGCATTGAACAGATAATTCACGAACCAATTGTTTTAATAAGCGATGTTACAAAATGTACTTTTTATAACGCTATAACCTTTGCAAAATATATGACACACTTACTAAAATAAATATTTTCTTAGTAAAATTATTGGTTGTATGCTTAAACAAACTTACCAAATTCTTTCTAAAAAGACAATCTAACGTTATTATATAACTTTTTAAAATCATTTTGTGGGGTATTAGCAAAAATTATTCAAAAAACACCAAAATCGGGAATTTTCCATAAGAATCCATGTTAAATAAAGCTTTTTTTGGAAAAAACACAATAAAAATATTGACATCGAATTTTTAACTTTACCCATACATAGATATAGTCACGTCTTTTTCCCGTAGTGGTAGACAAAGACCACTTTCTTCCACTTGCTACGGTTCTTACACACATCTTTTGCTTCCTCTACTTTCATCAGTGCTCTCATACATGCTCTTCGGTTGTTGGTACTCTTGACCTGGTCTTTCTTCAAAACAATGTTGATCTGATCGAGATATGTTCGCCGAAGCCGTGCAAGCTCCTTTTATCCTGACACAAGCAGTGGAATCCTCGTAAAGTGATTTCAGTGCTCGCATTAATCTACCGCTCACCCCATACATAGACAATGTCGACCACAATTCGTTCCTCGCCACTCTGATATAGGCCTTTTTCAAGTCTATAACAGCGCAGTAGACTTCTAGACAAGAATTTTTCGACTATACCTCGTAATGAAAAGACCTGATCCATACATTTCCTTCCTTTTCTCAGTTTCATTCGTTACTCTTTAAATTAATATCTTTGCATACAGTTTGCCGACTATGCTGAGTAAACTAATACCTTGGTAGTTCTTACAGTCCTGCTGCGAATCTGCGAACCAACAAAATTTAAAAAGGCGATACAGCAGACTAGTTACCACGCTTACCCAGTAGCTTTACCCAATTTCATACTGTTCAACGCTTCCAATATTTCTGTCGTACTAATTTCACTTTCATTGCAACTTTCACTCATGTCTCGGAATGGGGCTTGTGCTTGTGTATCCTCTTTTTCAAATAAACTTTCGAAGTATTCCTTCCCTCTCTTTAAAACGCATTCCTCTCCTTTTACCATACTACCATCTTGGTTTCTGTTTTTTTCCAGTTGCGAGGTATTATTTTTACCACTGGCTATTCTTATGGACTTCCAGAAGAGCTTAATATTGTTAATATCGTCAGATAACCTTCTATAAAATTAATCTTTATTAGTCTTCTTCTTTCTGGCCACAACTTCTTCTGCCGCACCTTTTAACCTTTTATACTCATTCTTTGTCTTGTTTACATCCTCAATCGTTGCCTTTTGCTTTCTTTGATTGGCTTTTGTAGCCAGCCAATCCAGCCAGGCTTTTTTCTTCTCTAACTTGCATCTTGCATCTTGTAACTTGCATCCTTTCTTTCTTTTACTTACACCAATACTCTATATAACACTATTTCACAAATATCTTTATATAATTTTGTAACTATTGGAACATCCTTAAGCACCGTATTATATTGTTTTTTGATTTTTAAAACAATATCTACTTAAATGTAAATATGGCTCTACTTAGATGTGATATGGCATCAGTTAATTAATTTTGTTTGTTAATAATTTAATGTCCTGGAGGTGACTAAAAGTACTAACTGGTTAAATTTCAACACGTAAAAATGTGTAATACAGAGTCGAATAGAAAAACGTATATTGTTTTGTTTTTTTTATTCAATTACCATTATTTCAATTAGACCAACTGATTAAGGACATAACACAATGACGAAACGATTTCATTGGGATAAAAAAGTTGAAAAAATCGAGCTAATGATAATGGTTTAAATTGCTGAAATTAATTCAAGGCACGAATAGCCTACAAATGATTTATAAAAATTCAATGACGGCCTGCTGCGCATGAGAGTCAAGTAATTTCATCTCCTTTTACCATTTTAGGAATGAATCACGTTGAACCCATTTGTTGATGCTCTAGGTTAATTTCCATGTACCGATGTTATTCGGTCACTTCCTTTTAACGTCACTTCAATAACACTGGCGATCAACTTTATTTGTATCAATTAAAAAATATTAAATATCTTCGGAAAATTTGATATTTGACAAAAATTACTTCCTTAAATAGAAATTTACGTAACAAGTCCAAAAAATACTGTGTTTGGACGAGTAGACAAAATTCTAGCGCAGAATAACGAATCAATGAGAACCATTTCTTTATCATACTTCTTTGTAGAACAAAATATTGAAATTTGAACAGATGATAGCTACTAACAGAAACATTCTAATTCTTATTTTTATTAATATGTATATTATAATTCGAGCAATTGCTAGATTGAGGGTATTCAATTTGTTTGACATGCTTTAAATGCCTTATTGAAGTCAGAACAAGAAGATAAAGTTTCCTTTTCACATTGATTGTTTTTTCATCTGATAATCTTTGAATGGTCTTAAAAATTTTAATTTTGTTTGTAAATTGTCTGTATATCCTTCAGCGACATTGGTAGACTCCCAGCCACCGTGTCTCTTCAAATTTGTGATGTTTTCACCATTATCAGCAAATAACGTCGTTGAAGTTCGACGTATGCTTTGGCCTGTGTTAATTTTAGGATTGGGTATAGTAGTGAATGTTGGGTTTGGCAGAAGAAGCATGAAAATAGGATTAATGCTGCGGAGATGAGTAGTCTTAGAAGTATAGCCGGAGTGACTCGGTTGGATAAAGTAAAGAATAGTTAGATAAGAGAACGCTGTGGGGTAAAAGAAGATGTGGTTACAAAAATAGATAAAGAAATGCTTGGATGGTTTGGACACGTAGAAAGGATGGATGAAGAAGGATTGGCGAAACAAATTTATAATGCGAGTGGGAATGGAAAAGTCGGTAGAGGTCTACCACGGTGAACATATGTCGAACAGATCAACATTGTTTTGAAGAAAGGCCAGGTCAAGAGTACCAACAACCGGACGGCCCGCACTGCGACTATTAGAAGGAGAAGGGCTTATAGTAAGGAGATAATTGTGAACCCGCTTTTTAAAAAGTTGCAGATAGTAGTTCTCTGGAAAAACTGATTTTGGAAGCTTGTTCCACTCTGTCGCAGCCCTGTAAAAAGAGGATTCTTGATGGAGATTGGTCCTTGTGTTGTCAATCTTAAGAGTAAATGGGTAAGACTAATCAGCGTGCCGAGTTCTTCGGCCGAATGTGGCCAGTGGCCTCTGGCTTGCTGACTTTGCGATATTAGCAAAGTGGTCATGCCAAGACATATTATTAGACACCGTGACTCCGAAAATCGAGAAAAAGAGACTTGATTTAGGGGTATTTCCGGACATTGTAATGGAGTGATTTGAGGAATTTACTTTCTTGAAAAACGTGGCGCTTTGTGTTTTCTGGGCGTTAAACTGGTGGAGTCAACCTGTTCCTGCCTAAATCTATTTGTATCAATCACCGAAAGTGATCGATAGTGTGAAAGTTGAGACAAGTGTGCTGTCGTCTGCGAAACTGTAAATGGGGTTCGTGGTTGTTTTCAAGAGGTCGTGGATGTAAAAGAAATAGATTGGGGGACAGGATTAAACCCTGGGGACCCCAGCATTGGTTTTTAACGTATTAAAAGAAATACCGTTAACTGCCACATGTAAGGAGCGATCTTGCATGAACATCGTGAGCCATTGGCGCAGTTTGGTTGGAAGACCGTAGGCAAATAATTTTCTTAACAATGCCTGGTACCAAACGCAGTCAAAGGCTTTGGATATATCCAAGGCTATTGCACGGGATTCACCAAACTTCTCAATAGTATTTGTCCAGAGCTGAGTGACATAAGCCAGCAAATCTCCAGTAGACCGAAGTTGTCGAAATCCATATTGTTCGACATGGATCATCTCAAATTTCTTCAGATATTTGATGAGTTCTATGTTAATCGCTTTTTCCATAACTTTGGATATGACTGAGATCAATGCAATAGGGCGATAATTTGCAGGAATAGTCTACTTTACTTTTTTCGGAATGGGTTGGACTTAAGCGTTTTTCCACATGAAAAACTCATAACTCATAAACACTTTTAAAACTGTCTTTTGTCACGACCCCTGCCCTTTTTATATTTCTAAATTATAATTCCAGACTATTCCACCTGTTTCTCGAGAGTCCGGAACAATCCTTCTACCATGTCGAATACGCTAGACGAAAGTTCACTAGACGGAGGCGGAAGCCGACAAAGGGCTCATTAATATGCACCTTAGTTGTGGTCGATTCTCGGACGCCGACAAATAAACAGGGCCCGACTGTAACAATATTTCTCTTATTATCGCAATCGTGTATAAAAATAAAGTTTTGGTCCGTGATGCATTGTTAGATATAAATTTATCACGATTCAATCATCGATGATCTCAAATTAATTAGTCACGATATGGGACTGTTTCGAAGTGTTCGCACATACCTACAATCCGATCGTAATTTTAAATGAAACGTTTTAAAATTTGGCGTCCGCTCAACTTGCGCCATACGCAGTTTGTTTCGTTTGTTGTTACGTGTATGTGTGTGCATTCGAGTGTCGGGTCGTATTTGTTTTTTTTTTCTGTCAGTGGAACGGATAATGATTTTGGTGGTTTTGATTTTCCTGTGGTTGTTAGTGTGTTACATTCTTTCTCGACCGAAAACTTCGTCTACGCCAACAAAAAATAATAAGGTAAATTATGTTCGTTATAAAAAGAAAATATTATCAGTAACAAACAACCTTGAGGTAAAATGAAGAATTTTTTAAATCACTTTGTATGTGTTAAAAGTCAAAAACATTTTATCATCACAAAATATATCACATTCATACACTTTTAAATGAACATTTAACTCCATTATTCTTTTGGAAGTTCATCAAAAAGAAAAATATTCACCCTCTCATAAATATAAAAAATTGTAAAATAATTTTTATGTTTCATTTAAAAGAAAATGTCCTACAGAATATAATTTTTAAAAGCTATTAAATCAAACATTTTTTATAATTAAAAAGAAACGCTGTGGTGTAAAAGAAGATGTGGTTACAAAGATAGACAAAGGAATGCTTAGATGGTTTGGGCACGTAGAAAGGATGGATGAAGGAAGATTGACGAAACAAATTTATAAGGCGAGTGTGAATGGACAAATCGGTAGAGGTCGACCTCGGAGAACATATCTCGATCAGATCAACATTGCTTTGAAGAAAGGCCAGGTCAAGAGTACCAAAAACCGACGAGCATGTATGAGAGCACTGATGAAAGTAGAGGAAGCAAAAGATGTGTGTAAGAACCGTAGTAAGTGGTCTCTGCCTCTGTCACTATATGTATGTTTGTAACTGTAAATGCAACTACACCCTAACATTTTTGAGAACATATCAACGATCAGAATAGGGAAAATTTTAATTTGACTGAATCTGGTTTGGCATCAACTCGTACATTGACCGCTCTAAAATTGAGATTCTTGTTAAGAGCCTAAAACTATATCTCGTTTGCCAATATATTTTTAAAGCTAAAATCAGGGAATTGTTCATATCTTTGCGGTGCTACACCTCTATCATCTTTTATTAGTTTGACTATTAATTTTTAACAGCTATTTCATGGCTAATTATTTAAGAAATGTCCATCTTAGGTGATTACTACCTGAAAAAGATGGGAAAAATAAAGAGTGATAGTTGCTGCTACTGCAAGAACTTCGCTGAAACTGCAGAACATTTGCTTTGCGAATGCCCAGCGCTTTTCTGCAAGAGGCTCAAGTTTCTGGAAGGGGCCTTTCTAATGCCAGAAACTTGACCACCAGGAAACTGATAAACTTTCCTCGAAGTCTCGGAATTCCGGGCCTCGAATAGATGAAGAATTATGCACAAAAGATCTGATAGGTCGAAGTGCTTGAGAGGCAGCATGGCCTTCACGACCCACCCTACAATATACAAGGTGATAATGGTTTAAAGAGCTTTTCTTTAACGTGGTCAAACTAGTTCCTAAAAAGAAGCAAGACTTAATTAGTTTTCGACTAGTTGAATTAAGGCACGTTGGACTTCAAGTCTAAGTGCTGGGAGGCAAGAAAATACCTCTCTCATATAAAACCGAACCTATATTTTGAAAAGCTCTCTTACAAAGTCTCTTTATTTGGCTCGTTTAAAAGTTAAAAGTTTTGACCGTTGGATCTATTCATCGTACTAGCAATTTCATGATTGATAGTTTATAAGTTATGATCAATTTTCCTTGCTGGTATTCAAAATATTGTAATGTGTTTCGTTTCCAATGAATAATCATTAATATGGAGTTTGTTTTTATCTAGAATTTTAAACTCATTGAGCGATAAAAAGCCACTGATAATTTTATATTTCATGACGTAACACAGAACAATCTAAAAGTACAATTTATACATTTGATTATTATTCCACGAATATTAAATAACAAATTCATGGGGGCAGTAAGCATATCAATTCAAATACAAAAAAAAAATTACAGACGAATAATTAATTAAAAATTATTATAGGTACAATTTTATCTATAAATAAATAAATTGTTTATTCGCACAAATTCAAATATTTTTTTTTGCAGGATGAGCTATCGGAAAAATCATTGTTGGCGGCCAAAATGGACGAACTTGATGCTGCGTCCAGACACTGGAAATCGAGAGTGGAAAAATCGGACGCCGAAAAATTTTCCGTTGCCGGTAAAATGAATGAAAAAATCAAAGATTCCGTTCCGACGATAAATATTCCCCTGGCTACGGATACCAACAAAAGGACTCCACAAGCGAAGAGGTTCAAGTTAAAAGATGGTTAGTTATAAAACTAGGTTAGGTTAGGTTAGGTATCATGTGAGTGGGGCGTGGTCGCCTCTCCATCGCGACCCTTAGTAGGTCTATTGTGGCTCACCCCTAGACGTTACAGTCCACCGCACAATCCAGCCCTTCTCACGAAGTTCATGGTTGTATGGGGTGAGATTTTTTTGAAATCGGTAGGTTCTAGGTTGGTGTAACCAAATATGTTGAACCTTGCGATTGGGAAAAGTTTCATTAAAAAAAATTCTAACTATTACAGCATAATGTGGACTTGCTCCATCCTGATAGAACCAAATCGTGGGATCTATTTGACCAGGATTATTTATATCTGGAAAAGTTGCAGTTAAAAATGGAACTACGTAGGTTTGCAACATCAGTAAATACTACTGTAGCTTGGAGTAGACAAAATACATCTCCAAGTTATTTGATGATAACGATAAAAATACCTAATGAGTGGCTTGGTTCTATTTTTGTCCCAAGAAGACAACTTTTAAAACATGTAGCGAATATAGAACCATTAGCTTAATGTGTCATTTATTAAAAATATTCCTAAAAGTAATTCATGGTCGAGTTTAACCTAAGTGTGAGGACTACTTGAGTGAGTCTCAATTCGGATTACGCAGTGGTTTCGGTACAAGGAAAGCTTTGTTTGGCATAAATGTTCTTGCTCAGAGAAGTCGTGATATGTCACGCTGATAGCCAATCCGAAATAAGGTCACGAATTGAACAGGCTCGTACTGTTTTCAGGAAGATGAGTAAAGTCTTATGCTGTAGAGATTTGGGGTTGCCCCTATGGATCCGTCTTCTGAGATGCTATGTGATCTCTACCCTTCTATACGGCGTAGAAGCCTGGACACTTGACAACAAAGACATGAAACGTCTTGAAGCTTTTGAGATGTAGGCCTACAGGCAAATACTAAAAGTAGCATCGACAGAAAAAGTCCGCAATTCCGAGATACTCGCGAGAGTATAGAAGAACACCGAGATTATCGTCACCGTTAAGAAAAGAAAGTTAGAATATTTTGGACATGTGATGAGAGGCAAAAAAATATCGTTTGCTCTAGAACATAATGCAAAGCAAGATAGCGGGTAGACGAGCTCCAGGTAGAAGAAAGACATCCTGGATGAAGAATCTCCGTGACTGGTTTGACGTGAGTTCCAGCACGCTGCTTAGACTGACATTTGACAAGATAAGAATAGCCATGATGGTCACCAACGTTCTGAAAGGTCATGGTACTTGAGAAGAAGAAGATGCTGTAGCTTGTAGTATTTTATTTGACGAATTTGGTATGGTTGATCTCAGAAAATTATGGGCTTTTAATTTTTGATATAAAAACATACCGTTTTCATTAAAAAACAAATCTCGATGACGTCACATCTGATAAAGTTGTGGGGGTAAAAATAATTTTTTTTTGGAAAAAAAATTAAGAAACAATAAAAATCGACTTGTCCGAGCTTTTACTTCTAAAAATAGTCAAGTCGTGATATAATGGACCGTTTCCACACTTTATGAACGCACTGTATATTATTACCGAATTGGAACGAAATAAAGAACATGTTTATACATTTTGTACTGTTATGATCACATAAGTTATGAATTAACATTCCAAAGCACCGATGTGAAAATACGGAATTATAAACATTTTTTCGAAGTATTATTATAAATTGCTTAAGCACTAATCCGATTAAATGTTTTAATTAAATAAGGTAGTTGACACCTTAATCTGGAGATACAATTTTTGCAACTGCTGTGGATTAAAACGTCTTATTTTTTATTAATTAGCGTCGTTTTTTAATGTGTATATGTGTTCAGATCCATTATGTATTTTATTACGTATTTTAATTTCTTTCATTTTTTTATTTTTGAAAAAATCTTATGTAAAAAGGTCTGTTTTGTTCCCGAAGAAGTCGTATTACACGTATTCACGTTAGTAACGTATTTTCGGAAAGTTTATAGATTTATTATGTTCACCAATTGAGAAACGAACAAAGTGCAAATTTTTTACAAACATTTGGAAGACACTCCTGTGTCTCTTTGAGGAGAAATTTTGCGTTCTCAGTAAAGGGTCAACCAATCAGAGTTTTGTCTGTTATTGTACCATTATTTCTATACAGGGTGTTTCAAAAAAAGGTGACCCTGTCTTTGGTATAGATAGAAAACTGAAAAATAATTGGGGGTGTGCTTAGTAAAACAATTTCGTAACGCCATCCGTATTCAAGATAAAGGGCGTTAAAGAAAAAAATGTATACACATTTATTTCGATTTTGCCAAAAAACTGTTCGTACCAAGTAGTATTGAACATAACTTTTTTAAGGTTAGATTTATTAATTAAAATTTCAAGTGCACCTAAACATCATTCAATTTTACACCAAAAAGGTGCTCCTGGTAAAACTCGATGCTGTGTACCGTTTTCGGAATATTTTGATTTGAAAATTATGAAGTAATAACCGATGCTGGTATAAAGTAATGATGCTTCAAAAAAAGGTGACCCCGTCTTTAGCATAGGTAGAAAACTGAAAAATAGTTGGGGTTTGCTTAGTAGAAAATTTTCGTAACGCCATCCGTCTTTAAGATAAAGGGCTTTGAAGAAAAAATATTTGGTTATTACTTCATAATTCTTGCAGAAAAGCGCTGGGCATTCTGCAGTTTCAGCGAAGTTCTCGCAGTAGCGACAACTATCACTTTCTGTTTTGCCTATCTTTTTCAGGTGATACCTCAGAGGGCAGTGTCCAGTGAGGAGTCCCGTCACCAGTTTCAAGTCTTTTTTGTCCAACTCGAGAAGCTGATTAGCTTTCCTTGGCGAAAGGCTTACTAGCCTTTTCGCTTGTCTTTGTCCTGGCACTTTGTGCCAGTTGGCTTTAAAGAGTCCACAGAAGGGTTTTGGGCCGGAAAAATGTGTTTTTGTCCCTTTCTTGGCAAGGCAGTCTGCTTCCTTGTTGCCTTTAACTCCCTTGTGACCTGGAACCCACATCAGAGTAACCTGATTGTTTGCTGCCAATTGTCTCAGGGATTGTTTACAGTCCCAAGTCAGCTTAGACTCACAAGTGTATGACTTCAGAGCTTTTAGTGCTGCTTGGCTATCTGATAAAATAAAGATTTCTGTCCTTTCGATGCACTCTTGGGCAATGTATATACTAAGTGACAGAATAAAGGGCCCCCAGTAATAATGAATATTTTGCAAACATTTTCTAGGAATATGTTCGTTTAAGTTAAAATAAAAAACAAAATTGCCTATTTTTCTCAAATTTTTATCGATTAGAGTTGATTTATGAAAGAAAGAGACCTGTCAAAGGTCCCCACTTTATTCCCAACGAATCGGATGTCGAGTGCCGATTTAACTGGTTACCACCCGTCCACACCTTTACTTTCTAAACATGATTACATAATCCCGCTTAAGATACTTCTTTGTTTATTGTCAAGCAGGGTTAATCGGCAACCGACTTGTTTTTTTAACGTTTCATCCTACTCCGACTGATTTAACCTGAAGTGATCCCTAACAATATTAATTCAACTCTTTTATCTAACCCTAATACACATGTATACCAATAATTGTTGAGATACATTCATTATTACTTTGCGTTCTTTCTTTTATGTCACCAAGTAGATTTTGTGGTTACTTTTGTTTACTTACTCCGTGGCTTACAACCCAGAGTGGATTTTTGCCGACTTCACAATAGTCCTCCACTGTTGTCTGTCGCTTCTGGTATCGAGTGGATTTTATATGCCCGTCTTTGTCTCTATGTCCTTAGGTATTTGGCAATGCTGTCACAAGCTTGACAGTGCGAATATTCGGTAGTCTTCTCACATGTCCCGCCCACTGTAAACGTTTGGATTTTATTTCTGAGACAATGTTAGGCTCTCCGTATGGGTCTTCTAGCTCTCTGTATGTACGAGTTCTGCATCTTCCCGTTGTTACATCTACGGTTGGACCATAAATTTTCCTGAGTACTCTCCGCTCAAAGACTCGGAGACGTTCTTCATTTGCCACGGCCAGCGTCCACTTTTCATATCCGTACATCACAACTGGTCTAATTATTGTTTTGTATATGTTTATTTTTGTACGTCTTGATGTTTGCTTTGATTTTAGAAGATTATGAGTTGTATAAAGGCATTTGTTTCTGGCTTGTATTCTACAGTTAACTTCTTCTGTCCCATCAGTGTTGTTCCAAGATATTTAAATTTTTTGACCCGATCGAAGTTGTAGTCACCCATTGAAGTGTTTTGACCTACTCTGTCTCTGATCCGGTTATTTCTGATGGAGTACGTATATTTTGTTTTTTCTTCATTAATCTCGAGCCCCATATTTCCAGCATGTTTTTCGAAGTTGCTGAATGTATTTTCGACATTTAGACTGCTGTTTCCAATGATATCCACGTCATCCGCAAAAGCCAGGAGTAGGTTTACTTAATTATATTTCCAAATAAAGTAAAAGGTATTTCTTCGAATAATATAAAATAAAAAAGAACACCCTGTAATATTAAAAAAAAATAAGATAAAACACAAGCGTTTTAAGTACAAACAAAAGGTTATAGAATTGTAAAGTTTAAAATTTTAAGTGACTTAGTTTTAGTAAAAAACATCAGGTAATTCTTATCGGTGAACTAAACTTTTGATAACAAATAATAACATGGAAACCCAGTTTTATAGCAGTTTTTACCTTCAATTCAACAAATAAATAATATTGTGCGTGACTAAGGACAAGATACGAAGATAAAAATACAGATAATTATTAAGTATAGATTCAGCAGTTGTTTAGGAAACAAGTATATATTGCTAGTGATGGATGAAATATTGGAAAATGATATAAGTAAGTTATCAATTCAGTGTTTATAAACATAATCGGTTTTTATTTTATTATGTTTATCACTGTTTTATTTGAATAAAACTAAATATTAAAAAATTACGAGATGATTGGATTTAAATATTGTCATGTAGTATTTAACTACTTAATGAACAAAATAGAAGAAATTAAAGTTATGGATATAAAAAGTGAAACTCGTAAGAAAAGCGTTAGAATGATCCAAACGAGGAAAACGGATTGGACTGTACACACATGGGCCAAAATTAAAGCTTCATATGTTTCTAACAGAAATGCTAATAAAACATAAATTTACATTATTCCCGTGACTATCAGACTACAGATTTCTTAATATGAATAATCGAACCCAAGCCCGCAAACAATCCCTAATACAACTGGCTATAAACACCAGCATAACCGTGACGTTAGTGTTGGGACATCAAGAAATAGAACTAAGCAAACAGACATATTTAAAAGATAAGCAGCTGTACAAAACCCTACTATAGTTTAACAAAACAGAAACTAGAATTGATATATAGCATGACAAACTGTGAAGTTCTGATTAAGGGAGAAAGAGGGGAACAAGAAAATGAATTTGTGTACTTGGGTTCAAAGTTTACGAGAGATGGAAAGTATGACAGTGACATTGAGCGAAGGGTGTTGGCAGGAAAACAAATGAATGGGGCACTGACTAGCTTTATGAACAGACAGAAAGAGTCAAAAAAGGCACGTCTGGCTGTGCATAGAGGTGTGTTGGTTCCTACACTTTTGTATGGTAATGAATGTTGGGTTTGACAGAAGAAACATGAAAATAGGATTAATGCTGCAGAGGTGAGTAGTCTGAGAAGTATAGCTGGAGTGACTCGGTTGGATAAGGTAAAGATTAGTGAGATAAGAGAACGCTGTGGTGTAAAAGAAGATGTGGTTACAAAGGTAGATAAAGGAATGCTTAGATGGTATGGACTCGTAGAAGGGATGGATGAAGGAAGATTGACGAAAAAAATTTATAAGGCGAGTGTGAATGGACAAGTCGGTAGAGGTTGACCTCGGCGAATATATCTCGATCAGATCAACATTGTTTTGAAGAAAGGTCAGGTCAAGAGTACCAACAACCGACGAGCATGTATGAGAGCACTGATGAAAGTAGAGAAAGCGAAAGATGTGTTCAAGAACTTCAGCAAGTGGAAGGAAGTTATCTCTGCCTGCCCCTACTGGAAAAAGGCGTGACTATATGTATGTACGTATCCTTACTAGAAACACTGATTAAAAACTGCAAATAGTATTTGATACAACTAGCTATAAACATCGGCATAACTATGTAATTAGTGTCAGGGCGTAAAGGGCCTGAATACACTGAAGCCTTCCGGTCTCCCAACTCACATAATTATTAAAATTAAGAGTTGGCGCGCCAATTATGTTGCTGCGCAATATAAATCCACCAAAATTATGCAATGGCACCAGGTTGCAAGTGAAAACATTGCATCGCAATGTAATCGAGGCAACTATACTGACAGGTTATTCTCGAGGATTCCCCTAACACCATCAAATTCAAGAGATTGCAGTTTTTCATCAAAGTCTGCTTAGCCATAACCATAAACAAAGCTCAAGGTCAAACTCTTGATGTAGCGGGAGTATAGACTTAAGAGAAAGCTGCCTCTCCCACGGCCATTTGTATGTAGCATGCTCTAGATTGAGCGCACAAAGTAGCCTGGTGATTCTAGCACCCGAAGGATTAACAAAATATATTGTTTACAAAGAAATACTGCGGTAGGTGTAAAGTATTTCGATTTCGTTGTAAAAAAAACATACCCCCGTGCCACTTTCACCAGATCAAAGGCCGAGCTTCGAGTTCATAAAATATTTTCATGTTTTTTTAACCTTTAAAATCCTACACTATAATAAAGATTTATATATTTTATAAGTATTCAAACATTATAACAAAATTAATAACGTAAAAAACCAATTAAAAATCCTATTGGAACCATTTTCGACTTCTATGCATACGTCGCGGGTAAAAGCTGGTTTTTATTAAAACTATTTATTTTTAGGTTCAGAATCAACTCCTACTTCGCCTGAAAAGAACAGTAACTTTGATCTCACTAGAAGTAAATCAATTTCGTATTCTACAAGTTTTTATTCAAAATCAGGTAAGTAATAATAAAATTATATGAGTGATGAGTGCAGCATGGATGAAAAGTATAAATCCAAAATTTGTACTTAAGTATTACATTGTTAATTTGAATTTTTTTTTTATTTTTAGACACTCAAGCATCGAAATACGTCACAAAATCGGTTGCAGTACTTAATCCCGATGACATCACATTAAAAACGTTCTTTAAAAGTTTCGAACAAATCGACAACAAAGAACAATTAGACCTTTCTTTGGACGACTTTGATGCCGTACCTAGGCAGTCGTTATTGGTAATAAAAAAAAATGTACAAGCTCAAAGGAGAAGAGGAACATCAAAAAATCCCATCAAAGCTCTTGCCACAAGAACGGATTTGGCCAACGAATATACGGAAGTGATCACCGGAGTTGCCGAGAGAGAAAAAAAAAGACTAAACATTGAAAAATGTGAGTACACA
Organism: Agelastica alni; assembly: GCA_950111635.1. NCBI lineage: Eukaryota > Metazoa > Arthropoda > Insecta > Coleoptera > Chrysomelidae > Agelastica > Agelastica alni. The sequence goes on from OX467718.1 coordinate 11,984,156, forward strand.
TCTGGTTCATATTATTTTTTTTTTTTACTGAAAGTAGTCGCAAAAAGGGAAGACCTATCATGTGGGCCGCGGACGGCCTGCACTGCGACTATTAGAAGGGGGAGATATTATAGAAAGGAGATGATTGTGGACCCGCTTGTTGAAAAGTTGCAGGTCATAGTTATCTGGAAAAACTAATTTTGAAAGCTTGTTCCATTTCGTAGCAGCCCCGTAAAAGAAGGATTCTTGATGGAAATTGGTCCTTGTAGTGTCAATCTTAAAAGTAAATGGGTGAGACTGATCAGCGTGCCGAGTTATTTGGCCGAATGTGGCCAGTGGTGGTATAAGAGTTTTTATGTCTCTATAGATCTGCTATGAAACTCTTCTTCTATGTTCTAGTGGGTGAAGGGTATATGTATGAGTTGATCTGTTTATTAACCGAATGGCCCTTTTCTGAAGGGAATCTAGAAGACAAAGGGAATGCCTTGGTGCTGAACCCCAAATGTGCGAGCAATACTACAGTAGAGGTCGGGTTTGAGCCTTGTACGTCGTCAACAGTTGATCAGGAGTAAAAACTTTCTAGCTTTCCACAAAAAACCTAGCCTCTGGCATGCTAACTTTGCGATGTTAGCAACATGGTCATGCCAAGACACCGTGACTCCCAAAATCGAGATGGAGGGACTTGATTCAAGAGTATTTCCGGAAATTGTGATGAAATGATTTGAGAAATTCACTTTCTTGAAAAACGTGGTACTTTGTGTTTTCTGGGAGTTAAACTAAACAAGTTTGTTGGTTCCCCCACTCGACGATTGCTTCAAGATCTCTACTGATGGAGTCAACCTGTTCCTGTCTGAGTCTATTTGTATTATTCTCCGAAAGTGGTCAATAGAGTGTGAAAGTTGAGACAAGTGTGCTGTCGTCTGCTAAACTATAAATGGGGTTCGTGGTGGTTGTCAAGAGGTCATTGATGTGTAAAAGATGTGGACAGGAAGAATCCCTGGGGGACCCCGGCATTGGTTTTTAACGCATCAGAAGAAATACCGTCAACTGCCACATGTAAGGAGCGATCTTGCATAAAGCTTTTGAGCCATAGATATATCCAAGGCTATTGCACGGGATTCACCAAACTTCTCAATAGTGTTTATCCAGAGCTGAGTGACATAAGCCAGCAAATCTCCAGTAGACCGGAGTTGTCGAAATCCATATTGTCTGTCATGAATTATCTCAAATTTTTCCAGATATTTGATGAGTTCTATATTAATCGCTTTTTCCATATCTTTGGATATGACTGAGAGCCATGCAATATGGCGATAATTCGCAGGAATAGTCTTCTTTCCTTTTTTTCGGAATGGGTTGGATTTTAGCGTTTTTCGACATGCACGGAAATACTCCTTTATTTACATTTAGTAATATATTGTTTTACATTTCTTTAGGGAGTTAACGAATTACTTACTTTGGGTTTTCTAAAGATTAACTAATAAATTAATTGAATAAATAAAAATAACAAACTAAATAAATTTTCAGGACTCACCAGATTAGTCACTGTGTTCGAAAACATTGTTTACCTACATTTTCCATGCATTTTTAGTGTACCGACTACAAAATTTAATACTTTTATAATTGCAATTAAAATATTGCCAAATTTAATTAATCTTGTATGGTGTTGATTTGTGACTAACAAATATGAAATTTTCTGTGTGCGGCTGCAGCAAGGTGTAACGTTTTATTAAAAATAGTATTCACCTTATCAGTTTGATTCATCATTAGGTACACATTAGTTAGTTCATTGTAACTAAGCAATGTTATCAACGAAAATATGTAAATTTTTTTTCAATTAAAAACAATTTTGTTATTATTACTTGAAGAAGGTGCAGTTAGTTTGCAAACATTTTCAAAGTATGTATTTAGAAAATATTTATTAGTACCCACATAATCGAATATTTAATTGACCAGTATTTCAACTAAAATAAGCATTATCTAGAAAATTAAAATGCAGTATTTATAAGCAGCATACTACTAATTGTTTAAGCAGTATTTTATTTATTTGGGCAGTAAATATTTAAAAAATGATCAAATTGGAGTCAGTAGGATTAGTATAAGGTTTTCTTTCTCACTCTGTACCTTTTACAACCCTGAGACAACTGGCAGCGAACAATCAGGTTACTCTGATGTGGGTTCCGGGTCACAAGGGAGTTAAAGGCAACGAAGCAGCAAATTGCCTTGCCAACAAAGGGGCAAATACACAATTTTCCGGCCCAAAACTCTTTTGTGGACTTTCCAAAGCCCACTTGAAACAAGAGGTTCGACGCTGGGAAACAGATGAAATGAAATCTCACTGCATAGCTTTATGAATAGCCAGAAAGTGTCAAAAAAGACAAGTCTGGCTGTGCATAGAGGTGTGTTGGTTCCTACACTTATGTATAGTAGTGAATGTTGGGTTTGGCAGAAGAAGCATGAAAATAGGATTAATGCTGCGGAGATGAGTAGTCTGAGAAGTATAGCCGGAGTGTTTTGGTTGGATAGGGTAAAGATTAGTGAGATAAGAGATCGCTGTGGTGTAAAAGAAGATGTGGTTACTAAGATATATAAAGGAATGCTTAGATGGTTTGAACACGTTGAAAGGATGGATGAAGGAAGATTGACGAAACAAATTTATAAAGCGAGTGTGAATGGACGGAAGTCGGTAGAGGTCGACCTCGGAGAACATCGATCTTGATCAGATCAACATTGTTTTGAGGAAAGGCCAGGTCAAGCAAGAGTACCAACAACCGACGAGCATGTATGAGAGCACTGATGAAAGTAGAGGAAGCAAAAGATGTGTGTAAGAACCGTAGCGGAAGTGGTCTCTGCCTACCCCTATGGGAAAAAGGCGTGACTTTATGTATGTATGTATGTACAAACTATTTTTACTTTATTACTTATGCTCCGAGTTGTTTTCAGTGGCCAAGAATTCAAATAAAGCCCTGGAAGCTTTGGCGGGTTTGGCGAGCAATGAAGACTTCAAATCTGTTGCCTTGAAAAAATCGTCAAATCCCATAGGTTACCTGCCTTGGAAAGACGTCATGCTTTTACAAGTCAAAGGCAGGAGGCACATACAAACAAGGCTAGTGGAACCGAACGTCAGCAGTATTAACGAAGGGGACAATTACATTTTAATAACATCAAAAGCTCTATATACTTACACAGGTGCCTACTCAAATGTGATAGAACAATCTAGAACTTGCGACATAGTCAATCATATTCAAAAGACAGGCGACATGGGATGTAAAGTCGACAGGGTGTACAGTATTGGAGCTAAAGATAAAACGTCCAAGTATGCTGTGGAATTTTGGAATTATTTGGGCGGGAAATGTCCGCCGGAAACTATCAAAGCCGGCCATCCCGACGAAGACGAAACTTACGAATCGAACATACTTCATACCAATATGATATACGCTTTAGAACACGACGAATTAGTACCGTACGACAAATACTGGGGTACCATTCCTAAAATCGAGATGCTTCAAGATACGAGCATAATTGTATTCGATTTCGGATCCGAGATGTACGTTTGGAGCGGCAAAAACGCTCCGTTCGATAGAAAAAAACTAGCCTTGAAATTGGCCAAGGAGATGTGGCAGGAAGGTTACAATTATTCCGATTGTAACGTATGTCCTCTGAACATTGCTTCGATACTTGGAGCTAGATCGCAAGAGTCGTTACCTCTTAAAGCCGCAAAAAGACCCGAATGGGCTTTGTTCGCGAAGATAACCCAACACAGAGAGACCGTTCTATTTAGAGAAAAATTCCTCGATTGGCCCGATTTCTCCAGAGTGATTAGAGTGCGAAGCGACGAAAACATCAAGGAAGTCAGCGCGTCGATCGACATAAAACCGTGCGACGTAGAGGAAATGATCAAAGAAAAAGATAAAGAACCCGATTTGATCGTCGATCACACCCATTTGGGTCGCGGCGATAAATATTTCGACGAAGAAAGTAGTCGTCTATTCGAATACGAATGGTTGAATCTCAAAGGTTGGCGAATTTTGGAGAACAGCTACGAAGAACTATCGGAAAAATCTTTGGGACAGTTTTACGACGGCGACAGTTACATATTCAGATGGGATTTCAGGCAAACTGTTAGGGGACGTGAATTGTCCGGTAATCCATCGAAACATGCTGCTGTTGGAAGAGATCGCTGTATATTTTTCTGTTGGCAGGGAAATTTCTCCTCGACCAATGAGAAAGGAACAGCTGCATTTTTAACGGTTGAATTGGACAAACAGGTGAGTGTTTCCTATCCTGCTTTTTTTTTTAAATATCATGTTATAGAATATAAGGTCAAAAAACTGAAGACATACACACAATCACCATGTCTGGAGATATTTTAAAAATATGTGTGTAAAACTTGATTTCTGATTTACATACATACATATAGTCACGCCTTTTTTTCGTAGGGGTAGGCAGAGACCACTTCCTTCCACTTCCGCTACGGTTCGTACACACATCTTTTGCTTCCTCTACGGTTCTTACACACATCTTTTGCTTCCTCTACTTTCATCGGGCCTCTCATGCATGCTCGTCGATTGTTGGTACTCTTGACCTGGCCTTTTTTCAAAACAATGTTGATCTGATCGAGATCGATGTTCGCTGAGGTCGACCTCTACCGACTTCCGTCCATTCACACTCGCCTTATAAATTTGTTTCGTCAATCTTCCTGTATCCATCCTTTCTACGTGTCCAAACCATCTAAGCATTCCTTTATCTATCTTTGTAACCACATCTTCTTTTACACCACAGCGTTCTCTTATCTCACTATTCTTTACTTTATCCAACCGAGTTACTCCGGCTATACTTCTGAGACTACGCATGTCCGCAGCATTAATCCTATTTTTATGCTTCTTCTGCCAAACCCAACATTCACTAACATACATAAGTGCAGAAACCAACACTCCTCTATGCACAGCCAGACGTGCTGCCTTTTTTGACACTTTCTGGCTGTTCATAAAGCTATGCAGTGCCCCATTTATTTGTTTTCCTGCCAACACCCTTTGATCAATGTCACTGTCATACTTTCCATTTCTCGTAAATTTTGAACCCAAGTATACAAACTCATTTACTTGTTCCACTCTTTCTCTCTTAATTAGAACCTCACAGTGTGTCATGCTTTCTTTTCTTTCGTTTTGCTTGCATTTATTTTCATCCCTTTGATTTTTAGTGCATCATGCATAACATTAACCATCGCCTGCAACTCCTCTTCAGATGACGCTAATATGACTTGATTATCGGCGTAAAGAAGGCATTTGACAATCAAATCATTCATTTTCAATCCATACGCACTCTCTTACAAATATTTTAAACAATCATGTTTTTTTTTTATGAAAATATATGTATAAGTATGTATGAGTTAAAAAGTCATGGCGAAGCCACACATCCCAGTCTCACACCTTTTTCGTATTAAACTACCGCTCACCCCATACATAGACAATGTCGACCACAATTCACTCTTCACCACTCTGTCATAGGCCTTTTCCGAGTCTATAAAAGCGCCATAGATCTGATTTTTAGCCAAGAGTTTTTGAACTATACCTCCTAATGGAAAGACCTGATTTAATTTTTTTTATTATGGATATACGTTTTTAACTTGTAGAATAATAAAAGAAAAACTTTTAAATAACAACTTTATTTTTGAATAAAAACAAATTGCGATCGTCCGCGCTACTCAGAATCAAGTGTTCAATGTCCTGTTGGGGTATCTCATTTCAAGCGTTTCGAAGCGCTCATACATGATCGTCGGTTGTTGGTACTCTTGACAGCTGGCCTTTTTTAAAACAATGTTGATCTTATATCTTATAATTCTTATTACTGTAATATTGTAGAACGCACCACAAGTCCGAGTCGTTCAGGGGTCCGAACCTGCTGCATTTCTGCGACTGTTCAGCGGTAATATGGTAATAAATAAAGGGAAACGAGATGCGGCTGAAAATTTGGAAAAACCGAGGATGTTCATTGTACGAGGAGAAAGTGATAATGAAATATACTTGATGGAAGTGCCTTTGAACATGAGTTCTCTGCGAAGCAGATCTTCGTTTATTATTATTAACACTGAACAAGAAGAGGTATTTTATTTACTGATTTGTAACGATTTAACAAGTAGATCAATAATTTTTCGATGCATTTTATTTGTAACGCTAATATTTATGAATTTAGGTGATAGTATGGCATGGCAGTAAATCTAGCAGTCAAAAGAAAAGCGTCACAAAAAAGGCAGTCGAAAATTTAATGAAAAACAAACCGTCCGAGTTGAACTTGCAACAATTCGATGAGGATTTGGACGTCATTGAATTAACGGAAGGATTCGAAACTGAAAATATGTTAAATATAATCGGCGGTGAAAAAGATAGTTATTACTCATTAGAGAAAAGCGACAAATCGTTCGATCATACCGCTCGGCTGTTCAGAATGAGCAGCATCACTGGCGATTTTGTAGCTACTGAAGTTCTGTGTCCTCACAGAAGCAAGCATTCTAGTCCTTACCCATTCGTGCAATGCGAATTGTATTCTTCTAGTCAACCAGGTAAGAAAAACTTTTTAAAATAAATCCTTTATTGTCCGTGAAAAATGTTTTTATTGTTGTGAGACTTCATATGGGTTTTTGCCATAAAAAACATGAAAAAGGTGTCGTTTGTCATTCATTTACACATTACCTATTTACGGCAATTGATTGAAGTGATATCTAAATATAAAAGAACTTTTAATTCTCATTTGAATACAGGGTAATTAATTAGTGTAATCAAGCTCAGTAGCTCCGTTATCATAAGAGATACCAAAAAAAATTGTGTACAAAAATTGTAGGCAGATCAAAGTTGTGTTTTTTTAAATGAAACATGATATAAGCTAGTCTAAACCAGAAGGAAAGCAATGTTTATTCTGACAGATAATAAATATATAATAACAATAATGTCATCGTGGTTGCCACCAAATAGCCTCTTGCATAGCCGATGACAGAGAAATGTACTCTGCTTCACACGAAGAAATTGAGACTGTTGGTTGCTTCTGAGAACACCAAGATATGGCTCCTCCTGAAGCTACAAAGACAAAACCAGTGACTGATTTCCGGTCATCATGATTTGTAGCATGATCGGCGTCGGAGAATCCGTTGATGTAAATATTCTCATTCTTACGATATATCAATTTCATTGAGGACGTCCTTTTCAAGACCCGTAGTATGTGCTTGGCGGCGATCCAATGATTCCTTCCAGGGTTAGAACTGTAGCGATCAAGAAGATTGACACCATAACAAATATCTGGTCTTGTGCAATTCGTCAGATACATCATGCATCCCACAAGTTCCTGATACAGGAAATTTCGCATTTTTGTCTTTCGCTTCATCAACTCGAGATGTTAATTTTTCCATCACTATTAACTTGTACATCCACAACGCCAGTCCATAGATCCTCCAGCTCCAAAACAGCTTGAATTGTTTCCAGCCATGTGTTGTAATTTTCGTGACCAAGAAGTTTTTCGATAGATACACCTCCTGTATTGAAAGTAGCCATATTCGAATTGTCCTATGACTCACACTTAATCTGTGCCGATTCCCTGATGAAAATTTCGCCTCGAAATCAGCGATTTAAATCAGCAAAAGACCCATAACCTGATATAAGCTAGTCTGAACCAGAAGGAAAGCAATGTTTATTCTGACAGATAATAAAAATATAATAATAATAATGTCATCGTGGTTGTCATCTCAACACCCTATATTTTACCTTAAAACTAAAATTTGCTTTACCTCTCCATTACAACAATGTTATGCATGGTATTTAAAAAGTTATAATCAATTCTATGTGGAAATCTTAACAAGTTCAACTGCCTGTCCTGTATAATTAAAAACAAGAATAAGAATAGTTAATTGAATTTAAAGTTTTTTAATGATTGTCAAAGTTTATAAACACGAACGAATTTGCGTCTATTTATTAAATCGAATACAGTGAAAGTCGAAACTTGAGTACATTAATTTCTCAGTAATTTCAAATGGATCACCCTGTATTTTATATCACTATCGAAGACTGCTGTTACCATACCTCTTTTTTTATTAACCATTCCTTATACTTAAAGTTATTAGTTTTTGAGATATTTCCATTTTTCTATGCAAAGTATTTATTGGGTATCTAAACATATCAATTTTGCTAAATTACCTTTTTGCACGGAAGTCGGCTGATTAGCCACTGCCAATCTGTTCAAAAGCTTTGCGAATTTATCTGTTGTTAACGAGATTGATGCCATATTAGGTTTATTAACTACAGGATTATCGTTTGGCATAGCTATTACTGTTGATTGTGATCGTAGGGTGTAGCGAGAAGCGGTGGGGTTACTTTGATTCATGCAGAAATGAAAAGTGTACTTACAGGCTTCGTGTGGTTCTACCTATAATTTTCTGGCTGCAAGAACGTCTGGAAAACACTGTTACCATCTGTTTCGCACAAGAAGATATAAGGCAATGAGTAAAATAGAAAAAACTTCGTTTCTTGGTACTTATCAACTTAGGTTAGGTCCACGTTTTGCGCCAGTTTCTTCTTACCTAGAGGGGTGAAGGAATATTTAAATAACCGGTTGACAAGTGGTGACACTTTATTTTACTTAGCACAATGTTACTTTTATTTTTAACAACAAAAAAAAGTTTAATTTTTAAGCATGAGCCTTACTCGGTATTTAGTAAACAATAACATAAAACATTCAAAAACCAAATTGACACACTTGACAGTTCTGGTGATCCATACTTTGGACTGGCTACTGCTCCGTCGTCAAATGGTACGTTACACACTTCTTTATACACAGCCAGGCGTGTCTTTTTCGAACCGTTCTGACTGTTCAATAAATTTTTTAGTATATTTTTATAACGTCCATTTTTGGTATGATGTTAGTGGCAGCTTAAAAAACCTCTCGGTTGTGCTCAAGACACAATATTATTTTAGTATTACGCGTATTTTAATGTTCGGTTACCAATTAATCAACAATGTGACTTTAAGGAAGTTCCCAAAAAAATAATGTATTAACGATCATCTTTAAAATTTCTTTGTAAATACCTGACAGTACTCTGAACGCATACGGAAAATTTCCACCCATTTTGCGGTACTGAAATTGAAAAGATTAGCATTTTAAATTTCTGCTGGTCAACTAATTCTTGCAGTACAAGTGGATAACTTATATAGGGAAAACGTATTCGTAGGTTGAGAACGACTGGTCTTTGGTAACGTCCTTAAATACTGTAAGATCGAATTCGCGAATAACTGTATGTTTTGTAGTAAAGTTTCTTCTACATTTCAGCTCTATTTCTTATCGATAACTATCACGAGCTATGGTTATGGCAAGGGTACTGGCCCGAAAAGGACGACGACGACGATACAGATTTAAGTGATCAGACCGGATCCGGAGCAGTTCGATGGCAAGCAGAACGAAGAGCTGCTATGCAAACAGCCATCGATTATTGGAAAAAGATCCACAACGATCAACCGGTGGTTGGTCATTTAGTGTGGGCTGGTTTGGAGCCTTTGCAGTTCAAGAATTTATTTCCCGCTTGGGAGGATAGACTCGACATTCGAGAATTAAATAAAAAGGTAGGTTTTTAGTTATAATAGAGAGCATCTTATGTTATGATTTTTTCGACCCTCGTTTACAAACTTTTTTATTTTGTAGGAAGGAAGAAAAGATGGCGAGAAATTACATATAGAAAAGGAACTGGCTCTGTTATCTAGAACCATTTATCCGTTATCCGAACTTCTCCAGAGGCCTTTGCCAGAAGGTGTCGATCCTACCAACATCGAGAAGTATCTTTCGACGGAAGATTTCCACGAATTGTTGGCCATGACCAAGGAGGAATTCGACAAACTGCCGGCCTGGAAAAAAACGGCCCTCAAAAAGGAAAAAGGACTTTTTTGACCGTTATTCAGTTTTTTTGTCGAATGTCTTTTGAGTGGATGCTTTGATTGTTCAAAGTCCAAGGATTTTATTTAATGTTGTGATTTTGTTGTTATTTTATGGTATCTACACTACAAGAAATGTCGAAACTTTTTTTATGAAAGCATGGGATGTTACAAATTTCAGTAAAACATTTACTTCGTCGCAGAGTTATCAATAATATTGATTACAATTTGCTTATTATGGAGATCGGTAATATGTTACAAGCGAGTGTTTAAATATTGCATTCGAAGATCTTAAATAAAAAAACTTTAAATATGGTAACAATTTTTTTTTAAATAGTCGTTTTGTTTCGTGAAGTAACTTTCTTGCGTTGCTGCTAAGCTTAAATTAAAAGAGATGTTGTACTTGGAATCTTGTGAGCACCAGGGAAAAAAATTCTAGATTAAAACCCAAAAGACAAACTCGCAATTACTGCAGTCACCTTAGGGGTTTCACCTTGGAATGAAACAGAATAAGCTGAATATTTGTTTAAACTTTTATTTTTTTTTTCTCTCTTTCTCTCTCTTTTTCTCTCAGTAGCTCTTACAACCCAGGATGGGTCTTGGCTGACTCAACAATTCCCCTCCATGGGACTCTGTCCAGCATTAGCTCTTCTGCTTCCGTGATATTCAGAGTTCTAAGATCTGATGCTATGTTGTCTCTCCTCCGTAGTCGTGGTCTTCCTAATGGTCTACCGGTCGAGGCTTGCTCCCATACTAATTTGACAACTCTTCCATCTTTCCTGTCTTGACATGGCCGGCCCATCTCAGTCTTTCCGCTTTAATTATTTTTACAATGTCCGGTTGATCGTTCTGTTTCGTCATGGTCCAGGTCTCATAGGCGTACGTCATAATCGGTCTTACAATGGAGTGGTATATTTTTATTTTAGTCGTCCGAGATACATTTTTGGATTTTATTAATTTCTGTAACGCAGCAGCGATTGGCGCTTTGTATTCTGATGTTAATTTCCTTGGTCATGTTATTGTCTGACGTTGATAGTGGCACCCAGATATTTAAATTCATGGACTCTTTTGAAGTTGTATTGGTCCACCGTCAACATTTTGTCCTATTCGATTCCTACGTTCCGTTCTTGAAGTGGTCATGTACTTGGTTTTACTCTCATTTAGGCCTACATTTTTCGCTGTGGATTCTATTTTTTAAAATTATTCTTTGACGTTCATAGTTGTGTTTCCATGTCATCCGCAAAGGCCAATATGAGACGGGGGTCCTGATTTCTGAAAAGAAGAGTCTCCGTTTTTTCCTCCCTTACTACCTTTTCTAAGGCTATATTAAAAAGGAGTGGGGAGATGGCGTCTCCCTGTTTTAGGCCATTATTTATAGTAAAAGAAGTTAAAAGCTTTCCTCAGATCCGTACTGCACTTGCGAAGCCTTCCATGCGGATCTTTGTTAAACTGACAAGTTTATTCGGGTTTCCTAGTTCTATCATAGCATTCCACAGCTCCACTCTCATACGCTTGTTTATAGTCGATAAAGAGTTGATGTAGGACTTTATCGTATTCCTAGCTCTTCTCCATTAACTGACGGATTGTAAAGATCTGATCTACGGTTGATCGGGTTTTTTCTGAACCCACATTGGTAGACACCTAGCTGATGCTCTACGTAGGGAGTTAATCTTTTGAGTAGAACTAGGGACCAGACCCTATATCCAGTATTTATTAATGATATTCCCCGATAGTTAAAGCATTGTAGTTTGTCGCCCTTTTTGTGTAGGGGCACGATGACAACCTTATTTTGGCAATCTAAATGTCTCAAAAGTCTTATGGGGTGACGTGTAAGCGACCTTAGATATTTAATATCTCGCAAATCGTATTTGAATTTAAAATAAAAGTTGTAGAGTATACAATTTTCTACAAATTTTGTTTAAAACAATTTTTTATACGTTTAACCGTTTTTGAGATAAAGCGCGAAGAGTGCGGGTCGCTCAGCCATACATGCCATAGCGCAAGGTCAATCGCGAATCCCATTTAACTTATAAATCAAATAGTCATTTAATATTACTTGTTAAATATAAAAAAAGGAGTAATTAAGTGAATTTTTTTTTATATTGTTATATTTTCTCCTTGGGTTCGGTAATTCTAAACTCTTAGTACAATAAGTAACAATTTTTATTTTAATACTTCTTCACAATAAATTTTATTTTAGAATAACTAACAAACACTTTATAATTATTTCAAAATACTTTAAACTAACTTCAACTTAAACTTTAAAACTTAACTTAAAACCTCGATCTATGATTTCGTTTAAATACCTTCAAATCAATGTTCTCGTATAATCAGCACTATTCAAAGCAATTCCAAAATCATCCAGTGTCTTCTGTGTATTACTAGCAGCTCGTTAATATTCACCTTAATTGTGATCGACTCGCTGGCGCCTCAAGGCGACAGACAACAGGGCCGACTCGTAACAATATATTTTACTAATATTCTTGTTGAGGATAATTGTATTTTGAGTAGGCCGAGCGCTCCACACTCTTCGCGTTTTATTTAAAAAACGGTTAAACGTATTAAAAATTGTTCACGACGAAATTTGTAGAGAAGTTTATGCTCTACGAATCTTATACTAGATGCAAATACGATTTGAGGCAAAAAAGCGAGATGTTTCCAAAAAACTGAGGAGGACGCTCACACGTGACCTTATGAGACTTTAAGACAACATTTAGAATGCCAAAAAAAAAAGGTTTCTACAAATATTTAGCATATTCCGTTATATCTTGAGGTTAAGCCACTTAAGCTAAAAAGAGGGTCACTCTTTTTAGCTTAAGTGGCTGGGTTGACTGGGTTTAATATTTTCCATAGTCAAATAAATAGTTAATAAAAAAATTAATGCTTTGAATGCTTATTATAAATAAAAAACATTGCTTTGTAACAATTCTGTATGCTTCCTAATATATTATTTATATTATATCTTTAATGTGACGTAGATTTCTGAAGTTTATAACGTTTAAATGAGCAAATTTTGTATGTCGGAGTATGAACTAAATTATTATTTTTTACAAATGCAAACAAGGTGTAACGAAATAAATTTCTCAGTAAATCGATTCAGTTCAATAAATTTTTTAAGAAGAAAAATAAAATAAAAACATAATAGAGCGAAAAGTGGTCTTCAATGGTTAGTTTTTTGAATTTTTCACCTTAATAATTTTACGTTTTTTTGCCACTTATAGGGCCAGTCTGCCAATACAACAAAAATAAAATAATTAAGACACTCACTGACCAACGTCTAAATGATAAATAAACAGGTTATATTTGACATATCTGTCTAATACCTACTTATGTAAATCCCCGAGAAACAGATGCGAAACAAATTAAATAGACTTCTTCTTAAAAAAGCATTTAATGTGTAGAGAACGCATCAGGACGCCGTCCGCTTATTCTCAAAACTAACAAAGCGCACCGGTGCGCTCTCCGCAATCAAAAGGTTTTAAGGGGGTTGAAAAGTAAAAGCTTAGGGTGCATACTTTTTACTTTATACCGTTTGTTTATTCCAAATTTGATCGAATTAGTATTAGTATAATCGTTTTGCTTCGTTACTGATTTTTTCCATGGAAACTACCCTGTATACCGCAATTTTAAATTTTAAACTAAATCTAAACGCACTACCGTCAGAATCGATGTGTTTACTTCGAAATAAGTACAAAAATTTGCCGATTAAAATAATTTCTTGTAGTAGTAGAGGTGTGATATCGTTCTCTTTCTTTTTTACTTCTTCATTATCATATCAAATTTTAGTGGCTTTAAAACTTTTAAACAAACTGTAAAGTATCTGCCATATTTTTTTAAAGAAATGTATTCTAAATTTATTACTTTCGGATCATGAAAACGTTGAGCGAACGTTGATTTTTAGTATTGTATTACTTTTGGTAACACGCCCGTTTGGAAAATATCAATAAACCATATACTTCTCTTGATAAGACACAAGACACATGACAAAGTCATTTTTATCGTTCTAAATTAAAGATTCTCAAACATACATAAAAAAAATAATAGAATTATATTTATATTAAAAAATCCCGGAGAGAGTAGAAGCATGATTGAGAATAACGTATTAAAAATATTTTGTGCGAATCAGATTATTGCATCACGGTTTTATTAACCCCTCAACAGCGAACTTATTAATACCGCTATTTCGAATGGTTTATTTAATAGAAATATAAAAAATAAAAAACCGTTGCTTACAGTGTGTCCCAAAGAGTTTTTTTACAAACGGAGAAAAAGTGTATCTTTCATTGCACAAAATATAAAACAAAATATTCTTGGTAAAAAGCTCTGCGACTTGTAGATCTGTAATCAAGTACAAAATTTCTAAAACATCGGCTGGAATACAGGGAAAATAAAAATGTTGATTTGGAGTGAAAGTAACATACGGTTAAAGTGTAGGTTGCGTTCTTCTTTATCTTCTTCATTTGACAGCATCTCACAAAATGTTTCCAATCCACATATTTTTTTAGAACTCTTTTTCTTTTTATTACTCCTTCTTCGTCCACTCCTGAACGTAGGCCTCTTCCAATTGTCTGCAGAGGAGACGATCTTGGGCGGTTTGGATCCAGTTTTTCCCGGCGTGTCTCTGGATGTCGTCCCTCCACCTCATCTGGGGTCGCCTAACACTTCTTTTTGTTTCCCTAGGTCGCCATTGGAGGATGGCCTTGGTTTACTTGACAGGTTAGGTTAGGTTAAAACGGCGGTTCGGAGGAAACCCACTTAGGCCTTTTGGCCCGTTATGATACCGTTACTCTCTACCGCAACTCATTGTAGCTAGTAGTAATAATAATAGCTTTAGCACATTTCATCGGAAGAAATATTGGGATTCGGTTGGTTGCAAGAGTGCATATTTTCTGGATTAAATCGCAAGCAGTTATCTCTGTATCAATAAAAGCTTCAAATATGTCTAAATATCATTTTTTCTTTATACAGGCATAGGAAATTTTCTAGCTATTACCTTTTTAAAATAATCTTCAATTCACGTTACTTTTTTTAAACTTGGACGCAAGGGTACAGCAATATCCTTTTTGGACTGAGATCTCTATATTTAGGCGATTATCGTTAGTCTTAAGTGCAATTTCATTAGTCTCAGGTGTTGCAACCTCGATGAAGAATTATTTTGACATAAGTAGTTAGTTTTTTTTTACTGAAAATAGTCGCAAAAAGGGAAGACCTATCATGTGGGCCGCGGACAGCCCGCACTGCGACTATTAGAAGGGGGAGATATTATATAAAGGAGATGATTGTGGACCCGCTTGTTGAAAAGTTGCAGGTCATAGTTATCTGGAAAAACTAATTTTGAAAGCTTGTTTCATTTCGTAGCAGCCCCGTAAAAGAAGGATTCTTGATGGAGATTGGTCGTTGTAGTGTAAATTTTGAGAGTAAATGGGTGAGAGTAATCAGCGTGCCGAATTCTTCGGCCGAATGTGGCCAGTGGTGGTACAAGAGTTTTTATTTCTCTGGAGCACCTGCCATGGAAATATCTGTAGAGTAATGTCTGGTCTGCAACTCTTCTTCCTCCTCATCTCCAGAATCCTCGTCGCTCAGTACGTTTGAGTGTGAAGGCTCAATAAATATTTCTTCTACATCGAGCTCCTCGTCATAAACCATCTGAATAGCTTTGTATAATGAAAAATCCGGCCTAAAATAAAAAAAGTTCAATTCATCGCCAATAACCTGCTAGCGTTATCATAAATTAAGGCTCATGTTGTCGAGGTTATACAAGACATATTAAAATATTTAAACAAAAAGCGGTAGTACAAATTCATGAAACAACCTATTACACTTTCCACACTTCTGTGTAGAGGTAAAAAACGTTGACGTATTTTATATTCCAATTGAGTGTTAATACCAGATTGTGTGAAACATGTTACTTATATGTAACACTAGCCGATGCAGGGTTAATAGACGATTGACTGCAAGCATTTTTAATATTTATTCGTTGTTTCGTATCAATCTACTTCACCATCGAAGTGTACATTTGTTGAAATAATTTGTGTACACAAAAAATTAATTTAAACGTTTCTAACTTTAAATACAAACCAAGCCGATCAAAAAATCGCCCATTATCCGTTATGATAACGGAATTACCATAAGATAATGCTAAAATTAAATAACTGGTTAAAATATAAAATACGGAGAAAAATAGAGCTCTCCCCAATGCCTGTGTCTCAAATTGTAATAAAATTATTTTAATCTTTATTGATATTTTGCCAAAAAAAAGGCCACAGCATGTGGAGATAATATTTGAAGCATTTTTTGGGTTTTACCGATGAGATTTTTTATAAAAATATTTTTTTATTGTTTGCCATTTAAACTAAAGTAGCTTTCATACATATTAGAGCAAGTAAGTACTCACAGCTCAGTTTATCATAAACGAAATCTAATTTGGGCTGGAGAAATAAAAAAAATCTTACATTTGAAAACATTGGCATTAAGCAGACGATGTTTTATTCTTTTGCGTAAAAAGCACTTTAGGAACACGTTCGCTGCTATCTCCCCTTGTTAATTAATACACATCCATTGATACTTTTTTTTAACTTATGCAATTTTTATGTATGTATAACATAATCGGGCGAATATTTCTTAAAGGAGCACCATTAACGGTAACTTTAGTATTTTGACTGCTTTAGTGCGTCAAAGATAAAGTGGCCTTTTTTTTAATAAATAAATATGTGAGTTATTCTTTTTTTTCTTGTGCACTATCCATTAATGGATGTTTGCGATAATATGATTCGTTTCTTCATGGTTTGTGGCTGTATAAACCAAACTTTCTATGGTCTTTTTATTTCTCAGTCAGGACATCTTTTTCCTTCCTATTTCTTGTTTCCCTTAAATTTTGCCTTCGATTATAAGCTGCAGGATGTTTATTTTTCATTCCGCATCACAAGTCCCAGATACGCAACCTTCCTTATTTTTATTGTAGTCAGTAGTTCACGACTTCTATCTACCCGCTGCAGGACTTCCTGGATGGTTATTCGTGCTGTCCAAGGGATCTCGAGCATTCTTCAATAGAGCCACATTTCGAAGGTTTTTACCCTTTTCATGGATGTGAACCTTCATTGTTCATTCTTCCATACCATTTTTTGTCAGCGTCGCCGATCAGACGAATAGCTCTTCTTTGAATGGAATCCAGTAGCCAAAAAATATGCTTGGGTACGAAGCAGTATTCTAGTGACGGTCGAATCTGGGCTTTGTAGAGTGTCAAAAAACGTTGATGCTTATACAGCTTCTTTCCTCAAACTATCTTACTAATACCCTCTTTTTTTTTAATACTATAAATTATTGATTTTTGTTGTGTTAGTAACCGAAGCTACAATTCTTTCAAACTCGTATCTTTTGCGTGTAGTATTATTTATAAATAGATTTGGAATCTCACTTTTAAGACAATATTATACATTTCTGGATGTTTTTAAAAACTCTTATCTTTTTCTTTAAACTACTTTGAAATTTTTTTCCCAAATGTGAGAGCGTGGAATTTTTTATGAGTGTGTTTTCTTGTTAGTTTTGTTTTTATTCCACTTTTCTTTAGGAGTCGCAGAGGTGTTTTCAATGTCCACCATTTCTTGCCCCTCTTACTGTTACCCCTTTTTTTAAATTTCTTTACTATAAATTTTTCGATTTTTCTTATTTGTTGTTAGTATTCAAAGTTACGATTTCTTTTAACTCGCATCTTGTGCGTGTAGTATTATTTATAAAGAGGTATTAAATCCACTGTTTTGTCCTCAAATGTGAGAGAATAGAATTTGTTGTGAGTGTATTTTCCTTTCTTGTTGTTGCCTCGGCTACAATCACGCCCTTTTTTTTTAATTTCTCTTTTATAATTTGCCGATTTATCTTTTTTGTTTGTTGTGTTAGTAACCTAAGTTATGATTTATTCTAACTCGTATCTTGTGCGTCTAGGATTATTAATAAAAAAGTGTTAAAACTCACTTTTTTGGCCACATTATATAATTCTTATATTTTCTTTAAACTATTTAAAAAAGTTTCACAAAGGTGATCTGGAGAATAGGGTTTGTTTTTTTCATTCTTGTTCTTGCCTGTTACTACCACCCTTTTTTTAATTGTTTTGCTAAACATTACACATCTACCTTTCTTGTTAGTTGTGTTAGTGATTCCTTCCAACTGGTATCCATTATTTATAAAAAGGTGTTAAATCTCACTTTTTAGACCAAACAGTTGTGAGTGTTAAAACAGAGTTTACATCTTTCTCACCAATATATTTAGAAAACCTGCCCTCAACTGTGATGTAGGAGTAGGATTTGATGTGAGTGTGTGAGTGAATGTGATTTTTGCAAAAAACTATTTTAATTTACGTACATAACATCACGTTATTATTATTATCAAACTT
Organism: Agelastica alni; assembly: GCA_950111635.1. NCBI lineage: Eukaryota > Metazoa > Arthropoda > Insecta > Coleoptera > Chrysomelidae > Agelastica > Agelastica alni. Next base: position 12,002,423 of record OX467718.1, read on the forward strand.
TCATTCCTCTCGCAACGTTTCGTTCCATTTTAAGTGCGACTAGTTATCAAGATTCTAAACATTTACCAATATATTAAAAAACAACATCAAAATATTTCTTGTCAGTTGTACTGCAAGGTTTTACTGGTAGAATGGCGTTAAAATTAAAAAAAAAAAAACAGGAAAGAATAAACCATTGTCTGTTGAGGTATACACTATACCAAAAAGTAGCACATAGTAACTACATTACGTCAAATAATACTCCACAGATTACATTTAAATAATTAACAACTAATAGTCTCATATAAACAACGATAATAAATAAAAAACTTCGATTAATCGTTACGTAACTACTTATATTTTTTAAAATTAAATAGATGTTGATTATTTAGTGTTGCAAAATTAAATTCATTTAAAATATTGACGTATTTGGCTACTTTGTATTAATAGCAAACTATGTGTAATAGTTTGTTCAAAAACATTGTCTGCAAGTAGATAAAAATTTATCATTAATTCAGGCACACGATTATTTTTTTATAAAAATTTATCCTTATTTGGTCAATCAAGTTTAAAAAAATGTTGGTGGCATTTCGGAGAAATAGAAAATTATTACTTTCACCAAAAAATACAGTACTTTTGGATTTATTTAAAAAAAGTATTTATTACCTTTGAAAAGAGTATTTTGTTTAATATTTTAAAAGTAACTTTGTTTTTCAGAGAAAGACAATTGTTTTTTATTTGCCCCTCATCTTACCAAACGTTTTATTGAGTTTTTTTGACTTTCAAGTAATGCAGAACTTTTTGTAAAAAATACTCGATGGATATAATTTTTCTGCTTGCATACAGACTTTTATTAACCACTGTATAATTGGAGTCGATACATTAAAAATGGTCCAAAGTAGAAAATACTTAAATCGTAAAAAATAAGTTGTCTGTTGTGTGGTGTTTTTACCACCAAACGAGATGTTTTTTAAAAAGATATTTTAAAGTTGGTCAAAATAATATCAAATTTCGATAAATATAAGTGAAAATGGAATTTAAATTAGTTCGTCTACCCTTAAAAAACATTTCGAAATAGACAGATCGTTATCGGACCACTTCGTATGATTTGACGCTTCTAACCAATAATTTTTACAAAATATTGTTTTACCTTTTTATACATATATATATCTGTGATTAGGCTATGTATTTATGTTGTAATATGTATATACCCAAGTGTAAATAAAAGAGGTGCCTTGTAATTTTTTGGAATTGAGAGCTCTCATTCATTTTGAGTTGCTAAACATTTCTAGTCTTTGTGATCCTCATGGCACTGACTTTTTTTAAAGTTATTTCTATGAAAGTTTGTCACGTTTTCAAATTTTTAATTTATTGTATGAGGTTTGACATTTTTTAAAAGTTTTTAGATTTATCCCACTGGGGTTCTTATACGACCGATGGTTTGTTCATATCAGGGTATTAAAGTAAAATAATAATAATTTTTTTTTTTAAAATTACAGTTACATATCCATTTTTTTAACATTTCCAGTACTTATTCATTTTCAAAACTACAAATTATAACTAGCCATATTTTTTGATAATGCAAACAAATTGTTTTAAAACTCTTAAAATTAAAATTTAAAAATGACTTAACCTATTTATAAAATTACTCCAAAATGTTTGTATAAACTGCTAGTTAGTAATTTTTATCAATCACTTTGGTGGTTTTTAAAGATTACAAAAAATATATACACCAGCTAAGAGAAATTATTTTACAATATTTTTTATGTTTACAGCAATTTAAAAATGTTTATTAAGATATTTATAAAGGAGTAAGTAAATAATTGGTCATATACTAGCCCCAAAATTAGCGCCGTCAAAAAATTACTAAATAGTAACTGTGTTACATGTTTTTGATTCTAGCCAAAGGAGAACGCACATATATAATGGAAATATAAATATAGCAAATAATCAAATTTTTACATCGTAAAATAAATATATAACTGATATTTTCTTAAAAACGTGTTTAGATGTTTTCAAAAAGAATTATTATTTGGTACATTTTTGACGATTATTGTATTTTAGTGTACATCAGCTCTGTAAAATTTTATTGTAGTAAGTTTTTTCTATACTAAAATTAAGGTCATACATTTGTAATTATATTATTGTGTACTCTCATATAACATTTTTGATTAATAAATATTTTCACAGAAATATCGTTTCATTCTACTGATCTGATGATTTATTAATTTTAAATTTTGATTAAAAGTGATATATTTGTGCAAAAGACCAAGCCAGTTGAACAAAAAAAAATGGGCAGTTGTAGAGACTGCCGATAGAAGTGAAAATTTAGAACTTTTAGTATTAAAATTTGAAATTTCATAATGTTTGAATTATCAACATCATTCTGGTTTTCACATCTATTGATACTCCGAGCCACAATTATGTGCATGTTTATATGGTTTACAACGCCTCTTGAAATATCCTGTCGGAATACAAATTGAATAATTGAAGATAATGCAGAGGAATTGGATCGAGAGAGAAATGCTATCATTGACAGCTCTCCTCATAGTTACGAGGAAAATAATGATTACGACAGACACTACGTAAGACTATAAAGATTATTATTTTTTAGTTTGAAATCGTCTGAAAAATCATATCATAAATTTTGGCACGGCGTGAAATCACTAAAACAAAAAATTTTTCTGACCGCTTTGCTTATTCTTGTGTATTGAACAACTACCAAAATTAAATGTATTCGGTATAAAATTCCTAGTAAAAATGCAACGCTACCTTCCGTTCTATAAGAAAAGGATAGAACACCAATTTTAGCTGAGTCACATAATAATAGATAAAGATGTCAAAACATGTTATGGTATAATAATATTAATGACTGTAATATTTTAAAATAAAAATTTGCATTAATTATAACTCATTGCTTATTTCAATTTACCTTGCATTTTATCTGTAGGTAGTATTTACCGACTTACATCGTTAAAATGTTTTTTATGATTTTTTAACTATTTAGTCATTGTTTATTTATGTTAAAAACAATATATTGTATAATTAATTTATTTAATACATCTTGAAAACATCGCATCGTTTGGTAAACAATTGCAAGAAATCCACACCAATATGTTTTGGTAATTTCTTTTGCACAATTATATCTATATTTTAATTACAGGATGAAATCAAGAAAATTACGTGAGGTCCATTGCCAAATGTGCGTCTCAAAAATTTGGCTTTCTGTTTCGTGCCAAACGCTATTTCACTTCCAGTCAGCTGCTTATGATCTATAAGGCACAGATCCGACCTGTCCTGGAATACTGTTCCCATATTTGGAGTACGGCACCTAAACATTTCCTGAAACTACTGGATTCCATCCAAAACAGGACAATTCGTCTGGTCGGTGATGCCTCGCTTACAAACTTGCTTACTTCACTGGAACACTGTAGAAAAGTTAGCGATTTGTCTTTATTTTATAGATATTTTGATTGGCGATGCTCTTCTGAAATATCGCCAATCGTTCCTCCTTTAGCTGTTTCTTCGAGATTAACCTGTCAAGTTCAGACTTCACACCCCTTCGTGGTCACTTTGGAGACCTGCAGAACATCTCTTTCCAAAGACTCGTTTATTCAACGAACAGCGAGGCTTTGGAACACATTGCCTAGGGAGGTGTTGTCCGAGGCATATAACCTTCAGAAATTTAAGAAGAAAACCAATTCCTACCTTTTTTCCCTTAGAATCGTAGCCGCAGTGACTCGGTTGGATAAAGAGAAGAATAGTGAAATAAAGAAACGCTGTAGTGCAAAAGTGGATGTGGTTACAAATATAGATAAAGAAATGTTTAAATGGTTTGGACACGTAGAGAGGATGGATAAAGGAAGATTGACGAAACAGATTTATAATGCAAGTGAGTGGGTAAGTCGGTAGAGGTCGATCACGGAGAACATATCTCGATCAGATTGACATTGTTTTGAAAAAGGGCTAGCCAACAAGCGACGAGCATGTATGAGAGCACTAATGAAAGTAAAAGGAGCGAAAGATGTGTGTAAGAACCGTAACAAGTGGAAGGAAGTGGTCTCTGCCTATCCCTACGGGAAAAAGGCATGACTAATGTATGTTTGTTTCGGCATTTCTTTCTTATATGTCGCATTGCTGAAATAATTAAGGGTGGGTCCTTTTCAAATGAACAATTTTAAATAACAATGAAAGGCTGGTATCAAAGGAAAAGCAATATGATTAAATAGAGATTTACCAGACCTTAAAGGAGGTATGACTTTAAAGCCATTTAAAAAAATTTAAGTGGTATCTCAAGTAGGGAGGGGGTGAAAATGACGTTTATGACATTAACGCTAAAAAGTGTCTCCCTCAAGTAAAAAGTTGACGTGTTTCGGCATTTAGTTCTAATATGTCGCATTCCTGAAATATTAAGGGTCGGTCCTTTTCAAATAAACACTCTATAGCGCTGTTATTGCACAAAATTTTGAAAAATATTTTTCGGGTTTTTTAATGTATTTTACCTTTGGCATTGAATCCCGTTTTTAAATTTAAAATCAGACGTTTCGTCTCCTCCAGGCTATCATCAATTTGTTTAATAGATACTGCCATTGTTTTTAAATTGATTCTCTGTATATTTTTTGCTATCAATGTAACATTAAAGTTTGCATACGGGTAGTTCTTATCAATTTAAATTAAATTGTAGCTAATTCAAGGTTGTGCTATTAGCAAAAATTTAAACAGGCATATTTCAGTGGCGTGCTAATGACATTATTAAAATTATAAATTATAATTTTGACTATAAATTTCTTTACCTTTCAAATCTTTTTTTTGAAGTTGGCATTTAATAGTTGTGGTTCTTTAATTGATAATGAATAAATCTTAATTATAATAAAATATACTATTAAGATATATATATATATATATATATATATATATATATATATATATATATATATATATATATATAGATAGATATATAGATCATAAACCTTAATATACCCGAAGGTGTTAAGGTGTTTTGTTCAAACAAGGTTTGCCTTAGTTGTTTCTATATACAAATTTCACCCAGCTTCTTTTATTTTGTGCAATTTCTTTTCCTTCCTTCCAGCTCTTGTTATTTTTTTCTAGGATACCAGCTATTACATCATCTCATTTCCTTCTAGGCCTGCCTCTAGATCTTTTATTTTTTGGTTTGGTTTGCCATATCAACTTGACTTGTCTCGAGTTGTCCATTCTTACCATATGTCCAAACCACTTCAGTTGCTGACGTTCTATACTGTTTATGATCGGCTCGCCCTCCAATTCCTTTCTAATAACCTCACTTCTCACTCTGTCTTTTTTTGTGATGCCCTTTATGCCTCTTAGAAATTTCATTTCTATGGCTTGTATTTTGCTCTTCTGTTATTCCGTGAGTACCCAGCTTTCACAACGAACTATTAAGAAGATACTTAATGAAAATAGTAGGGTAGCCAAAGAGGACTTGGTAACAGCACGATGGAGTCAAGTAAGCAAAAGTTTTAAAGAAATAAAGCTATTAACTTTGGGAAAAATATTAAATAAATATTAGCATTTTTTAAATAAACAAAGAGTTCATTTAAAATTATTGCTTCAAACAGTACTTTAAGTAGGTTAGATGTGCTACTATATTGTTACGATATTTACTCTTTGGGTTCGATGATTCTAAACACTCAGTACAATAACTAAACAATTTTTATTCCAATATTTCTACACAATAAATTTTACTTTACAAATATCTTGGATATTCACAACTGTACATAATCTTTTTATAAAACTTTATAAAAAGTTCAACTTCAAAAAAGTTGACTTCAAACTAAAACTATAAACTAAACTAAGAACTTCGATCTGTGATTTTATTTATATATTTGTAAACCAATGTTCTCGACAAAGCGATGCCTTTCTGGACATTTTCAGAAATTATTGGACCTTTCGTGAATCATCTGATGTTTTCTATTACGCCCGTGGCTATCGTGCATTTTTTTTTCTTATTGTGGTCGACGCGCTGTCGCTTTAAGGTGACAGTCGACAGCGGCGGGCTCGCAAATCGTAAATATATATATATATATATATATATATATATATATATATATATATATATATATATATATATATATATATATATATATATATATGTGATTATCACAGGACAATTTCCTATTATCCTCTCTAATTACTACAGGTCTAGTTGATATTAAATTTACAAATAGATACATAGCAACAACTGGTGCATCATCAAAATTTAGGAATCTCTTTTAAATGCAAAGAATTTTTGTCTGCCGATTTACCAGTATTGTACTAAATTAAACATTGGCAACAATTTTGTGTTGTTGACATTGTTTTCAAAAAACATTCATTGCAGAAAATTTGGGAGCAGAGTATGAAAAAAATTATAATGAGAAAATATTACTTCGGTCTACTGGAGATTTGCTGGCTTATGTCATTCAGCTCTGGACAAACACTATTGAGAAGTTGGGTGAATCCCGTGCAATAGCCTTGGATATATCTAAAGCCTTTGACCGCGTTTGGCACCAGGCATTGTTAAGCAAATTAAATGCCTACGGTCTCCCAACCAAACTGCGCCAATGGCTCATGAGCTTCATGCTCCTTACATGTGGCAGTTGACGGTATTTCTTCTGATGCGTTAAAAAACCAATGCCGAAGTCCCTTACGGTTCCATCCTGTCCCCCACCCTATTTTTTTACATATCAACGACCTCTTGAAAACCACCACGAACCCCATTTACACACTTGTCTTTACTTTTACATTCTATCGATCACTTTCGGTGAATGATACAAATAGACTCAGGCAGGAACAGGTTGATTTTATCAATAGAGATCTTGAAGCAATCGTCAAGTGGGGAACCAACAATCTTGTTCAGTTCAACGCCCAGAAAACACAAAGCGCCACGTTTTTCAAGAAAGTAAATTCCTCAAATCACTCCATTACAATGTCCGGAAAAACCCTTGAATAAAGTCCCTCCATCTTGATTGTGGGAGTCACGGTATCTAATAATATGTCTTGGCATGACCATGTTGCTAACATCGTAAATTCGGCAAGCCAGAGGCTAGGATGTCTGTGGAAAGCCAGAAAGTTTTTTACTCCTGATCAACTGTTGACGACGTACAAGGCTCAAATCCGACCTCTACTGGAGTATTGCTCGCACATTTGGGGTTCAGCACCAAGGCATTCTCTTTGTCTTTTAGATTCCATTCAGAAAAGAGCCATTTGGCTGATAAACAGCTCAACTTTTACAGATACCCTCCACCTTCTAGAACATAGAAGAAGAGTTGCAGACCAGTCATTACTCTACAGATATTTCCATGGCAGATGCTCCAGAGAAATAAAAACTCTTGTACCACCACTCGCCACATTCGGCCAAAGAACTCGGCACGCTGATCAGTCTCACCCATTTACCCTCAAGATTGGCACTACAAGGACCAATCTCCATCAAGAATCCTTCTTTTACAGGGCTGCTACGGAACGGAACAAGCTTCCAAAATCAGTTTTTTCAGAAAAGTATGACCTGCAACTTTTCAAAAAGCGGGTCCACAATCATCTCCTTTCTGTAATCCCTTCCACTTCTAATAGTCGCAGTGCGGGCCGTCCGCGGCCCACACGATAGGTCTACCCTTTTTGCGACTATTTTCAGTAAAAAAAATTTATTTTATCTAGTTACACTAATATGTGCACATTGCCCCTTCACTGGCACATAATTCGAATTGCATTATTAACATAGCATAGCATAGCAGGTATAAAAAGAACTTCTACTTATATTCCATTTAAAAAATGAAGTTTGTGCTAAAATTATTAGTGTTTATTTTTTTTATAATAAATGCTGGCAGCGTTGACTTAGATCAATTTTATAATTATGTTTTAAATAAGATTAATAATACGAAATATTATCAGCAACCAACAGATAACGAAAAAATATTTAATATCAGCAGTACCATAAAATACGGTAAGAGCTCCTTGTAAAATAATTTCCCTTTTATCGACAATACAATATTTTTGAAATTTGGTTTGACAGGTAGACATCTTGGGTTATATAGGTAGGGTAAAGCCATAGAAAAATAAAGAGAGTTGTCAAACCTGCAATAAAAGTTTGCAACACGTTTAGAGGGAGTCAACAATGGCGCACCTGGCCGAAATAAGTTAGTACGGTTGAAAAAGCAGATTTCTGTTCAGTTTCCGATTAAAATAAGGCCGTTTTTTTAGTCGTGTTACTTAAAGATTGATGTGGCATTTATTTTATAACTGATCAATTTACCATTCCTGTATTACATATAAATGGTTGCATCACATGAAATACAGCAATGGTAAATCGATCACTTATAAAATATATAGAGTAATCGATTTGTTGAACCTGTAAGTTCGTTTTTTATTAAAATAAAAGGGTTTTAAAATTAATCTTGATTTTAAAAAATCAAAATACATACATAAAATGTAATTGTGTTCATTTGAAAAACACCCACACTTAATATTTCAGAAATGCGACATATTAGAAAGAAATGCCGAAATACGACAACTTTTAACTTAAGCGCTAATGTCATTAACGTCAGATTCAACCCCTCCCTACTAGAGATACCCTTCAAATTTTAAAATGGCGTTAGGTATTAAGTCACACCTCGTTTAAAAGGTCTGGTAAATATATTTTCAATCATTGTTTTGCCAATGATACAAGCCTTCCATTGTTATTTAATTGTTGTTTAAAATTGGCTTTCTTTAATCTTCTCCAAACTGTATCACTATCTAATTAACTTAGTTTTCGCGGCCCTCGATATTTTTTACGGGTATGAACTAACGTTCCCGACAAAACGATTTCTTTCCGGAATTATTACGAATATTCTAAACATCGCAAGTCTTCAATTTCCGCCCGTGACTATAAATGTCGGGCGTTTGATACCGCCGAAAAGAATTAAATATCCCTTTATGACTGATTCCCGTCGCCTCAAGCCAAATAATATGTATTTTTAGTAGCGTAATCGTTGACCACTATCCGTAACAGTAAAATAGTATTGCTTTATTTTAGATTATGGCTGTTTTGATTTCATAATTGTTGGTGCGGGAGCTGGAGGATCTGTATTAGCTAACAGATTATCTGAAATTAAAGAGTGGAATGTGCTGCTATTGGAAGCTGGTGGAAAAACTAATAATTTTAGCGATGTTCCTTCATTCAGTCATTACTTAAAAGAAACAGATATGAATTGGGGATATTTTTCGACTCCACAAAGAACTTTTGGACAAGGTTATTATTTTATAGTACGATTCAATGGGTACCTACAAAGAATTTTAACTCAAGTTAATTATGATACAGTGAAAAGAATATGCGCATTAATTTTCAATCTTATACAAGTTTTAACCTTTTAGAAGACTATCGTTCAAATTCTATTTTTTAAGGAGGTAGGTGGCGCTTCATTTGAAATGTTGTAAAGAGCTGTTTTATAACATCTAAAGTTAATAAGATACAAAAAAGCTTGATACCGTTTTATCCCAGTTTTTTTAATTTTTTAAACAGACATGAAAATACTTGATGTCCAAATGGTAGGTAAGGTTAGGTTAGGTATCATGTGAGTGGGGCGTAGGTCACTCCTTCACTGCGATCTTTAGTAGGTCTATTGTTGCTCACCACTAGAGGTTACAGTTCATCGCACCATCCAGCCTTTCTCACGAAGTTCATGGTTGTATGGGGTGAGATTTTCTTGAAATCGGTAGGTTCTAGGTTGGTATAACCAAATATGTTAAACCGTATTTTTCCCAGGCCAGGGCATGAACATAGTAGCAGTTTCGTCTTCCACGCAGCAAAACCGACAGTCCGTTTTTTGATTCAGACCTATCCTTCCGAGGTGGTATTTTAGATGACAGTGTCCTGTAAGCAGTCCCTTTAGAAGTCAGTCCTTCTCCATTCTAGGATATGCTTAGTTGTGTTTCTCGAGAGTTTAGGTAAGAACGCTTTCAAGTGAGTCAACCCTGGTTTATCGGACTACTACGTGAGTATTTTTCTCTCCGCCCAGTCCGAAATGATTGTTTTGGCGGCACTTGTAGTGACTCCAAAAACCGGTTCTGGTCCAGTGAACGCAGATTCGGCACTCTGTTGTGCAAGGGTGTCGGCTTTTTCGTTCCCCTCCACCCCCTGGTGCCCAGGTACCCGCAGCAGGGTCACCCTGTTGCTCACACCAAGGTACTCTGGGGATTCGATGCAATTCCATACAAGTTTAGAATTTATCTTGTTGGAGCTCAGTGCTCTTAAAACAGCCTGGCTGTCTGATATTATACTTATGTTTTTGTTTGCTAGAGGTCTATTTTAATAATGCGCTGTGTGATTCAACAGCAGGAATAATGGTAAACGAATCAACAACATCCGATTCGTGGATGATACAGTAATATTTGCCGAAAAACTAGAGGACCTACAAAATAAGATGAGCCAGCAAATAATACAGTTATTAAAAAGGTAGAGACTACAACATATTTGGGAACTACAATCAACGAGAGTTGGGATCATTCTCTCGAAATACGTTGTCGAATAGGGAGGGCTCGTGCTGAATTTCTTAAAATGTCGAAATTGTTTAAATGCCACTTCCTGAACTTATCAACTAAAATACGACTTCTCCGATGCTATGTGTTTCCTGTTCTCCTATATGGAGTTGAGTCATGGACTGTAACAGATACAGCCAGTAAAAGGTTGGACGCATTTGAGATGTGGCAGTATCGAAGTATACTAAAAATCACTTGAACAGCCCATGTTACAAACAAAAGAGTACTCGACATTTTAAACAAGGAAATGGAGATCATGAGTACAGTCAAAAGTCGGAAATTGGAATACTTAGGACTCATCATGAGAAACAGCGAAATATACGATCTGTTGCAGCTTATCCTACAGGGAAAGGTGCTTGGAAAGAGAGGACCAGGCAGAAGGAGAATCTCATGGCTTAAAAACCTAAGAACTTGGTTTGCAACCTCCACCACGGTATATACCTTTTGAAACAAGATATAAGAACTAACTTCTCTATAAAATGAAATTTTTAAAATAGTATACTTAATTTATCAAAGCCTCTGTACCAATTGCAGTTAGTAAGTGTAATAAAATGATAATTTTTATAGGTATGGAAAATAATCAAATATTTTATCCTCGCGGAAAAGTGATAGGAGGTACTACCACTATAAACGGTGCAGCATACGTAAGAGGAAGTTCATCGGATTACGACAACTGGGCAGCATTGGGCAATCCAGGATGGTCCTATCAAGATATCTTACCGTATTTCAAAAAATCCGAACACATCTTTCTTCAGTCGTACGATACATTTTACCATGGCACCAAAGGACCCTTGTACGTTAATCAAACGTATCCTCCGTCGGTCACGGCAGATATATTTTTAAAAGCTCATTTGGAGAAAGGTCTTAAACAAGTCGATTATAACGGTAAAGAACAACTCGGCGTCTCGAGAATACAATTTAATCAAAAAGATAATAAACATCAAAATAGCGAACACGCTTTTCTCGATGATATAAAAAATAGGAAAAACCTCAAAATAGTCCTAAACGCAGGTGTTAATAAAATTTTACTCGAAAATAATGTAGCTCGTGGAGTTGATTTTGTTTTAAACGGCAAAATTTATCGGGCTAAAGCAAACAAAGAAGTTATATTATCGGCGGGTTCGATAAACACTCCACAACTTCTGATAATTTCTGGTATCGGACCAGAAGATGATTTGGTTAAATTGGGGATACCTTTAGTAAAAAATCTTCCGGCTGTCGGGAAGCATTTAAAAGATCATCCATCTTTTATAAATATTTATTTTAGGACTAATTTAACTGCTCCCGATTTATCACTAAAGGAAAATCTAGCACGATATTTGAACGGAAAAACCCCTCTAACTAATACTGCTGGAATGGAACAACTTTCATTTATCAATTTAAATAACATCCCAAATGGAAATGCAGATGTTGAATTTATAACATACGCACCCCCCTTTAGCGTACCACCAAATCCCAAAATGTTATACAACTTTAAAAAAAAATTCGTAGACGTTTTTAAAAAATACAACACTTTATCAGATTTTGCTGTTATAATTGTTCTATTACAACCGAAATCCGAGGGTTCGGTAACTCTTAAATCTAACAACATTAAAGATTTTCCTCTCATAGATTTAAATTATTACTCTGACCCGGATGGGGCAGACATCGAAACAATGTACAAAGGTATCAAGTACGTTTTAGGTTTTTTGGATACTAAAGCATTCCAAAGTGTCAACGCTACTTTGGTAAGCGAACAACCAAATTGTGAACACTTGAGATATGATGATAAAAAGTACTGGTACTGCGCTATAAGACACATGACTGGTACGTTGTACCATCCTGCGGGTACCACCAGAATGGGACCATCGGAAGCAGATTTTGTGGTAAATAAAGAATGTATCGTACATGGTTTTAAAAACTTAAGGGTAGTCGATGCTGGCGTTATGCCTTATTTAACGAGAGGACATCTGATGTCAGCTGTGTACATGATAGCTGAGAAAATCTCAGAATCGATAAAAAGAAAATATAATATTTTTAACGAACGTTAACAAAATCGTTCTAAAATAGAAGGCACATTTAGATAAAAATAAAGGTGCGTTAAAATGTATGTAAATTCGTTAAATATATCTAATCTAGTTTGTATAATTTTATTTATAAAAATCCTTATTTTCCTTGTAAATATGCTGTTAATCAAGTAAAAAAAAACATTACAGACCTCATCAGGTTAAAGTACATACTAACAAAAAGCCTCCCATCAAATATAATCTAATTTAAACCTAGCACGCATTTTACCACAATCAAATTCTTAATCAATATTTTGTAAACAGTGTGACCCATTTGAATTGGAAACACTCCTGTAAAATGTGCGTTTTGCGTACCTGGACTTTGATTTTTCAGGCAATAATTGTGCTGTAGCAGCAGCTGCTGCATTGGAAATTTTGTACGGCACATTTTCAAATTCACTATCGCTGCTGCTTTCCATAGTTGCGATAATTGCGACCAAAAACTATGCAAACTTTCAAAAATCAAATGTCAACTAATTTTATGTCACTCGTTATTTCGCTGCTATGGTAATGATCAAATGCATTTATCAAAACCATACCTACAAAGATTTTCGTATTTACAATGACAACAACGATGTGATAGAATCTAAAGCATAACCACAGCAACTTAAAGTAGTGTATTAAACAAATTCGAACCACCAACCTTTCGGTTAGCAGCCGAACGCGCAACTGTCAAGTTGACATTAAAAAGTTTATATTTTATTTCGGTTAATATTTTTGGTCTGCACCCCTGTTTTATGTTCGCGTTTATTCCGCATTCGCAATAAAAAATAGTATGTGCAACCCGTGCGATGTTGTCGAACGCTACTAGTTGAACAATATACTATTAGCAGACTGAGACGCAGCGAAGCGTTCCGAGTTTAACTGGTACATTTATAAAAAAATAAAAAATAATTACATGATTAGTGGCAAATGAAATTTTTATCAAATCGTTAGTCATACTGATGGCTGATTTTATAATATAATTACAATTTAAATTTATTTCAAAATTTTTTTTATTAAAATAATTTATGTTCATGATTAAAAATGATTTTTTAATTAGAGTAAGTGGGGTGAAGAGTGTTAAGGTAGCTAAGTATTCCTTCTTGTAATTTTAAGTCCTTTCCCTATCCTAAAAATAGTTTAAATTTTTTACATAATTTGTAAAGGATATATTACAATTTTTTTTTGGACTTACTACCTCCATTTTTTTTTGCTATCATTACGATTTGTACACAAATAGCTCTTATCAATTTAAATTAGAATGTAGCTAAATTCAAGGTTTTAAATTTAGCACATAAATAATTAACTAAAATAAACATAATTCAGAGGCGTGCTAGTGACATTATTAATATATTAAATTATAATTGTGACAATAAATTTCTTTACTGTGCAAATACTTTTTTTAAGTTGGCATTTGCGAGTTGATAGTTCTCTTAAGTGCTTCACGTGCCCTACTACAGTCGTAGAGGTAATGCTGTATCTTCCACCATTGCACTCATGTGTAATGAAAGAAGCAGCAATCGGTGCCTTCAGAATGAGCTAGACAATAAATCTCAGACAGGAAATCGGATTGAACATTTTAAGATTTTGGAAAATATTGTACAAGAATCCATGTCTAAGCCGACGGATATTATGCCAGTTAGGTATGTCTTCAAAATGCAATTCAAATTAGGCAAAAACAACAACCAAATTGTACAGAGAACTAGAAAGGAATGCATCAGTGTGGTACATTGATGGATCCAAGATGGATGAAAGAGTTGAAGTGGGCGTAATAGGGCCGATTTTAAGCCTCTAAAACCCACTTGGCAACACCCCAACCATCTTTCAAGCAGAATTACATGCCATAAAGATATGTGCCCAGGTGTGCCCCGAAAAGGACACCCGAAGGGCAAAAATCTATATTCTATCAAACAGCCAAGCAGCATTAAAATCTCTGAAGTCATACACTTGTGAGTCTAAGCTGACTCGAAACTGTAAATAATCCCTGAGACAACTGGCAGCAAATAACCAGATCACTTTAATGTGGATTCCAGGTCACAGCGGAGTTAAAGGCAACGAGAAACCAGACTGCCTTGACAAGGAGCAAATACACTTTTTTCCGGTAGAGAACTCTTCTGTGGACTCTCCAAGGCCCACTTGAAAGAAGAGGTTTGACGCTGGGAAACAGATAAAATGAAATCTCGCCGGAATAAAGTGCCAGGAAAAAGACATGCGAAAAGGCTGGTGAGCCACTCGCCAAGGCAAGCTAAACAGCTTCTCGAGTTGGACAAGAAAGACTTGAAACTGGTGACGGGACTCCTCACTGGACACTGTCCTCTGAGGTATTACCTGAAAAAGATGGGCAAAACAGAGAGTGAAAGAATCCGCTTCTGCGAGGACTTCGCTGAAACTGCAGAACATTTGCTTTGCGAATGCCCAGCGCTTTTTTGAAAAAGGCTCAAGTTCCTAGAAGGGGCGTGGTAGCTTGTCTGCTGTGCCGCTTTGTTTTACTTTGGTGGAGGAGCGGTAGTGTACCTACCAGACGACTGGTGCAAGGCCGTTATCATTCCGATTTACAAAAGGCAAGGTTCGCAGATGGCACTGCGAAAACTATCCAGGCATTAACTTACTCAGCATCGTCGGCAAACTGTATGCAAAGGTATTGATTGACAATGTCCACGTATTGGGAGAGCAGTAGCTTGATACAAGCGCTGTAATTACTTTAAGATGATTCCAGTGCTTGTGGCAGGATAAACGAAGCTTACACAGACTGGTTTAACATCGAAAAAGGTGTTGTGTGGCATCTTATTGGCTGTTTAAATTATTCATACACGGTTGTTTAAGATATTAAAGAGAGTGCATATGGATCGAGAATAAATCATTTAATCGTCAAGTGCCCTCTTTACGTCGATGATCAGGTCATATTGGCATCATCTGAGAAGAAGTTGCAGGCGATGGTTATTATTTATGATGAAATTCCGATACTTGGGTATAGAAACCAACGACACAATATTTCGTAACAAGCACCTGAAAATAAAAGTAAAAGCCCGTTTTTACAAAACTGCTATCAGACGCATACTGACATATGCGGCAGAAACAAGACCCGAAACATCAAAAACAAGCCAAATTACGGAAACAACAGAAATGAAGATAATTCGAAGAATAGCTGGAAAAACGCTACGGGACAGGAAAAGAAGCGCGCATATCAGACAAACATGCCAGATCGAGAATATCAACGACTGGGTGCCAAGTTAAAAAAAATTGATTGGAATGACCATATCACACGTATGACAGAAGAACGAATACTGAAGATTACCAGAGATAAATCACCTTCGGGGATGCGAAGCACAGGAAGGCCTTAAAAACGTTGAAGTGACAATCTAGCTCCATAAAGCGAGTTACGATGAGGTATTGTGTCTAATTAGAAGGAAAAAGAGAAATAAGATGCCCTAAAAATCAGAGGGATGAACATGTGTTTAAGCCAGACAAAAGTAATGGGTTTTGAAAGAAAGGATAGCATGACTGAAGAAGAAAAATGTGAATGAGTTTGTGTACTTAAGTTCAAAGTTTACGGAAGACGAAAAGTATGACTGTAATATTAAGTAAAGGGTGTTGGCAGGGTAACAAATGAATGGGGAACTGTATGACTTTATGAGCAGACAAAACGTGTTAAAAGAGACACGACTGGCTATGCATAGAGAAGTACGCGTATGTATTGTAGTAAATGTTGGGTTTGGCACAAGAAGCATAGAAGTAAGATTAATGCTGCGAAGATGAGTAGTCTGAAAAGTATAGCTTGAGTGTCTTTGATGGATAAAGTAAGGAATTGTATGATGAGGGAACGCTGTGGTGTAAAAGAAAATGTAGTAACAAAGAAAGATAAAGGAATGCTTAGATGGTTTGGACACGTAGAGTGAATGGATGAAACAAAATTAACAAAACAAATTTATAAAGCGAGTGTGAATGGGCAAGTTGGTAAAGATAGACGAACTTTTCTTGAACAGATCGAAATTGTTTTGAAGAAATACCAGGTTAAAAGTACAATCAATCGATATATATGAAAGCGCTGATGAAGGTAGAAAAAGCAAAAGACGTGTGTGAGAACCGTAGCAAGTGTAAAGAAGTGATCTTTGCCTACCCCCATGGAAAAAAACGTGACTTTATGTATGATTGTTAATCTAAAATTATTAAATCGGAATTAGATTAGGTGTGTTGCAATACATCTGTAAAGGTTGCAGGAAAATACCCTATAATTCTTTCTAAATACTACAGCCCTAGTTGTTATTAAATTTACAAATAGATACATGGGAACTGGTGCATTATTAAAAGTTAGGTTTTTTATATAAATGCAAATCATTTTTTGTCTGCAATTTTACTAGCATTGTACAAACTTTAAAAATATTACGGTACTTCTTTAATTATTTATAACAAAATAATTAAACATTAGCAGTAATTTTGTGTTCTAGGATATCGTTTTCGACACAAAAATAGTCTATTCTTTATTATTATTTAGTTGCACTAAAATGTTATCATTGTTCCCCACCTCTGACAAGCTCGTACTGTTTTCACACCAAATAAATATAAAGAGCTTTTAAAAAATATAATTTTCAGTTTAAACAATATTAATTTAAATAATGGAGTGTGTGCTAAAATTATTGGTGTTTCTTTTCTTAGTAATAAATGCTGGCAGCGCTGACTTGGATACATTTTATGAAAATGTTATAAATACAATCAATAATACAAAATATTTTCAGCAACCAAAAGATAATGTAAATATATTTAATATCAGCAGTACAAAACAATACGGTAAGAAGTCTTGGTTAAATAATAACTGTTTTTAACATTACAAATATTTCTGAAAGTAAGTATTTTTCTATAATAAATCATCTGCTAATTTCAGACTTGTGTAAACATTATCAGTGATTACAATTCGTCCCTGATTCGGATAATCTTTGGTGTGATTGAGAACTCCCTGTTTTTTCTTCATACTTTCTCTTGTAAACTGAGACTTTCTAAATATAAGCAGGTGGATCACAAATTTTGAACAATTTAACACTGTATTTGTGCCACTTTTCTGGAATATATTGTCTGAAACTAAGTCTTCTTTGAAATCGTCTTATCGACTGCGATATATTTAGCAGGCTCTTTGATATTTTTGAAATTCTCATTCAGATCATTAGCCAGTTTTCTCATTTTGAAAAGCCGGTCACCAGAAAATGTCTGTGTTTCATCATCGAAATGCCAGAAACTCAATAATAATTTAAAACGATTCCTATACATAACCCGTCCAGCAATGTTATTTCTATAAAGTTCTTTAGTATACCAGAGCTTATGCTAGGAAGCTTTTTTAGTCCCATGCAGATGAGCAGCCTAATGAATTTTTTCATTTCTTCATTCGTCGTGTTTGTCCATGCTTTCAAACGACTTTTACTAGTTAATGTTTTGGATGAAAGAACTCTATCAGCAGTTTTGTTCGTTTCATTGGTCAAATAAGTTAAGATTTGATTTGTGACCATTAACAAAAAACAGAAATATTCTGTTATATAGTAAAATGATATTGGATCTATTTTAATACTTGGTACACCAGTAAACGGAAACAAATTTTAATGTACTCCAGTAACCCCATTTCCCATTTCCTCTTCACAGACATGAGATTGTTAATTTTTTTTTACTGAAAATAGTCGCAAAAAGGGTGGGCTGCGGACGGCCCTCATTGCGACTATTAGAAGGGGGAGGGATTATGGAAAGAAGATGATTGTGAACCAGCTTTTTAAAAAGTTGCAGGTCATAGTTATCTGGAAAAACTGATTTTGGAAGCTTGTTCCATTTTATCGCAGCCCTGTAAAAGAAGAATTCTTAATTGAGATTGGTCCTTGTAGTGTCAATTTTGAGAGTAAATGGGTGAGACTGATCAGCGTGCCGAATTCTTCGGCCGAATGTGGCCAGTGGTGGTACAAGAGTTTTTATTTCTCTGGAGCATCTGCCATGAAAATATCTGTAGAATAATGTCTGGTCTGCAACTCTTCTTCTATGTTCTAGAGGGTGAAGAGTATCTGTGGGAGTTGAGCTGTTTATCAACCGAATGGCTCTTTTCTGAATGAAATCTAGAAGACGAAGAGAATGCCTTGGTGCTGGACCCCAAATGTGCGATCAATACTCCAGTAGAGGTCGGATTTGAGCCTTGTACGTCGTCAACTGTTGATCAGGGGTAAAAAACTTTCTAGATATCCACAGAAAACCCAGCCTCTGGCTTGCTGACTTAGCGATGTTAGCAACATGGTCATGCCAAGACATATTATTAGACATATATATTTTATTATATATATATATATATAATATTATTGTTTGTGTCCCTTAAACTAGACAAACTTAAAGAAGATCCGTTACTAGTAACGGAAGGTGAAAAATCATCATCCCCATCCGTAGCATAGGGATCATTAATGTCACTCTCAGAATCATCCCATTTTCTTTTCGAGCTCGTCGTTGGTTCCGTCATATTCGATATAACTATCGGAAAGATCTCAAAAATAAAATTGACCAACAAAGAAAAAATTAGTAGTTAACTTACTGTGATCTAAACTGTTGATTTGAGGATGATTGTAGAAACAATTCAACACTACGCCACGTGGTCCGCCTGTAACCCACGATGTTAATTGTATGACTGGCCTGGGGCGAAATTGACCTGCTCAGCACGAATGGCGCGTTAAGTGGAGAAACATATGGGTCGCCTGCGGACCATGTGGGGCCTTACGTGTTAAGAAATCTTCCAGTTTTCATAAAAAGTTTTCACTCAGAAAATATTGTTACGGTATCGTCCACACAATGCGACGACTCATATATTGAACTGTGTTCTGATCCAACTGCTTCTATTCAAGCAAACAGCAACATATGGATATTGAAATTGATGGGGATATGAAAAAAAAAATTATCTTCCTATAATTCAGTTTCTCCAAAAGTTTACTCGTTACCTAAAATCCATAAACCTACGTGTCCAATAGGAGCTCCCACCGAGTCAATATCGTCTTTCCTTACTGACATCTTAACGAAAGGTTATGATTCTTTTCAGGTCTATTTAATAAATGTAAACTTCCTAACGATTACGTATTGGTAAGCCTCGACGTGATGTCCTTATTTAGTATTGTTTACTTACAAGCGTGTCTAATGGCAATTAATAATAAGTGAAGTGACATTAGTGGTTTTTGTAATTTAAGGAAAGACACACTTTTAAATTTAATAACTCTTCTTTTATTAACAATACATACTTTACATCTAATAATAAATATTATAAACAAACTTTTGGCACACCTATGGGTGCAAAAATTAGCCCCATAATGGCAGCATATGTGATGGATGATGTGTTAGACAAAATCATAAACGTCCTACCATTCCATCCACATTTTCTTGTCTTAAGAAATATGTTGATATCATTCTGGCAATTTCCTCAGATTTCGTAGATGAAACCTTGTTCATCTTTAACAGCTACGATCCATATATTCAATTTACAATCGAGTTAGAGAATGATCAGAATAGCCTTTTTTCCTGGACACTCATTCTGTCAGATCACTGGACAACACCATACTCATCGATTGGTATAGAAAACCAATGAGCTCTGGTCGCATAAAGTCCAATCTGATCCAACAACAACAAGAGTTATCCAGATATCTGACACATCCTTTCATAAAAAAAACCTCGACATTTTTTTTAACTTATTCCTCCAAAATTCATAACCATCGTCCTTTCTTAAAAAGATTTCGTATAATACTTCAACCATTGAACACAACGAATTCTCAAATCTTGCACTCAATCCGAGCACCATTAGTAAATTCTCAACGTAAAGATTCGCAACAAAAACACTTTAAAGAAGCATTTTTACTAAATTAAAAGACTCCATGCATCAACTGTTCGAATGTGGTGTACTGTATACCTTGTTTGCATTGTGACAAACAATACATAGGACAAACGTCTAGAAATCTTAAAGACGGTATCACTTCTCATAAAAGTGACAGTAGACTACACTCGGAGAGATGTGCACTGAGTGAACATGTCTATAATGAGGGACACGGTATGGACTATAATTCGATTAAAATTTTATCTACAAACATATAACTTCTTTAGTAAAAAAACTGACATTATAATTTACATCTTTTTTCTCATTCTTAACTTTAACAACTCGACAACAAATAAAAATATTATTCTCACTTTTTTCCTTCTTGAATATCAATGTCTGAAAGTGTCACTGCAACGTTGCATTAATTGTCATGTTCCCATAATTTACTTGGCAACACTGCGGATTTTCGGGTGGGCCATGTCACCTGTCATATAAAACTTCCAGTTTCGTTCATTGTTTCCATGTCAAACAAGGTTCCGCTGCCGGGAATTATAAGGGCACAAAAAAGATCTTTTTCTAACTAAAACTAAATTTTAAACCATATGTAATGAGATCGAGTGTTTGTATAACGTAAATATGTAGGTTTTATTGGTTAAAATATTAGTTATTAAATAATAGTATAATAGTATTGCCTTATTTCAGATTTCGGCTGTTTTGATTTCATAATTGTTGGTGCTGGAGCTGGAGGATCTGTGTTAGCTAACAGATTATCTGAAATTAAAAAGTGGAATGTGCTGCTGTTGGAAGCTGGTGGTAAAACTAATAATTTTAGCGATGTACCTTTTTTTAGTGAAAACTTAAAACAAACAGACATGAATTGGGGATATTATTCGACTCCGCAAAGAACGTTTGGACAAGGTTATTATTTCATTTTCCTTTTTTTCTTTTAACAAGTATAGTACGATTTAACGAGTCCAAAGTTAATATTAATAATACAGTGGGAAGATTAAGTGCATTAATTTTCAATCTTTTTTCCACTTGCTACGGTTCTTACTCACGTCTTTCTCTCCTTCTACTTTCATCAGCGCTTTCATACATGCTCGTCAATTGTTGGTACTCTTGACCCGGCCAATTTGTGTAACTGAAAATGTTCAGTACAACTTATTTTTATTTTAGTCTGTTAGCTGCTCTATAGATTCGGGGGGGTCGTGAGTCAGGAAAAATTGTTGAATTTCTTTATCTTAAGAGAAAACACACATGTTTATCAAAATTTGAGCGCCATGTATTTTATTCAGGTTAAAATTCAAAAACCTCGGATCCATGCAAAAATTTGAAAAGTAAAACTACTTGTTACAATTTTCTAAGTACAATTTAATGAAATGTTCACAGAGTGAACCAGAATTAAGTGTAGATCATGAATGAAGAGTGCTTGATCACATTTCATTTTATTTACAAAATTAAACATTTTCAAAACAATTTATTATTTTAATCAAATTAAAGAAGTCAGTATATCAAAACATTCAAAAGTGATAAATAAATCCAGTATTAACAAAAATCTACAAGATAAGTGATACATCAAGAAATTTCGATCTGATCGAGATATGTTCGCCGAGGTCGACCTCTACCGACTTCCGTCCATTCACACTCGCCTTATAAATTTGTTTCGTCAATCTTCCTTCATCCATCCTTTCTACGTGTCCAAACCATCTAAACATTCCTTTATTTATATTTATTACTACATCTTCTTTCATAATAAGCGTAGGGACCACCATTTCTAGGCATTTTTTAAAACGTTCTGGCTGCTCATAACGTTTTGAAGGGTCACATTCATTTGTTTCCCTGCTGACACCGTTTGCTTCATACAATCATAAAAGGACATGAAGGAATGAACGTGGAGGTAATTTGCTGGTCTATCTATCATTTACCAAGAAAGAGCCCAAATAATCTTTTATTGTTTCGGAATTATTAGACATAGTATTCTAGAATTTGCCGGACTTTTCTTTTTTTTTCAATTATGTAGTCCCCTAATTGTGATCGCCGCGCTGTCGCGACAGACGACAGGGCCGGGTCGTAACATTAATTTAAAAAAAATTATCTATCCTTCTTAAATTTTTTATTTATTAAATCAGAAACCAGTCAGCCATATCATGTTCCTACGGAACACTAACTTCGTGCATTTTTAAAATGGCTATTTTCAATCATTAAAATAAGTGTCACATATTTTAAACAACCAAAAAGACGACTCTACACAAGGAAGTTTCCGCATACAAACAACCATTTTTCTGCAATAATAATAATCTCAATTTCAAACTAGGTCAGAAAATGGTCACATTGAAAATAAACACTATAACCCGCATACAGACATTAGGAATGTGGTTTCATTGCAAAATGTTAGACAAAATGAAGACATGTGCCCTGGCTAAAAAACATCAGGAAATAGACCGAAATACACATAGTAAAGAGTACGGCTACCAGAGTACGAAGAAGCCTATGCCAGAGTAATAGCCTACGACTATAGCCTGCGCTATTTTTAAAAAGTAAAGGTGTTACTGTTACTTAAAAGAGATTTTATTAAATACGTTTTAAGGTTGAGATGTGAGCCTTACTGTTTTAATTATAGGCACAGATTATGGACAAACAGATGCGAAAGTTGTGTGAAAAAGTCTGACGATGAGAGAGATGAAAATTCAAACCAATTTAAATGCCCTCGTGTGTCTTTAAAGAGCTTTCGTGTGCGTTCGGGATGTTCGGACGTTTTTTTTTTTTATGTTCTGGTTCCCACGAAAAGGGATATCCTGTAATGTTCAGAGAACATCGTGGGAACCAAGGGAAAGAAGGTAGGAGTTGGTGTTCTTCTTAAATTTCTGGAGGTTTTATGCCTCGGGGAACACCTCCCTAGGCAATGAGTTCCAAAGCCTCGCAATTCGTTGGATGAATGAGTCTTTGGAAAGTGATGTTCTGCAGGTCTCCAAAGTGACCACGAAGGGGTGTGAAGACTGAACTTGACGGGTTAATCTTGAAGAGACTGCCAAAGGAGGAACGATTGTTGATATTTCAGAAGAGCATCGCCCATGAAAATATCTATAAAATAGAGACAAATCGCCAACTTTTCTACGGTGTTCCAGACAAGTGAGCGAGTTTGTAAGCGAGGCATCACCGACGAGACGAATTGCCCTTTTTTGGACAGAATCCAGTAGCTTCAGGATATGTTTAGGTGCTGCACTCCAAATATGGGAACAGTACTCCAGTACAGGTCGGATCTATGCCTTATAGATCATAAGCAGCTGACTAGAGGTGAAATAGCTCTTGGCACGAAACAAAAAACCAAGTTTTTGGGATGCACTTTTGGCAATGGACCTCACGTGATTTTCTCAGGAAAGGTTATTGCTGATAGTAATACCAAGCATCGATATAGATGACTTCAGTGGTATGGTTACTCCTGACAAAGTTATGTTAGGCACAGTGAGATCGGCTTTTCTAGAGAAAAGACATGCTTGTGTTTTGTTTGCATTGAATTCTACCAAGTTATTGGATCCCCATTCGAGAATTGTTGCTAAGTCCATATTTATATTGTTAACATTTCTTCCTCGTTCATTTCTGGTTTCACGGGCTGATATAGGGGACCTGGAAGAGAAAGCGGTATGGAGGGTACTATCATCGGCAAAGCTGTGTACGGGACATGAAGTTGCTTTCAATAGGTCGTTGATGTGAAGTAAAAATAGGGTTGGTGCTAGAATGGATCCTTGCGGAACACCAGCATTTATGAGTAGAGTGTCAGATGAAACTCCATCGACCACTACATGGAGAGACCTGTTTGAGAGAAAACTAGCAAGCAGAGAACACAGCTGAGGGGGCAAGCCATAAGATGGAAGCTTGGCGAGGAGTCCCTGGTGCCAAACTCGATCGAACGCCTTGGAGATATCTAATGCCACAGCTAAAGTTTCTCCATACTTTTCAATAGATAGCTGCCATATATGTGAGACGTATGCGAGCAGGTCACCAGTTGATCTCTGATGGCGGAAGCCATATTGCCTATCATTGATAATTCCTGAGTCTTCCAGATATTTCATGAGCTCGATGTTGATGGCTTTTTCCATGACCTTTGAAATAATAGATAGCAGTGCGATAGGTCTGTAGTTGCTAGGTAGGGTCTTTTTGCCTTTTTTAGGGACTGGCTGTACTCTTGCAATTTTCCAATTGGACGGAAATACTCCCAAATTGTAAGAGTGGTTGAACAACTTGCAAAGAACAGGTGTTAGTTCGGGGGCACATTTCTTGAGAACAATCGGCAGGATTCCGTCAGATCCACAGGCTTTGTTGGTGTTGAGACCCAGCAAAATCTTTCTGATAGTACGTTGGCGAAAGGTGATCTCGGGCATGTGACTGTCAATAGGTGTAATGTTCGAGGGTTGTTTTCCCGAAGAATCCAGCAAATAGGTGCGCAAAGATATTGGCTTTTTCCTGGGCAGTCGTTGCTAGTGTTCCATCTTCATTGGTTAGGGGAGGAAAAGAGCTGGAAGTGAAGTTTCTTCCCACAGCTTTGGCGAAAGACCAAAATGAACGGGATCCGTTAGGACATTCAACAAGTTTTGATCTTATTTTGGCATTATGAGCATCTTTTGAACATTCTATTGTCTCTTTGCATATGCCTCTAGCCTCAACATATGCTGCTCTGGTCTCAGGTCCCGGATTTTTTTGCCATCGATGGTATGCTGCCTGTTTGGAAGCCACAGCTCTAGAGCAGTTTCTGTTAAACCAGGTCTTATCGGATGATGTTCTTCTTTCGGTATTCGGTATGTAAGTTTGCATCCCCAACATGATGATTTCAGAAATTGTCTCAGCACATCGTGTTGGATCTACTGAGGAGAAACAA
Source organism: Agelastica alni (assembly GCA_950111635.1). Taxonomy (NCBI): domain Eukaryota; kingdom Metazoa; phylum Arthropoda; class Insecta; order Coleoptera; family Chrysomelidae; genus Agelastica; species Agelastica alni. The sequence goes on from OX467718.1 coordinate 12,027,639, forward strand.
ACTCTCTTCCATGGAAACGCTGAGAAAAACATACGAAGACCCTCCCAGTCGGCCGAATTGTAATGCCACATGCGACGGGGTGGTATTGTGCTGCTCGATGGTGAATGGAAAGAGCATGTTGTGGAGATAAGGGTGTGATCAGAGTTTCCAAGTGGGGCACAAACTTCTATTCTATACGGGTCAGCCTTGATCACAAAGAAACGTTATTAAATAATTTGAGCAATGATAGTGGCAACAATGCAGTCAAGCCCATTTAAATGTGCGTTAGTTAATCGGTTAATCTTGTTACAAAAGGTAGGTATATACCTTTTGTAACAATATATAAGAACTAACTTCTCTATAAAATGAAATTTTTAAAATAGTATACTTAATTTATCAAAGCCTTTGTTACCATTGCAGTTAGAACGTGTAATAAAATGGTAATTTTTGTAGGTATGGAAAATAATCAAATATTTTATACACGCGGAAAAGTGATAGGAGGTTCTACGACTTTGAACGGCGCAATATACGCAAGAGGAAGTCCATCGGATTACGACAACTGGGCAGCATTGGGCAATCCAGGATGGTCTTACCAAGAGGTTTTACCGTATTTTAAAAAATCCGAACACATCTTTCTTCAGTCGTACGATACATTTTACCATGGCACTAAAGGACCTTTGTACGTCAATGAAACGTATCCTCCTTCGGTGATGGCAGATGCATATTTAAAAGCCCATTTGGAAAAAGGACTTAAACAAGTCGAATATAACGGTAAAGAACAACTCTGCGTTTCGAGAATACAATTCAATCAAAAAGATCATAAACATCAAACATCATAACATCAAAATAGCGAACACGCTTTTCTCGATGACATAAGGAATAGGAAAAACCTCAGAATAGTCCTAAACGCAGGTGTTAATAAAATTTTACTTAAAAGGAATATAGCTCGCGGCGTTACTTTCGTTTTACACGGCAAAATTTATCGGGCTAAAGCTAGAAAAGAAGTTATTTTATCGGCAGGTTCGATAAACACTCCACAACTTCTGATACTTTCTGGTATCGGACCAGAAGATCATTTGGTTAAATTGGGGATTCCTGTCGTCAAAAATCTTTCATTTGTCGGAAAGCATTTAAAAGATCATCCATATTTCACCAATATTTATATCAGGACTAATCTATCTGCTCCCGATTTACCACTAAAGGAAAATCTAGCTCGATATTTGAACGGAAAAACCCCTTTAACCAACGGTGCTGGATTGGAACAATTATCATTTATTAATCTAAATAACATTGCCAACGGAAAAGCAGATGTTGAGTTCCTAACCTTTCCACCCCCTTTTAGTGTACCATCGAATCCCAAACAAGTATACAACTTTAAAAAAGAATTCGTAGACGTTTTTAAAAAATACAACACCCTAACAGATATTGCTGTGACAATCGGTATTTTACAACCAAAATCCGAGGGTTCTGTCACTCTCAAATCCAACAACATTAATGATTTTCCTCTTATCGATTTAAATTATTTTTCTGACCCGGATGGGGCAGACATCGAAACAATGTACAAAGGTATTAAGTACGTTTTAGGTTTTTTGGATACCAAAGCATTCGAAAGTGTCAACGATACTTTGATAAGCGAACAACCAAATTGTGAACACTTGAGAGATGATGATAAAGAGTACTGGTACTGCGCTATAAGACACATGACTGGTACGTTGTACCATCCTGCGGGTACCACCAGAATGGGACCATCGGAAGCAGATTTTGTGGTAAATAAAGAATGTACGGTACACGGTTTTAAAAACTTAAGGGTAGTCGATGCTGGTGTTATGCCTTCTTTACCGAGGGGACATCCGATGTCAGCTGTATACATGATAGCTGAGAAAATCTCAGAGTCGATAAAAAGAATATATAGAATTTGAAACAAATGTTAAAAAAATCGTTGCTGTTATTTAAACATGATACATTTATTTCTAAAGAATAAATTAAGTTATAAAAAAATTTTAATTTACCTTTTAAAATTATATAAATTTAACGTTAATTTAATATAAGTTAATTATTTAAATATTTTAAGGCGGTTCGTGGTCAAAGAAAAATTGCAGCCAAGTTTTTAAAAAACATATAAATATATAAGCGTCTAAACTTGGTTGTTATAATTCTTGATATTAAAATAAACAAAAACATTGTAAAAAATGCAAATGGTGATTTCATGAGGGGAATTGTAGAGGATCTCATGCATAAAATTTTTGTAATTTTTTCATTAAGACCATCAGTTTCACATAAAAGGAAGTGGCCAGCCTTAAAAACCTCTCCAGATTCCTTAATTGGTCGAACACGTTCACCCACATAATAAAATATGTCCGAAATTGATATTTCGACTTTCATAAGTATTGCAACAAGAATTCCAGGGACAGAACTGAAAAACCCTGAAAACAAACCAAATTTGATACCTGGACACACCTGGTCTTTATTGGCATTTAACAAGAATCCTGCGACAATAAAACTAAAACGTCGAAAACAAACCTTAAATCCTGCTTCAACCCAATAGTTTAATACAAAAAATCAACTCAAATCTCTGAGATAAATAAAATTCCCTTCAATAAAAACTTTGTTTATACAAGTGATCATATGACAGAATATTTGTTGTTCACACCTCGATCCGATATTTTGTCATTGACAGCGCCATCTCGCGTTACGTGATTTTTCCCTACACTGTTATTATTACAATATTAAAAAAGAAGAAATTGCCACTGCTGTCACACTTGTTAAATTAATGTAATGTCAGATATGATATGAAAAGTATAAAAGTTGCAAATTTTGGAATCATTATTTTTATTAGTGAAAAGAGTTTTCTCTGTTTGATTAGTTGTGTTCTAGTTTGTATTTTAATATCTGGGACTTGATATTAATGAGTTTTTGCCACTGCAACCAATCCAACATTCTAACAAATACACAAAACCTGTGTGTTGTGCACTAAACAATAAATAATTATTAATAAAAGTAAAAAGTTAATAAATATAGTGTATTGTAAGTAATATTATATAATGTTATATATAAAGTTAATATAAGTGTAAAGTTTTCTGTACTTTAAATAAATAAAATAAGCTATAATATTTTTGTTTCAATTTTTAATTATAATTCTATATAACACTTTTGCTATCATACGAAGATAATAAATTTTTTAAAACTATTTCTGTAATAGTATTTTTCTTAATTAATCTACATCATTTTTTAATAATAAAATAGTTTTTTAAACGTTTGAGGTTGTAGATTGTAAATTGTAGGGTGGGTCGTGAAAACCATGCTGCCTCTCAAGCACTTCGACCTATCAGTCATTTGAGGTTATGTTATCAGCTATCAGCTACTGCTAATAAAAGTAACTATTTGCGCTGTTTCCACGTTTTTTTTACAACCACACACATACATTCGGACTCAATTTTCATCATATTATTTGAATAAAAACCATATATTTTATTAAGTTATGATTAAATAATGATTTGTCAATAAATCTTATAACGATTTTATTGTAAAAGCGTCTGTCAATTTCAATTAGAAAAATCAGTATATTTTTTATTTGAAGTTGGCAAAGCTGATTATTTAACATGTTCAGCATAGGACCCCCTCGCGTCCCGCTTCATCACCCCGCTCTGATCCAAGAACCTCCTTAAGCTAGTTAAATTATTATTATGTTTACAGAATGTTTATTGTTCTGGTAAATAAAGTAAAAAAGAAACATTTTTTTGTTTTATTTAAAAATATTAACCTTGATATTTAAAAAAAAAATTAATTAATAATTTATACCAAATTGAAGGATTCAATGTTACAATGTTTTTAACGTTAACAAATCATTAATGTTGATAAAAACGTTGAATTACCAACACTATATTAGGTAACAAAAATATTCTTGAAAAACAACTTCAACCTTGTTCAAAAATTTGAATTAGCAAGAAACGAGACAACATTTTCTGTCAATAAAATTTAAAAAAAAATATCGTTTCTATATGTTATAAATATATTAGGCTATAAATATGTAAGAATGTTGCTATTTATCTTCGTAACTGACCAGACTGTTTTTGTTAGGTAAAATCTGACGTAAGTACTTTAAAATTAGATATTTTTGACAGATAACATCTTGCAAACGTTTTGACAAAAGAACAATTCTTGTTTCGTGTACAGGGAGTTGAAAATTTTATCTCAGCTAAAAACACGCTACTGAATAAATTATAATTAATGGCCAAGCCATCAACAATTTGTGATATGCCGATGATACAGTGCTGATCGCTTCCTCGGGAGAAGAACTACTGGATAGAGTAATGTCTATGGCATCAAAATAAAGGACCTAGTTCATGGTAGTGACGAAAAAAGAACCGTTTCCTGTAAATCTTACCATTAACAGCAAGAGGGTACAAAGGTGTGAACATTTTAATTACCTATGTTGTCTGGTCAATTAAAAGAAATATAAAGCCGTATGAAACAAGCAAGGGGAGCTTTTACCAAAATGAAAAAGTTTTTCCTATTTTTCTGTTTGTAATAAATAGCTGGGCTCTGTAACTTTTATTTTGTTGTTTTGATTCTTTAATAAAACACTATACCAAATGTACCTTCTAAGTGGTCTCTGTATAAATTTAAATATTTTATTTTTTTTCTTTAGATGTTTTTTTTAAATTTAGTTTCTTGTATTCATTTTTAATTTTAAATTCTCCGAATTTTATTTAATTTATTACACACTATTGTACCTGTTTATAGGCTATGTGTACGATGACTACTAGCGCCGCTGACGGGCAACAAAATACTATTTGACGCCATTGCATCTTACCGCGAATTTATAAAATAATCAATTATTAAATCATTTAGCTGTGTGTGTGAGAAGTATAAAGGGTTTACAATTAAAAGTGAGTAAAAAATATTTATTTTCAATATATATTTTTTTTAAAAGAAATGTGTCACACATAAACAATTAATGTTTTACATCCGTAGCATAAGCCAAAACCATGACATCAGTGATATTGCAGACCGGGTTTGAAAGTATTAACAACTCTCTTTTTGAGGTTGGGAATCTATGGAATTTTATTTTACTTAAATCTTCATTAACACAACAACCAGGAACACAACAACAATTTTCAGATCGCCTAGTTTTGCCCATATATCCTTGGTAATTGTAACTTTTATAAAATTGTAAATATTTCCGATTTTAATTAATACTACTCACTACTTTATACGAAAAATTAGAGTTTAAAAGTTCCAGTAGTGCTCACTACGAACGCTCGCATCGATATTATTTCTAACTTCGCCCTCTTGCACATAGCCTATACCAAACTCTACATACAACCCCCATACAACAACTCTAACAGAACTTATGAAATCCAAGTTTAATACATAAAATCATGTTTTGAAAGCATAGCGGTCAACGTCAAATATTTGAGTATAACAAGAAAACGAAAAAGTCTTTCTATCAAAGAAAAAACTGATCTCATTAACGCAAGTAAAAAAATCATAATTGTAGCCACAGAAATGGACTTTTGGAGAAGGAGTTGTGGAGTGAACAGATTAGATCGAATAAGAAATGAGGAGATCAGGAGAAGAATGGAGGTAAAAAAAGACATACTAGAACACATAGAGGAAAAGAAACTAACGTGGTACGGACATGTTAGAAGAACTCCGGAGGATCGCTGGATACACCGGGTAACTGAGTGGAGTCCATTAGGCAGACGAAAGAGAGGTCGACCAAGGCGATCATGGAGAGACGAAGTGGATGAGGCGATGGAATTAAGAAACCTGCAGGACGGAGACTGGCAGGACAAGGACAACTGGAGACAAGGACTGAAAGCAGGAAGGCAGCGACAGCTGTAGATATCCTGGATTATATATATAAAAAATCATACGAGTATTAGAAAGTTGGCTTAAAAATTTATAGTAGATAGAACACAAGTAACCATGGTGTTAAAAAATAAAAAAAAATTTTACGGGTTGCACTCTGGGAGTGCCGGCAGAAGTGAAAACTAAGTATTAACGCGCGTGAAAATATTATTTTTAATCTGAAAAATATTGTCTCCAGATTTCCATAGTTTATGAATAATGCATTATTTTTATTAACGCTTTATTATAAATCATATATTAAACATCAGTACCAGATTTGAATGTTTTCGATTTCTTTCTTCCGCTTTTTGCTTGATCTTCTTTCAATATGGCGCTTTTCTTCCTACCTCGACTTTTTCGTTTTCGGCTACCTCGTTTTCGGTTTTGTCGCTTTTGGCTACGTCGTCTACGGCTTCTGCTTCTATTTTTTCTTCGTCTTCGAGCCTCCGTTATCGGCAAACCAAAACCTAATTTAAACCTTCCCCCGTTCTCTTTGATCAAACCAGCTTTCAATCCAGTTTTTAATGCTTTTTTAACACAAATTGATGCATTTTTTAACGGCTTCTTGCACTGATAAATTATTTGATCTAAAATTTTGTCGGGGGGAGAACCATTAGAGTCATTAAGACACGCTATGGTGTCCATAACATCTGCTTAAAACGACACCTCTCCTTGGACCATTTTAATGCAGCAAAATCAGAACTTAATCAATAAACTAATGAAAAGCACTTAAATTTTGAATTTAGCTACTAAATTAATTTGTCAAAATGACATAAAAAATGTACTTGAATTTGTCAGTTTGTTGAATAAGGTTGCCAAGTTACCAGTCAAGAAAAGTCGCATTTTATATTGCTCCAGTGAAATACATCCGTCTTACGAATTTTCGATCAGGCCACGTGTCCTGACGCGAGTTTAACATTTTTTACCCATTACAAAAAAATTTCACAGCGTGCCATAAGAAGTTATCACTTCAAAAAAAAGTAGAAATATGTATCGAAAAGGTGGTAGGTTAGGTTAGGTCGCTTATTCTGCCTGTATTGGAAGTCCAGGGTTCCTGGATTAGTGCCACATCGAGTTGCTCCTTGGCGAACCTCCTGCTGAGGACATATGAAGCCGCTCTAGCATGTAGGATGTTCTCCTGGAGAAATTGGATGTGGTTAGCCATTCCTACTTAAAGGTAGTGTGGGGAGGTTTACTTTTCTTTCCCGCATTATGTCCTGGTGTAGGCCGTTTTGTCGGCGCTTTACCATGAAGGGTTTTTTTTCCTTTTCCGGATTTTTTGCTAGTTTTGGCAGGTCTCTTCGGTCCCGCTGTCGCCGCCGAGGTAGATTTGCCTACCTCTTTGATTCTAACGGTTAACCCCGAAGACTCCGGCTTTTCCACCGATGTCGGATCTTTCTTGGCTTCCTTGGACCGGAATTGCACTGTCCAAAGCCAAAGTATGGTCGGAAATTTAGCCGCTCCAAATCTTTAATGGATACGTTATCCATTGAGAACGTCCACATTTGACCAGGTCCTGCATTTGCCCTGTGTAGAATAGTCCACTCCTGGGTATGCAGGGTACGGTTCATCTTTAGCAGACGGTTGGTTACCTGTTCTACCGTCAGTCTGGGTAGTCCCTCATCGTCTGGGATGAAAGCCACATAGATGTGGGGTTTCGGTATGTCTTCTTTCTGGTGGTAACGCTGAACAAAGATAATTTTATAAAACCAAGGAACTTTTTGTAAACCAAGTGGTTTTGAATTTGTTTTGTAAGGCTAGAAATAAGCAATTACCAAAATCGGGGCCCGTAATTTAAGAAAAAACAGTTGAAGCAGCACAAAGCCTAGTGCTAAGTGGTGAATCTGCTGATGTTAATATTTTTAATTTATTGTTACAATCCGGCCCTGTTTATTTGTCGGCGTCCGAGAGTCGACCACAATTAGGGTAAATATTAATGAGCGCTTTGTCGGCCTCCACCTCCGTCTAGTAAATTCTTGAACACCGCGTCGCGTCTAGCGGTTTCGAGATGGTAGAAGGATTGATCTGGCGCTTTCGGAAAAATGGTCGAATAGTGGCTTGTAAATTTAAAAAGAAAGGCAGTCGCAAAGAAGTTTTAGTTTTAAGTTTTTATGAGTTATGTAATTTAATTAGTTGTAAAAGTTGTATCTAAGTAATTTGTAAAAGTAAATTATATTATGTAAAAGTATTGAAATAAAAATTGTTTTGTTACTGTATCGAGAGTTTAAAATCACCGATCCCAAGAAAGAAGTGAATTTCGTAACAGTATCAAGCCTGTGTAAAGTTAAGAGACTTGGGAAAGTTTTTTCTTAACGTTAATGGTTTCAATTTGGGAAATTACTAATTTAATTGTCATTAAAATTGTATAAATTGTTTATAAATAAAGATTATTAGATGCATATTATTTGTATTAATTAACAATATTTCTTCTTTAAGCGAGTACTTCTTTTAGTAAGCAACAATAGATTCCCCTATGGTGGTCGTGATTGGGAGGTTTTACTGTATTATGATATCCGAATATTGAACATTTCTTACTCACTCAGTTTTTCCTTGGTCTATTTCTATGTTTACCTTTTCTGTGTTTTTCCATATAAATAATATTTTTGTTTTATTTCAAAAATAATACAATATCTTCTTTAATTTACCTTCTTAAACAAAGTTGTAACGTCACTGTATTGTTGTTATTTCACAAGAAATTTTAAATGTTATATAAATACTTTTAATTTCGAGAAGATATCTAAGAATTTCCGATCATGAAACTAGTTGTGCTGCTTCTTTCTGTCGTTTTTAGTGTTCGGGCTTACGATTTGGACCAGTTTTCCGAATATGTTTCGAACCAAATCGAAGAAACAAAATCTTACCAATCATCAACAAACAACGAAAAATTATTTAATGTAACAGATCCAAAAACTTACGGTAAGAATTTGTTAATATTTATATAAATTGATTTAAAGTAGTTATGAATGACCAATTTAAATATTTTTAAAAAGTAAAATTAACGTATGAAAAGTAAAATGCTGGCAGAAATATTTTCAAAATAAAGCAACAAATTTATACTAAAAATAAGCATGTTCATCCCGAAAGGAAATATCAAAAATAAGGGTACTAGTATGTATAAGTAGTAAAATGTTCATAAAGTTTTAGAAAAATATATGATGAAAAAAATCTTTATATAAAATGAGCATAGTAACCATGTTAATCTTTTATCTGAAAAAACATTAATATTTATAAATTTTGATAAAGGTCTCGTGTATAAATTTTTATGTTCTTATAAATATTATCTTACGAGGTTCAATAAAATTACAATTATTTATAAACTTATGAATTAATGATATGAAAAATATTTGTTAACATAAAATTATAATAATTGAATCTAATGATACTCTATCATAAAAATTAAGGCTTGCTTTGCTTGCTTGTCTTTAGAATCAGATTTTTAATTTGAATAAATAGAAGTTTTTCAGTCCATTAAGAGCCGCTGTTAATTGAATCATACGGCTTTTTTTAATTAAAAAAATTAATAACTGGACTTTTAATTGCAGAAAATCCAGATTGGTCGTATTTTTTTCTTCCTAAAAATCTCTAAAAACTATATGCACCATTTCTAGATCTCCGATGCGTTGTTTTCAAGTTATTTATAATAAATGTGATGTACGAGCAGTTGGATTACTTTCTGTCTCCCTCTCTCCGCAGACAGTAAGTGTAGAGGAAGAGAGATAGAGACTAACGCATTCTTGTTACGCACAGTTTTGAATAAGGTCAGGTCAAGAGTACCAACAACCGACGAGCATGTATGAGAGCACTGATGAAAGTAGAGGAAGCAAAAGATGTGTGTAAGAACCGTAGCAAGTGGAAGGAAGTGGTCTCTGCCTACCATTATGGGAAAAAGGCGTGACTTTATGTTTGTACAGTTTTTGCTGGCAAGCACCGGTCTTAGCAACGTGCGATAAGCAAATTAGTTCCAACAAAATTGAAATCAATTTAGTTAACCTGCTACATGAAATAACTTTAACTAAACAAATTTTGATAATCCCTTGAAAGGTGTTTATTAATAATCCGACTGATTATTTTTGTAGAGACATCCTAGATGTCTACAGTTGCGCACTGTAAGCAAAGCCACGAGGAAAACTTTGAAATTTGAAAAAATGTTTTGTACCCTATAAACATAACATAAACATAACCGGCTAATGTATTTTAGCAAAAAATTTAGGTTTTAATTATTTTTTTTTTAGAATATGGCAGCTATGATTTTATAATTGTCGGAGCAGGAGCAGCAGGATCTGTTTTAGCTCACAGACTAACTGAGATCAAATCATGGAACGTACTTTTGCTTGAAGCGGGAGGGGAAACGACCGATTTCAGTGACATACCGTATTTTAGTCAAAATTTGGAAACGTCAGAAATGAACTGGGGTTATTTATCAAAGCCACAAACAACTTGCTGCCAAGGTAAATATTACGGTACAAAAGTGTGCGGCTCGTTTTATAAAAAATTAAATTTTAAAGTGAAATTTTAACAACCTACCTATAAACCTAAATAACTTTACGACGTGGAAGGGATGTTTGTAAACTTCAAAAAATTATAATGACAAATTTTCTTTTTTTTTCTGAATTATGGATTACCTATATCTTAGCTAAGACACAGGCGTAGTTCAAAGGGGATGAAGATAGGATGGAGGTGGCTTACGCCTCTCTGGAAATCTCGCCGTGCACTTCGATGATAATGATGGTGAAGTAATTCGATAGGTGATAAGATCGCTGATTCAATTGTTTCTACCTCCTGCAAGTTGCCGAGGGTTATGTGGGGGTCTTCGCCGTGGTTATCTTGAGTTATTACACTTGTATTCGTTTTCATTGAAATAAAATACTATACAGTTTACAGAAGCAAACAAAAGCCGTGGAAAATATGCCAACTATTTTCAATGTTATCGCAAACGACCAATCGCGGTGCAAGGTTTGAAAGTTTAAAGGCTGGCGCGTATAATCGAAATATTACAATCGAATGATTTTATGAATAATACAATAATGAGTGCTGAAAGCTGTTATTTAAAACATTTGTTGTTAGCTTGCCAATGTTTAGTTTATTTCAATTTATTTAACTTTCCTAATAGTACATCAATACAGTTGACCTTAGATCTAATTTTCCTTTTTTACAAAATTATTAGAACAAAAAAACTAACCTTACTAATTTGGTTGACAGTTGACACTTAATGTTATCGATAGTCGGTTTTCGATATGAAATGAAATATATCGATACCAAAAATACAACAACAGTGACATGAACACGCCCACCAGGGCTTTTGTTTGCTTCTGCTAACTGTATAATTGACATTTATGGTATATTGAACTTTATACATGGAGGCGCCATTTTGTCTCCCACCGAAACATGATTAATTGTAAAATTTCGGTCTCGTAATCATTAGAACCATTTCACTGGTTGTCGACACGGCGTATAGCTGTTTGCTAACACGTGCAAAGCGGATAATAGCGTGTCGGCGTCTGAGCCGTATTAAGGGGGTTTAAATCAAGGAATTTCTTGGAGAGAAATACTGTTGAAACCTTCAACAGCACTTTCTTTCGCTCTAAAATCAACCAAAAATGGGCGATGGAGTGGTAAAAATAAAAAATAATCTTTTCGTGTATTAGAAAAACAAGTACTTATAGTATAATTTCACAAGATCTAACCTCTCAAAAGGAAACTTCTTAGAAAAGGAAAATCATTCAAAGTTCTTACGGATTTCTATCAGATGTCACAAATGTCACTTGTCAAGCCAAGTTATTACTTTTTTGTTTCTGTTTTCATGATACATATAATTAAAATGATACTTAGTTTTTTAAAAATAAAGTTTCCTACGTTTATTTAGTTGCCAAAGAGGATTTTTTTTTTCATATATAAGTAAGTACTTTCTGAATCGCCCTTTAAACACATTTAAGTTTTTGTAATAGGTCCATTCTCATTCTAAGGAGGTTAAAAAGAGTTGGGCGGAAATAATGAAACACATTTAAAATAATTTTTGTTTATTAAATTTTCTAAGCAAAATTTTCTGTTAAAAAGTTTAGGTGATTAGGAAGTTTATTACCATTATTATTATATTATATTATATTATAGTCCTTTACATCCACTGCTGGATATAGACCTCCCCCATTTCTGCCCACTGTTTGAGCGCTCTGCATCCAGCTTGTGGTTATTCTTTTGATATCGTCCGTTAGTGGGAGGTCTTCCTCTGTTTCTCTTGTCAGGTCTTGGTCTCCACTCGAGCAGCCTTTTTGTCCACCGTCCAGCCTACTTCCAATTGAGCTTGGCCACCTGGTAGATAACATCTGTGATTTTTGTTCTCGCCCATAAGTCCTCATTTCTAACGTGATCTCGAAGTGACACACCGAGCATCGATTTTTCCATCTTGCGTTGTGGCATTCTAAGCTTATTAGCGGATGTGGCTGTCAGTTAAATCTGGTCCCTAGTGGAAATATTGCTATTGGTGACTAAGAGGTGGAGTTAGTGGATAGGTACACATATCTTGGTCATGAAATACGAATCTCAAGAGATAACCAATGCGAATTAAAAAGAAGAATTGCGCTTTCTTGGGCTGTAACTTGTCTAAAACGAAAGGTTTTTAATCAGTGCATTTTACCGACATACGAATTCGGTCTACGGGAGATTTGCTGGCTTATGTCACTTAGCTCTGGACAAACACTATTGAGAAGTTTGGTGAATCCCGTGCAATAGCTTTGCATATATCTAAAAACTATGACCGCGTTTGGCACCATGCATTGTTAAGCAAATTATCTGCCTACGGTCTCCCAACCAAACTGCGCCAATGGCTCTTGAGCTTCATGCAAGATCGCTCCTTACATGTGGCAGTTGACGGTATTTCTTCTGATGCGTTAAAAACCAATGCCGGGGTCCTCCAGGGTTTCATCCTGTCCCCCACCCTATTTATTTTACACATCAACGACCTCTTGGAAACCACCACGAACCCCATTTACAGTTTTGCACACTTGTCTCAACTTTCACATCCTATCGATAACTTTCGGTGAATGATACAATAAAACTCAGGCAGAAACAGGTTGATTCCATCAATAGAGATCTTAAAGCAATTATCGAGTGGGGAACGCACAGAAAAAACAAAGCGCCACGTTTTCCAAAAAAGTGAATTCTTCAAATCATTCCATCACAATGTCCGGAAATACCCATCTCGATTTTGGGAGTCACGATGTCTAATAATATGTCTTGGCATGACCATGTTGCTAACATCGCTAAGTCAGCAACCCAGCGGCTGGGTTTTCTGTGGAAAGCTAGAAAAATTTTTACTCCTGATCAACTGTTGACGACGTACAAGGCTCAAATCCGACCTCTACTGGAGTATTGCTCGCACATTTGGGTTTCAGCACCAAGGCATTCTCTTCGTCTTCTAGATTCCATTCAGAAAAGGGCCATTCGGTTGATAAACAGCTCAACTCTCACAAATACCCTTCACCCTCTAGAACATAGAAAAAGAGGTGCAGACCAGATATTACTCTACAGATATTTCCATGGCAGATGAAGAGAAATAAAAACTCTTGTACCACTACTGGCCACATTCGGCCGAAGAGCTCGGCACGCTGATCAGTCTCACCCATTTACTCTCAAAATTGACACTACAAGGACCAATCTCCATCAAGAATCCTTCTTTTACAGTGCCGCTACAGAATGGAACAAGCTTCCAAAATCAGTTTTACCAGAGAATTTTTACCTGCAACTTTTCAAAAAGCGGGTCCACAATAATTTCCTTTCTATAATCACTCACTCCCCCTTCTAATAGTCGCAGTGCGGGCCGTCCGCGGCCAACACGATAGGTTTACCCTTTTTGCGACTATTTTCAGTAAAAAAAAAATGGGGCGCCGAAAAAAATTAGGAAGTTCATTGACTTATAAATTGAATAAAACTGTTACAGTTAGTCTTATGGAAAACATGTCATTTCAACATTAAAACATTTTGTTTTATAACAAATGAACAAATAATGTCAGCTCTACATAAATTAAATATGTTAGGACTAAAAATGTCACTATTATTTTAAAAAAAATTACAGCAGTTAGGAAACTTTTAATAAACAAAAAAAAATTAAACATTTTTAATTCACTAATTTAAATTCTCGATTTTAATAAAATTCATAATTTTTTACTTATTAAATCATAAAGTTTGCTATTTTTTAATTTTTTCAACCATTTCCTTTAATAAATAATTATTTAATTATTGTAAATTATTATACAAAAAATCCGTCGTCTACTGCCGACAAAATGTTGAATATTTGCATTAAGTATAGATCTACCTTGCTTTGGCACATCCTTAACGTGTCTCAATTCTATGTATACCATTTGTTTACAAGTAGCACAAAATTTATAGAAGCAATTTCACCAGAGGGCGCAAAAATCATTAAAAATTTAAACAGACTTCCTGATCTGTAGAGCTATTTCTCTTTAATTCTTGAGAAGAAAAGTCTACTGTAAATTTTTAAACAATTTTTTTAATAGATATAAGAAATATAAACGAATTGCCATTGCTGTTACACTTAATTTTTTTATTTTCTTCAATTCGACCAATATTAGAAAAGATTGCTTTTTGTTCTTTGCAAACATTTAAGATTAAAAAAAAAAATTATAGCGATGGCTATCTGCTCAATCTTCATACATACATACATAAAGTCACGCCTTTTTTCCATAGGGGTGGCAGAGACCACTTCCTTCTACTTGCTACGGTTCTTACACACATATTTCCCTTCCTCTACTTTCATCAGTACTCTCGTACATGCTCGTCGGTACACTTGATCTGGCCTTTCTTCAAAACTATGTTGATCTGATCGAGATCGATGTTCGCCGAGGTCGACCTCTACCGACTTCCATCCGTTTACACTCGCCTTATAAATTTGTTTCGTCAATCTCCCTTCATCCATCCTTTCTGCGTGTCCAAAACATCTAAGCATTTCTTTATCTATCTTTGTAACGACATCTTCTTTTACACCACAGCGTTCTCTTATCTCACTATTCTTTACTTTATCCAACCGAGTCACTACGGCTATACTTCTCAGACTACTCATCTCTGCAGCATTAATTCTATTTTCATGCTTCTTCTGCCAAACCCAACATTCACCACCATACATAAGTGTAGGAACCAACACACCTCTATGCACATCTTCATCTATAAGCTAAAAATTATAAAATCCCAAAATGTTGCCTTTTGTAACTTTAGGAAGTAGAATCGCAGAGCAATGTATTATACAATTTTATGCATCATAATAATTAAATAAATTTAAATTAAAGCTGCCACATATTTATTTTATGATAATTAAAATATTTTTTCTTGGTTTTTAACATTGTGCATTGCTTCCTCTGGAAGTGCAGTCAAACAATGTATTTTTATTATTTTTCACCTATTTGCTATTAAAAATACCATTCCCAGAATAAGCACTATTCCAGAAATACCCGATGGCCCAAAACACCGAGATGAATAATTTTAAAATTAATCTTTCTAGGTATGGAAAATCACCAATGTGTTGTTACCCGAGGAAAAGTAATAGGCGGTAGTACCACAATAAATGTAGCAATTTACGCCAGAGGAAGCCCCTCAGATTTTGACGAATGGAGAGCAATGGGAAACCCAGGATGGTCGTATAAAGACGTCTTACCGTATTTCAAAAAATCAGAACGTGTATGTTTTCAATCGTATGATCAAGACTATCACGGTACAACTGGACCATTGTACGTCAATCAAACGTATCCACCTTCAGTAATATCGGACGCATTTGTCAGAGCTAATTTGGAAAAAGGACTAAAAGAAGTTGATTATAACGGCAAAGAACAAATTGGTATATCAAGAGTTCAGTTTAATCAAAAAGATAATATACACCAAAATGCTGCTCACGCTTTTCTAGATAGTATTAGAACAAGACCAAATTTAAAAATAGTTCTCAACGCTGCTGTCAATAAAATCCTATTTGCAGGAAAAACAGCGAAAGGAGTGACATTTGTAAGAAACGGTAAAGTTTACCGTGCAAATGCGAAAAAGGAAGTTATATTATCGGCTGGAGCTGTCAATACTCCCCAACTGTTAATGCTTTCGGGTGTTGGACCTAAAAAGCATTTGCATGATGTGGGAATACCAGTCATTCATAACTTAGCTGCTGTCGGAGACAACCTACAAGATCATCCATTTTTTATAAACCTTTATTTTAGAACAAATATGTCTGCGCCAAACAATACCTTAAAAGAAAACTTGGCTTTGTATTTTGAAGGAAAAACTCCCCTGACGAATGGTGCTTCCGCGGAAAATCTAGTATTTATGAACGTGGATAGCATAAATAGAGGAGCAGCTGACATCGAATTTATAGCTGTGTCTCCTCCTTTAAAGGTCCTCCCAAAAACGACGTTTAACTTTCAAGAAAAAAATGCAAATGTTTACAAAAATTATAATTTGTTAACAGATTTTGGTATATTTTTGTCTTTAATGAAACCAAAGTCCAGAGGCAGCGTTAGATTAACAACGAATAACATTCGAGATTTTCCCACCATAGATTTGAATTATTTCTCAGATCCGAAAGGTGAAGACATTGAAACGATGTACAAAGGTATTAAGTTTATTTTAAGTCTTCAGGAAACTGACGCATTTAAAAGTATTAACGCAACATTGATAAGTGAACAGCCAAATTGTGAACAACTCAAAGGTAACGACAAGGAATACTGGTACTGCGCTTTAAGACACATGACTTCCACGGAGTACCATCTTTCCGGTACCACCAAAATGGGACCATCGGAAGCAGATTCCGTAGTAAATAAAGATGGTATTGTGCATGGTTTAAATAATTTAAGAATCGTTGATGCTGGGATTTTACCCGAGATAACTAGAGGACATCTAACGGCAACTATTTATATGATAGCTGAGAAAATATCCGATGAAATTAAGGAAAGATATAACATGAAATCTTTTGACCACAACATATGAAACTATAGTTTCCCTATATGTACAATCATACATAAAGAAATTATTTATTTTATTTATTTGGTTTTCATTTGAAACATTTGGTTATCTGAGGCAGTAAAAGTAAAAAATTTGGCCTAACCTAAATTAACACTTAAAGTACCTTTATTAAATGTGACTGAGCAAGCACGATTTAAAAACACAACTGACCGTCACACAATATCAATTTTTTGTTTTCCCAAATTTCACTTACACGTACAAGGGATTACTTAGGTAGTCCCCGGAAACCAAATTACCAATGATCTTTTTGGGACTGGGAACTAAATTACATAAAATTATCAAGCATCTCAAATAACTTTCCAATTTATTACCTGACGGGAACCAAGCTACCAACACCCATCCGAATATTGAACATTTTTTACTCACTCAATTTTTTATTGGGTCTATTTCTATGTTAGTCTTTTCTGTGCTTTTCATTACAATAAATATTTTTGAGCTGTTTTTTTGTTTCAATTTACTCTCTAGCATTATTTTATTACAAATGTTTATGTTGGTTTTGTAGTTCTTGCGTATGTTTCGCCAATAGCAACACATCACCTGCTAGTGTACGGGATGAAATCTGCAAATTTAAATGAAGCACGGTATGAAAAGTTTCTCGCTACATATAAAACAAGTGGTACTGAGGTGTTTATGAAAAAACTGAATATCTGGCAAAATAGTCACTTAAAAGTGCCAACGGTTCTTAAACCTGAAGATACTGATTGGAACTTGCCCTCCCATAGCATCTTTCCCCTCACCTGTCAAGGACTTATGCTAGCCAGAACCGCCTGTCATTGTACCTACTTACATTAAATCGCTTAGACAAACACATAAATAAATTTCAACTTTACAGAATAAAGTTTATTTTAATTTATATAATACAAACCTTTTGGTTCACCTGTCAGGTATTTGTGCTCATCGAAAACGCCTGTCAATTTTTTTTTAAACTTTACAATGTATGAACATAATGGTATAAAAATTTCAAGCTTACAGCAACAAGTTTTTTTTCAAAAATATAGGGGTTGATGACGTGCAGGGCTGAGGCGTGCCAGGTACCGTACTTAAAATGCTATGACACATCACTATAAGAATTTCTAGCCTTACAGACATACCGTTACTCGAAGGGTCCACTAGCTCTTAGTCTATAATACTTTTTTACTAATCGAACTCTCTGTATTTATTAATGACACATACCTTTTTACTTGCGTGTTAACGTTCTTTAAAAAATAATAAGATATCTTTTCTTTAATTTAATTGTAACGTCACTGTTTTGTTGTTATTTCGCAAGAAATTCCAAATGTTGTTTACTTAAATAGTTGCAATTTTGAATAGATATTCAAGAATTTTAAATGTTATATAAATACTTTTAATTTCCAGAAAATATCTAATTTTCGATCATGAAACTAGTTGTGCTTCTTTCCGTCTTTTTTAGTGTTAGGACTTATGATTTAGACCAGTTTTCCGAATATGTTTCGAACCAAATCAAAGATTCAAAATACTACCAATTATCAACAAACAACGAAAAAGTATTTAATGTGACCGATCCAAAAACCTACGGTAAGAATTTGTTAATTTGTTAATATTTATACAAATTGATATAAAGTAGTTATGAATGACTAATTTGAATAAAATTAAAAAAACGTTTTATATGCAATGCTGGCACAAATATTTTCAAAATAAAACAACAAATTTATACTTGTAAGAATAAGCATGTTCATTAGGGTGGATTAGTTGTATACAAAAAAAAAACAATATTTGCTAATCTTATTTGCTTGCTGCAAAGTCGGTGCTCTGTGACTATAGGAATGTTCTGGCAAAAATTTGAGAAAAAAATATTAACAGCGAGTACTGCCCCAACTCGATTAAAAATAACAAAGTGGCAAAAAAAATATTTGCTAATCTTATTTGCTTGCTGCAAAGTCGGTGCTCTGTGACTATAGGAATGTTCTGGCAAAAATTTGAGAAAAAAATATTAACAGCGAGTACTGCCCCAACTCGATTAAAAAAAACAAAGTGGCAAAAAAAATATTTGCTAATCTTATTTGCTTGCTGCAAAGTCGGTGCTCTGTGACTATAGGAATGTTCTGGCAAAAATTTGAGAAAAAAATATTAACAGCGAGTACTGCCCCAACTCGATTAAAAAAAACAAAGTGGCAAAAAAAATATTTGCTAATCTTATTTGCTTGCTGCAAAGTCAGTGCTCTGTGACAATAAGAATGTTCTGGCAAAATTTGAGAAAAAATATTAACAGCGAGTATTGCTCCAACTCGATTAAAAAAAACAGTGCCAAAAAAAAATATGGTTTTGAACACTTTTTTGCCGAAAACTTAATAGATTTACAAAAAATAATTGCAGTTGGCTGTGACGGTACTGTGACGAATACCGGTCAAAAAGGTGGTCTAATACGACTTTTGCAAGTGCAAATGAAAACACCACTGCAATGGTTTATTTGCCTCCTACACGCTAACGAACTTCCACTGAGGCATCTATTCGACCGTTTGGATGGAACAACAAGTGATCCACGAGCTTTTGCTGGGCTTGTTGGAAAAGCTTTACAGAAATGCGAAGTTCTACTACCGATATGATTTAAAAAAATCGAATGCGACTTATCGTTTGTTACAGGCACTGATTTAAGTACAGATCAGCAGTATCTCTTAGATATTTGTAGAGCGATCAATTTGAATGAATGTTCTACTAGCCTAGCAAATCGTAATCCAGGAAAATTAGTTCACTCAAGATGGTTAATCACAGGAAACAGAATTTTGCGGTTACATGTGGCAACTGATAGTCCTTCTGAAAATCCGGTTACTTTAGCAACATTTGTTTTGAAAGTTTATGCACCTATGTGTTATCATATTAAACTAAACCATCTTGTACCAGTGGATCAAAACATTTGCATAATTTAATAGTTCTATCTCGGTATCTGCCACAAAAACTGAATGTTATAATCGATCCAGTTATCCAACGAAATGGATTCTTTGGCCACCCTGAAGATATTTTTTTATCGATGTTACACGACTCACGATATGAAATAAGAGAGCTATCATTGAGACGTATTATGAAAGCTAGAAAAAATTTAACAACAGGGAATGTTCCAAACTCTGTAAGAATATTTACTTTGCCGAAATTTAATTTTGAGGCAAAATATTAAATTAGTGTGGTAGATTGGCAAAATATTAAACTTACTGAACCTCCAATGACAAAAGCTTTAACAGATCATGAAATTTTAAATTGCATACAACAAAAAACTATTGATCTGAATCAACTGCTTCCTATTGTAAATGGCTTTCCATGTCACACTCAAGCCGTAGAGAGACACGTAAAAAATGTAACAGAAGCATCGATAGCTGTATGTGGTTTATCAAATAGAGACGGTTTCATAAGAGCGCCTTCGTTCAATACAAAAAAAGAATATGAAGCTGCTGACTGAGTGCTGACCACCATCAACTGTACGATTGTAGTACCTTTATGAAGTTTTATTTTAGTTTAGATTTCTGTTTTTCGTAACATCTTATCACAGAGCATCTATTCCACACCAAGCAGTTTGCAAATTAAAATTTTCGTATTTTTGATCCACCCTAATGTTCATCCCGGAGGAAATGTCAAAAATAAGGAAGTAGTAAAATGTTTTTAGTTTTAGAAAAATATATGATGAAAAAAATCTTAACATAATAAGCTTAGTGACCTTGTTAATCTTCTTTTATCTGAAAAAACGTTAATATTGTAATAAATATTCACTTTGTTATTTAAACTAATTTATTTCCACACGATAAATAATACAACTAATTTATATTGACAATAATATTTATATTTATGCGGCACTATTAATTTATCTTTACGCTGAATCTACCTGACTGAATCCGAATCTCTCGGCTCTCCACTGCCGCTTGTATTTATATCGCTATCAACTCTGAGGATGTCGAGATGCCGCTTTCTAGAATATACTCGATTCTCGATCGACCGGACTTTTCTCGAAGGGGTTAGGTCGACTCGTGACAATATTTAATTCATATTTTTTTAATCATAAATTTTGATCTAGGTATTTTGCAAAAAAAATATCAAGCGGATAAATTTTTTATGTATGAATATTATCTGACCATTGGTGAGATTGATATTCTTACTGACAATCGCGCGGCCCTCGTGAGTTATACCACAACATCATCTCCAGAAGAGGGCAGACGCACTCTGGACGATGAACCGGAGTAGGCTAAGCAGCACGCTTGGTCTGCTCACTGGCCACATCGCACTAAGAGAGCACCTCTTCAAACTTAAGCTGGCTGACACATCCTGTGTTACTGCCCGATGCTAGCGGTGTACAGGTAAAATAGTCACAGAGGGCCAAAAGATCTAGGTGACATAGGTGCCTATACCAATGGCCCAACCGCAAGATTGTAATGTAATGTATAAACTTATGAATGAATGATATTAAGATGTTTGTTAACAATTATAATAATTAAATTTAATAATACTTTATCATAAAAATTAAAGGCTTTTTCAGTTCATTAAGAGCCGCAGTTAATTGAATCATACGGCTCTTTTTTTATTAATTAAATGAATAACTTGAAAACTATTAATTGCAGAAAATCCAGATTGGTGTTATATTTTTCTTCCTTAAAATCTCTTTGTCTCGATCACTAATGCGTTGTTTTCCAGCTGATTATTTCTGTAGAGACATCCTAGATGTCTGAAGTTGCACACTGTAAGCAAAGCCACGAAGAGAACTATGAAATTTGAAAAAATGTTTTGTACCCTATAAACATAACATAAACATAACCGGCTAATGTATTTTAGCAAAAAAATTATTTTTGAATTATTTTTTTTAGAACATGGCAGCTATTCCCGGCTTATGTATGCGCGCCGGCGACGACGACGAGAAGATAGAAGCAGTAGGGATGGCAAGCTGGAGAAATGCTTTGAGGTGTGGGCAGCTTCACCACCGGAACCTCTGATGCTTCGACTCACTTTTGCTATTCGACGACGTTTTTCGCAGCGTAGATGTTGGATCCTTTGATAACTCAGTAGAGCTGGCTCGATTGGTTTTTTACCTACTATAGGCTGAAGGGTTTACTGCCTTTTATCGCCGTGAATTTTTTTATCACGGTAAATGAAACAACACACTTGTCATCAAGAATAAATTGTAATATTTAATACATGGAGCTTATAGTTTTAAGCTTCCCGCATCTTCTGAATAATTTCACTGGTTGTTAGCTTTAAATTTCATTTATTTTGTCTGATTATATTGATGTGCATTTTACCACGTAGTGTTTTAAAGCGGTGCTCTGAATGCTAGAGGTGCTCATTCCTCGGCTGATGATATGCGAAAGAGGACGAGAAGCCGGAAGCCGGTTCGAACGTGGCTTCTTCTCGCGTTAAATTCAACGTTTTTTATTGGTAACTGTCTTGTCAAGTGACCGTTTAGTTGGTTGCTACAATTGCGCGCGACGATTTCGGAATGTTCTGGAGAGATGATAAATGCACGTGTTTTTAGATGATTTTCTTTTCGGCGTCAAGACTCTCGGGTTTTGAAGGAAACGATGGGGCACATATATAACGGCCAAAACGGGCTCAAAAACTATCCATATCGGACCTGAACTTTACTGTGGAGTTTCGGGGTTTCGGAAAGTCTCAGTAGGTGCATCATAAAAAAGTGGATGAACTCAGAAGCTCTGGCTAAATGAAATGGATCCACAGATCGGAGGCATGCGAAAAAGTTTATGAAAAACTTTCGCATGCGACCACGGCAGACCTGCTCAATCTTAGCTGTAGTAGACAGTAACAGTGGACCTACTGACAGGACATTGACACTTCGCAAACACCTTTTTAGGATAGGAGGGGCTGGCAGGGTCCCGGTTCCTGTGCTTAGGCAAAAAAAACATGAATCATCAGGAGTCGCAACGTTCTTTGGAAGTTAGAAAAATAACTTTAGCTGGAGTAGGAGCTCTAACCACAGGAAGCGCACAATATATACCTCATCTGGTCAAAGTACATACTTACAAAAAGCCTCCCGTTAAGTTTGAACTAATTTTAACCCAGCACCCGTTTTACCAAAATAAAATTCTTAATCATTTTTTATACACATAGCTTTAGTTTTATTTGTATTTTAATGTTCTACTATATAAATTTTTTTACCTTCATCAAAAAACGCAATACCTGTATTTAAAAAAGTTCGGCCTTCTTTTCAAGGTAGCAAATATTTTTGATGTGAAACATCTAATAACGCTTCGCGATGCCGTGATGCGAAAGCTTCGGGCAGCCCCGTAACTACTCCGCTTTTCTCTCGTACAGTGTTTATTTCGTAACGGTTATCCGAAGTGTTCACGGATAACAAATGAGTGACAGTGATAGTGAAAATAACAGAATGTTATTTTTAACATTGTCTTGATAACATAAAACTAAAAAAGATTTTTCTATAATTTTAACTTTGTTTAATATTTGTGTATTCCCCCATCATTGCATCCTTTTCTCATAAAACTCAACTATTTTTCAATAACATTTAATTTTCATGTTTCACATCTGCCAGGCGTCCCGTGACAGCACACTTTTTTTTACGCTACAACTAACTCATTTTCATAAGAGTTAAATAGTTTTAATAGTTAACTATACTTGTTTTTACCTTGACTATTATCACCAATAATGACTGCGGTAGAGCTTTTACGCTATTAATTAGTCAAATTTAAAATTAGGTACTATCGATTTTATGCAAATGAACTTTAAGGTCATAATATACATAATATTTAATAAAAACTTATTTCACAACCATGAATAATAAAAACATTTTACAATTTTTTTTATAAAATACATAGGTTCCATCATTGAATAGCTTTAGATACTGTACAGTGTACATTCAAATTGGCTTAAGTATTGTACAAGGTGTTACAAAAAAGGTGACCCCGTCTCCAGGATAGGTAGAAAATAGAAAAATAATTGGGGTTTGCTTCGTAAAAAATTTTCGTAATGCCATCCGTATTCAAGATGAAGGGCGTCGAAGAAAAAAAATGTATACACATTTATCACTATTTTGCCGAAACTACTAGAAACATTGTAATGAAATTTTATACTTTTAAAAGCTGATACTTCCCATGAATTTGTTTTTTTTATTTGGGCGCTAGTTACACGGTTCGTACCAAGTAGTATTGAACATAACTTTTTTAAGGTTTTGATTTATTGATCAAAATTTTAAGCAAACTTAAACATTATTCAATTTTACACCAAAAAGATACTCTTGGTAAAACTCGATACTGTGTACCGTTTTCGAAATATTTTGATTTAAAAATTATAAAGTAATAACCGATGCTAGTATAAAGTAATGATGTCCTAAAAAAAAGGTGACCCCTTCTCCAGGATAGGTAGAAAACTGAAAAATAATTTGGGTTTGCTAAGTAAAAAAGTTTCGTAACGCCATCCGAATTCAAGATAAAGTGCGTTAAAGAAAAAAAATTTATACACATTTATTACGATTTTGCCGCAACTACTTTGACCTCAATATCAGAATGATATTTACAAAATCTTACGTATGGTCCGTACTGTTGTATGGTATGGAAGACTGGAGATTGAAGGTTAGCACAATTAATAGGCTGGAAGCATTTAAAATGTGGATCTATCGAAGAATCTTGAAAGTCCCATGGACAGCAAGAAAAACCAACGAGGAAATTTTGAGGACGATAGGAAGAGATCGCGAGTTGCTGGGCACGATAAAATGCAGGAAAACAGTGTACCTGGGACACGTGTTACGCAACGAAAGATACCGTTTGCTCCAAATATTAATAGGAGGAAAATTAGAGAAAAGAAGGGGTTAGCATTATTGTATTCCAAATGTTTATGTTGTTTTGTAGTTTTTTCGTTATTTACATCTCTTTTTCCTTACTTACGTGTTTAAGTTCGATAAACTCATAACACTAGTAAAAGCCGGAATGTCCAAAGTAGTCTGCAAAGTTAAAATACAGTCTGACCTACCGGAAAACTTTGAAAGCAATGTAGGACTGGGACAAGGAGATGCGCTGGCGTGCCTTCTTTTTAATATAGCACTAAAAAAAGCTGTAAGAAACGCTGGACTAAAAAACAGAGGAACTATACTAAATACTCACAAATTATGGGATATGCAGATGACCTGGACGCCCAAAACTAAAAAAATGTTGCTGAAAATATAGGTCTTCGAATTTACGAAGATAAAACGAAACTTATGGTATCACACCTAATAACAGAGCCAGAAACATAGGGCAAAACTTAAGCGTTGACAATTTTTACTTTGAAGTTGTTAACACTTCACATATTTGAGCTTGCTGGTTACTCATGACAACTCCTCCACCTCAAAAGAAACTGAAAGAAGGATCGTTCTAGCGAACAAATGTTACTTTGGGCTAAGTAAACGGATGAAGAGTCGAAATCTAAGCCAAAAAACCAAACCGATCATTTATAAGACCCTCATACTCCCAGTCCTAACATACGGATCTGAAACATGGTCAATCGCTAAGGCAGACGAAAACCTCCTATTAACCTTTGAGCGTAAGATCCTGAGAAGAATTTTAGGCACGATATATGAAAATGGTATGTGGAGAAGGCTTTACAACTTTGAGCTTCACAACAAATACAAACAGATCTCAGAGGGAAGAGATGTGGTATCGCTTATAAGGATAGGTAGATTGAGATGGGCAGGACAAGAGCGAACGAAAATCGCGCTACAAGACAAATATTCAGGTCACAACCGGATGGAAGTAGAAGTAGAGGCAGGCCAAATCTAAGGTAGAAGGACGGCGTAGATACATAGAGACGACTGGCGGAAAAGACTGAGGAAGGTCGAGGCTCAACAAGGGCTGTAGCACCAATAATGATGATGACGAGTTAAAGTTCTTTAAAACATAATTAAATTTTTTTACCTTCTTCAACAAAAGTTGTAATGTCACTGTTTTTTTTTATTTCGCAGGAAATTCCAAATGTTATACACTTAAATAGCTTGAATTTTGAATAGATATTCAACAATTACCGATCATGAAACTAGTTGTGCTTCTTTCTGTCGTTTTTAGTGTTAGGACTTACGATTTGGACCAGTTTTCCGAATATGTTTCGAACCAAATCGAAGAAACAAAATCTTACCAATCATCAACAAACAACGAAAAATTATTTAATGTAACCGATTTAAAAACATACGGTAAGAATTTGTTAATTTTTTTATATTTATACAAGTTATAAATGACTAATTTAAATAAAAAGTAAATTTAAAAAAACGTTTTGTACATGAAGTGAAATGTTGGAAGAAATATTTTTAAAATTAATCAACAAATTTATACTTTTATAAGCGTCATTGTCTAAAAAACTTTTTTCTGTTTTTCTGTTTTCCCCCTGGAAGGAAATGTCAAAAATATTGTTAGTAGAGTATGTATTAGTAGTAGAATATTAAAAAAAATTATAAAGAAAAAAAATTTTTGCATAAAATAATTGCTAACCACGTATCAACGCAAAAATAAGCCTAAACAAACTTTTTTTGAAAGAAAAGAAAAGATGACAAACTGTGAAGTTCTGATTAAGGGAGAAAGAGTGAAACAAGTAAATGAGTTTTTATATACTTGGGTTAAAGTTTACGAGAGATGGAAAATATGACAGTGACATTGAGCAAAGGGTATTGGCAGGAAAACAATGTATAGCTTTATGAACAGCCAGAAAGTGTTAAATAGGCAGGTCTGGCTGTGCATAGAGGAGTGTTGGTTCCTACACTTATGTATGGTAGTGAATGTTGGGTTTGGCAAAAAAAAGCATGGAAATAGGATTAATGCTGCGGAGATGAGTAGTCTGAGAAGTATAGCTGGAGTGACTCGGTTGGATAAAGTAAAAAATAGTGAGATAAGAGAACGCTGTGGTGTAAAAGAAGATGTGGTTACAAAGATAGACAAAGGAATGCTTAGATTGTTTGGACACGTAGAAAGAATGGATGAAAAAAGATCGACGAAAGAAATTTATAAGGCGAGTTATAAGGCGAGTCGGTAGAGGTCGACCTCGAAGAACATATCTCGATCAGATCAACATTGTTTTGAAGAAAGGCCAGGTCAAGAGTACCAACAACCGACGAGCATGTATGACAGCACTGATAAAAGAAGAGGAAGCAAAAGAAGTGTGTAAGAACCGTAGCAAGTGGAAGGAAGTGGTCTCTACTTATCCCTATGAGAAAAAGGCGTTAAAACGGTGGTTCGGAGGGAACCCACTAAGGCCTTTTGGCCTGTTGTGATACCGTGATGGACGGCGGTGCCTTCCCCCTGTACCGTTAGTACCAGTTGGAACTTTTAATAAAAAGTGTGAGTTCTTTAATGCTAACTGAACTGAGATCAGTTAAATCATCAAAGTTCGGTTGCCCTAATATAGAAAGCCGTTTTCTGCTTAGGGCAGTAGCAGAAGATGAACCATTGTTTTCTCCTTTTTCCCATCATGACAGCTTCTACAGAAGTTGTGTCGTTGCTTGCGATTCCTTTTCGTCTTGCATGTGATCCACCTGCCCAGTGTCCTGTTGTGGCCGCGATCGCATTTTCCAATGGACTCCCTGGATAGAGTTGAAACATCATTAGTTCGACGTAGATCTAGTTTAGGCCAAATATGTTTCTATGATGTGCATGTGGGTTCATTTTGCCACCTCAAGCTTGCTTTTTGAACTACTTTGCTGTGCAGAATGAGCCGGCAGTTTGCAATCGGTACTCCTTGCTGAGATGAGATACAGCTGGGAGGGTAGTGCCCTCTCTCGCTAGCTCGTCTGCCTTACAATTGCCTGATATGTCCCTGTGTCCGGGTACCCAGACAATGTGAACTCCAAACTTAGCTGCTTGCTCATTCAGGGCGGCTCGGCATTGCACCGCTTCCCTAGAGGTCAAGTAGACTAAGTTTAGTGATTTAATAGCAGCTGAGATGAGACAGATACAGCTGGGAGGGTGGTGCCCTCTCTTGCTAGTTTGTTCACGTTACAGTTACCTGGTATGTTCCTGTGTCCGGGTACTCAGACAATGTGAACTCTAAACTTGGTTGCTAGCTCATTCAGGGCGGCTCGGCATTGCACTGCTGCCCCAGAGGTCAAGTAGACTGAGCTCAGTGATTTGATAGCAGCTTTTGTTCTTTGCGAAGTGTCCAGACAGCTGCCTCGGTAATGGCAGTCATTTCGGCTTGATACACACTACAGTAATCAGACAAACGAAAAGACTAGGCTAAGTGAGGGGTCTTCTGAGAAGACACTGCAATCTACTCTCCCCTCCAGTTTAGAGTCGTCCGTATAAAATACTGCGCACTAAGGTTTAACTAGATTCTCGGCCCAAACTTCTCTGGATGGGATTTTCAGAAATAGGTCTCTTTGAACATAGGGGTAGGTTTAGTTTATAAATAAACAAACATGAGTAAAGTTTACTGTAAAAGATTTAAACTGTGATTAATATTAATCACGATTTAGTGAAGAATTTCAATTAATCACAGTTAACTGACATATTTAATTATGTACTTAAACAATTTAAATTTTTTTTAGATAATCCCTTGTAAGGTGTTTAATAAAGATAATTTAACTTGGTATGTCTATAAAGACATTCTAGATGTTTGAAGTTGCAAAACTACTAAGAGAACTATGAAATTTAAAAAAAATGTTTTGTACTTTACAAACGTAGCACAAGCGGATTATTATGTATTTTAGCTAAAAATTTGATTTTTATATATTTTTTTAGAATGTGGTAGCTATGATTTTATAATTGTCGGAGCAGGAGCAGCAGGATCTGTTCTAGCTCACAGATTATCTGAGATCAAATTATGGAAGATACTTTTACTGGAAGCAGGAGGGGAAACGACGGATTTCAGTGACATACCGTATTTTAGTCAAAATTTGGAAACGTCAGAAATGAACTGGGGTTACTTATCAAAACCACAAAAAACTTGCTGCCAAGGTAAATATTACGGTACAAAAGTGTTTGACTTGTCTTATAAATATTTGAAATTATAACAACGCATAATCCTAAATAATTTTACGACGTTTCGTCTAGAAAATTACCGTTACATAACTAAATGAGATGTTTGTAAACGTTAAAAAATTATAATGGCAAATTTTCTTATTTTCATTATCTAAATTATGGATTGATTACCTTATTTGATAGTACCGCTACAAAAGCTTTCGTCCAGCTTAGACACAGGCGTAGTTTAGATTAAAAATTTAATTTGAAGCTAGGATTTAATTTTACTTTTCTACAAATGCCACATGGCACTTTATTTCGCACCATAACTAACTAAAAATAGGCGAGGGAGTAGTAACAAAAATCTAAAGGAAAAATTAAATGAAATTAATAAAATAGAAAAACATTTTAAAATAAAAATTTATGTTGTATATACTTTATACTAAAAAACTGTTTATACCAGTTAAAAAAAAGTTAATACAAGATGTCTTTGTTACATCTAAAGTTAAAAATAATTTTACATACATAAATATAGTCACGCCTTTTTCTCGTTTGGGAAAATAAAGACCTAGTGACAGAATCTACTAATTTATCTTTTTTTTTAACGTTGTACACTGCTTCCTCCAGCAGTCAGACATATTCAATATATTTACGTTACTTTTTTCCTATTTGCCATTAAAAATACCTTTCTCAGATTAAGCACTGATCCAGAAATACCCGACTTTCCAAAACGCCGAGATAAATAACCTTGAAATGAATCTTTTTAGGTATGGAAAATCACCAATGTGTTGCTACCCGCGGAAAAGTAATAGGCGGTAGTACTACAATAAATGTAGCAGTGTACGCAAGAGGAAGTCACTCGGATTTTGACAAATGGGAAGCAATGGGAAACCCGGGATGGTCGTATAAAGACGTCTTACCGTATTTCAAAAAATCAGAACATATATGTATTCAATCGTATGATCAAGACTATCACGGTACAACTGGACCGTTGTATGTCAATCACACGTATCCCCCTTCAGTAATATCAGATGCATTTGTCAGAGCTAATTTGGAAAAAGGTCTAAAAGAAATTGATTATAACGGCAAAGAACAAATCGGCGTATCAAGAGTTCAGTTTAATATAAAGTATAATATACACCAAAATGCTGCTCACGCTTTTCTAGATGGTATTAGAACAAGACCAAATTTAGAAATAGTTCTTAACGCTGCTGTCAATAAAATCCTTTTTGCAGGAAAAATAGCGAAAGGAGTGACATTTGTAAGAAACGGTAAAGTTTACAGTGCAAATGCGAAAAAGGAAGTTATATTATCGGCTGGAGCTGTCAATACTCCCCAACTGTTAATGCTTTCGGGTGTTGGACCTAAAAAGCATTTGCATGATGTGGGAATACCAGTCCTTCAAAACTTAGCTGCTGTCGGAGACAACCTACAAGATCATCCATTTTTTATAAACCTTTATTTTAGAACAAATATGTCTGCGCCAAACAATACCTTAAAAGAAAACTTGGCTTTGTATTTGGAGGGGAAAACTCCACTGACGAATGCTGCTTCCGCGGAAAATCTAGGATTTATTAATGTAAATAGCATAACTAAAGGATCAGCTGACATCGAGATTATAGAGGTGACTCCTCCCTTAAAGATGCTCCCAAAAACGACGTTCAATTTTCAAGAAAAAAATGCGAACGTTTACAAAAATTATAATGTGTTAACAGATTTTGCTATATTTATGTCTTTAATGAAACCAAAGTCTAGAGGCAGCGTTAGGTTAACAACGAATAACATTCGAGATTTTCCCACCATAGATTTGAATTATTTCTCAGATCCGAAAGGTGAAGACATTGAAACGATGTACAAAGGTATTAAGTTTATTTTAAGTCTTCAGGAAACTGACGCATTTAAAAGTATTAACGCAACATTGATAAGTGAACAGCCAAATTGTGAACAACTCAAAGGTAACGACAAGGAATACTGGTACTGCGCTTTAAGACACATGACTTCCACGGAGTACCATCTTTCCGGTACCACCAAAATGGGACCATCGGAAGCAGATTCCGTAGTAAATAAAGATGGTATTGTGCATGGTTTAAATAATTTAAGAATCGTCGATGCTGGGATTTTACCCGAGATAACTAGAGGACATCTATCGGCAACTATTTATATGATAGCTGAGAAAATATCTGATGAAATCAAGGAAAGATATAACATGAAACATTATAACCACAACATAAAAAACTAAAATTTTCATGCAGTTATGTACAATCATACATAAAAAAATTACTTTATTTACTTTTCTTTAAACAGTTTTAGTAAAAATTTTAAAAATACTTTGTATAAACGCATGAGCGTGTATGTATGATGACTTAGATCGCTAAATAAATGTTTAAAATTATATACATTTGTTTATAATTATTATTATTACAAACAGGGCCGGATTATCGCATAGACAAATGGACAAATGTTTAGGGCCTGGTTTTATGAAGGGCACAGTCAAACTGTGTTGTGCATGTTTAAATAATATAAGAATCGTAGATGCTGGGATTTTACCTGAAACAACTAGAGGACAACTAACGGCAAATATTTATATGATAGCTGAAAAAATTTCTGATCAAATTAACGAAAAATAAAATTTCTTACCCAAAACACATAAAACTAAAAATTATCATAAACATAAACAAATTCATTCATTTACTTTTCATTAAATGGCTGTCGAAGTAAAATGTTTAAAAATACTTTTAATTTAAGTGGATTTTCAAAAAAAACAGTTGTATGCATGATTAGTCAGATGCCCAAAAATAAGACTTAATAATTTATATATATATATATATATTTTAATAAAAATAATATTTAAATTAATAAATAAGTAAATATTTAAAAATTTCATAAGTCTGTAAAGAATAAAAATTCAAAAATAGTTGACACCTGAATATTAATTTGGTTATAAAAACATTAAAAAGAATTTGATGGATAACTGTAAAGAATGACAGATGTTTTCAGGATAGAACAGGGAGTTCAGTTAGAAAAACTTATAAATTATTTTTATCTAAGAGTGTATAAAAATTTAAAACAGTGAAAAAACGAGTTTCTAAAGTTTTGTGTTGATTAAAAAATAAAAATAGTTAGTATGTTAGGAATATTAAAAGAGAGCAGACGTGTTTTTGAAGATTGTAAGAAATCAGTTTTAAAAAAGAGAGTAAATTTTTTTTTGATATAATATATACTGAATTGTAAAAGTTGTTAAAAGTGTAAAGAAGATAATAATAATTTAAAATAGCAATAAAAAATAAAAGTGAAGGGCAGTTTCCCGAAAGCAGTCAACAAGTTTGGAGTTCCTGGTGAGATCATCTGAGCTGGAGAAAGGGGTCGACCGACAGAGAAATAAGTAGTGAGTTTTTTTTTAAAAAAAAAACTTTATTGTTTTGGAAGGAAAAGAAATTTATAATAATTATAATATATATATATATATATATATATATATATATATATATATATATATATATATATATATATATATTATCTTAAACAGGGCCAGATTATAGACACAGACAAATGAGACAAATGACTTGGGCCCGGTAAAACTGTTTGTTTTGAAAAGATTTGTTAAAAAAACAATAAACAAATAAACAAAAATATACTACTTTTCTTTTATGGTCATTTTAAAATCCAAAGAAAATAAGAGATAATTTTTCATTTTTCACTATTCCGGAACTACAAACGGTTCAGCCTTGCAGTACCCTGCAGGCAGGTATTGAACAGTAGGAAACATAATTTTAAAATAAAGTTTATGTATATTATACAGTGTGACACATTTAAGATGAAGACACCACTGTAATTTAATCATTTTTGAAAACAGATATTTGATATATGGTACAGATGTAGACCTTCATGAGCCGCACTTTTCACAATACTCAGTCCGAGTAAGAGACTTAAACCCAGCCTACTGCCATTTAATTAATGGTTCTGAATAAGAAGCTACGAAAACAATAAACTTGTCATAATGTAGGAATAAGAATGAATGGTTTTGAATAAGAAGCTAAAAAATGATAAAATAGTCACAATCTCCAAGGAAATTTTTTAAATGATAAAAATTTCTTAAGAAAAATTTTGTTCACTGATGAGGCTAAGATCACTACCAATGGAATAGTATCTGCTTAAAATTGCAGATACTGGTCTACCGAAAATCCCCAAACTGTAAGGACCAATACTCTCAAAAAGTTAATGTATGGCGTGGTATTTTAGCCGACAGAATATTTGGACCGTTTTTCTTCAATTATACCATTAACGCTGAACAACTATTAAATCTTTTTGATAATGAATTATAAGAAATCTTTGAAAATCTACCCCTTAATGTACGACAAGAGATATACTTTCTGCTAGACAGAGCTTCCTATCATAATTCTTGGATGGTTCGAGAGTGGTTAAACAAACATTTTCCATTACGTTGAATTGGTAGAAATAGCCCATATAAACAATAGCCTCCTCGCTCTCCTGACAAAACACCAATTGATTTTTACTTTTGGGGAACTGTTAAGAACAAGGTTTACAAGTCTAGCCCAAAAAATCAACAAGAATAAGGCAGAATAAGTATTCCAGAACTTAGGAGAGAGACAATATTTGAAACTGACTTCCAATATTAGTGTTTATTTTATTTCTTGTTCGAATTAAGTTCAGTAAATAGTTTTTTATTAATTGTCATTTAATTTTGACCGATTTTATCGTCTACGTGGATTTTTAGTAACCACTAATAATCCAAATTTGAATACTTTCATAAAAAATATTAGGTTTTTTATTCTTATTTCTACATTATGACGAGTTTATTGATTTCATAGCTTCTTATTCAAAACTAATAATTGAAAATCGGAACATGAAAATTACAAAAAAAATCAAAATTTGAATTTTGCATTAAATTTCGGTATGTAGGGTCAAAATCGATTTCTAAGCAACTTTTTTAAATAACTTTTTTCGGTATCTCCAACGCGAAGCATAATATCGAGAATTTGCCCTTTTCGCGGGATCGCAGTAGGCTGGGTTTAAGGCTGTCACTCGGACTGAGTATTGCGAACAGTGCGGCTCATGAAGGTCTACGTCTGTACCAAAAATAAAATCTTTGCTTTTAAAAATTACTTAAATACAGAGGTGTCTTTATCTTAAGTCTGTTACACTGTACATATTTACTTATTTAAAATAATGTTGGCTTTAATTTAAATTATCTTTTTCATTATTTAATTTACCTTGTATGAGTAAAATATTATAATAAGCAAATATTAACTAAAAAGGTTTAATGAAAAAACTATTATTTTAAGGTAACTAATATTTTTATTACCTAATAACTTTAAAGACATTTAACACAAAATAGTTAATTTTTTCTAAATTTATCAACAACCTTTTATAGAAAAACTAAAAGTTATTGACAAAATTTAAAATTTATTTTCACTTTTTACATTATGTATTTAAGTTTATATATTTAGATGCTCTGTTTCTTTTGGGAATGAGAGTGGGCCTGGTAAGACGAAAATGTGTGCGCTCCAAAGAAGGTTAATCCGGTCCTGAGTCCAAACGTTCGAGTTCGTAGTGGACCAAAAGGTAGGCAACACAATATGCAACAATTCTGTAAAATTAAGACTATTAATATTAAAAATTATAATATATAATTATAAATACAAAAAATAATTTAAAATTGTTGCTTTTCGAAATATGGCAAAACATTTTCCATTAATTCTGTATAAAAAATAAGATTACCCAAAATAATTTAGATAATAAACCTAAGGATATGCAATACAAATTACATCAAATATTTAGTTTAAAATTTTAAATGATTAAATAATAAATATAACGCTTTTAAGTAAAAGTTGTTGTAAATCTGTAAGTATATTATTGGTGCATCAGTTGGCAAGTCCAGCAAATGTAAAGCAGAAGGTAGATTCCATTCTTTTTTAAAGCATTTACTTGTTATAATAACAGGTAAAAATAATAACTAGAAGTATAAATAATTGTTTTTAAAATAATTAATCGAATGTTAGGTTGCATATAGTCAGTAGTACTAAGCACATCCAACAAAGCTTAATCAGAAGATTTATTTTGTTATTTAATGAGGCATGCATGTTGCTTGTTAATAAAATAAAAAACAAGAAGCATAAAAACTAGACACTCTAAAAAAAATCTTAAAGTGCAATACGTCAAAGAGAAAAGAAGAAAACACCACACCAAACTTGTAAATCAATCCAAGACACTCCTGTACCCGCTACTACAACAACAGAATCAAAGAGGACTGAAAAAAATTGGCCAGCTCATCTAAAGAATGGTTAAGGGGGACTTGTCACTGGAGAAGATCTCTACACGTCAAGAAAGGTATAATTGGTACTGATATCAACACACAAGCACATGGAAAATGTAGTTCTAATTGCTTATTAATTAGGTGTAGGAAAAAAATGGTTATGCGAATGTAAGGTTGCATATTAATGTTTTTACTACTTCAGAAGGCACATCCGGTGAAGATACGCCAAAAGATAGTCGGTGAATGGTTTTTCGGGTATATTGGCCGTCGTAGGTCTGAGTTTCTACTTGACGTTTCACCATCTCTAGTGGATGGCATCTTCTGGAGATATAATTGTCTGCTTTTTAAGGCTGACACCCTGACAAACAATAAATTGCTCTCGTACAAGCAAATATTTAAGCCAATCTGGACATAGGAATCACAGGAACGGATCATATCCCTGCATTTATTGTTAGAGACTGTGCTTCAGTATTAGCTCACCCATTAACAACCCTTATTAATTTTTGCAAGGTATTTGAAATATTGGTGCAAGGAGTTCTGTATCAACACGTCAACAATTATATTTTAGACCAGCAGCACGGTTTCGTAAAAGGCCGATCAACAACAACAAATCTTACCGTTATTGCACAACACATAGCGGAAAATATAGATAACAGAATTCAGACAGATGTTATTTACATGGATATGACCAAAGCATTTGACAGACTTAACCATAATCTAATGCTGCAAAAACTCTCGAATTTCGGCTTGTCGAGTAACCTACTTGCGTTATTTAAAACATATCTGTCCGACCGCACACAGTATGTGCAGTTAAATGGATTTAGGTCTAACAAATACCTCGCCAAATCAGGTGTACCGCAAGGATCTAACCTCGGTCCACTACTGTTTAATATCTTTATCAATGACATTGGTGACATAATTAAGCTTAATTTTTTACTGTATGCTGATGATCTAAAAATTTTCTCTCCTATCATTAATATGACTGAATGTGAGAAACTATCGAAAAATCTTAATCAAATAAGCCAATGGTGCAGTCGTAATAATTTAGCGTTAAATCCTACCAAATGTTGCGTAATGTCATATACATTGAGATCTGATCCAATTATATTTGACTATAAGATAGACAATTATTCTCTAGACAGACCATGTAATTTTAAGGATCTTGGAGTTACTTTCGACCGAGAGCTATCTTTCCAAAACCACATAGACAATATAACTACGTCAGCAAACCGTATGTATGGATTTATAATTAGAGTAGGCCGCGACTTTAACCATTTAACACTTAAAACTCTTTACTATTCTTTTGTGAGATCAAAGCTAGAATATGCATCGGTTATCTGGAACCCATATTATCAAGTGCATATTTATAAACTGGAGGCAATCCAAAGACGCTTTCTCAAATACCTAAGTTTTAAAGTAGATCGGACTTATCCACTAATTGGCACGGCAAACGAGAGTTTACTGTCAAGACATAGCTTTTTCACTCTGGATAGAAGACGAGAATGTTCTAGTGTCATTATGCTACACAAAATAATTAACAATGAAATTAAATGCCAATGCTTACTACATCAGATAAACTTTAAAATTCCCCGTCAGGCATCTCGATACACCGACTCATTCTACACTACCACACCACGAACAAATATACTTAAAAACTCTCTTGTTCATACTATGTGTAGCAACTATAACCTAATAAGTGATCAGCTTGAAATATCCTATTGTAATGTGAGGCAAATTAAGAGCTATTATTATCAGCAGTAATATTGTTGTGTTAGTCTTAAGCTTTCTACTAATGTTAGTCTGATTTTGTAAATTGTGTATTACTCTTAAGCTTTTTTATTGTTAGTACTATTGTGCAAATGTTTACTTTGTTCCTGTTCTGTAATTGGAAATCTTTTTTTTTTGTAGAACAGTGTTAATAAATAAATAAATAAATAAATAAATAAATAAATAAATAAATAAATAAATAAATAAATAAATAAATAAATAAATAAATAAATAAATAAATAAATAAATAAATAAATAAATAAATAAATAAATAAATAAATAAATAAATAAATAAATAAATAAATAAATGAATAAATAAATAAATAAATAAATAAATAAATAAATAAATAAATAAATAAATAAATAAATAAATAAATAAATAAATAAATAAATAATGGCATACAACTTTGGAGTTGTGCCAAAAAAAAAAAACAACCTAGATATAAAGAGATTTCAGAATAAACAGCTAAAAAGCATAATTAACAGTGACCTACACAAATACTACATGAAAACTGTTAGTAAAACCATCAAGAGATTTGCTAGGTGCCATGAACAGCGACTCCAACGCCACACCAACCACAAGGCAATCTAGCTCCTGGACAACGTGGACTTGAACAGAAGACTCAAGAGGACCAAACCTCGAGTAAGTTTAGTGTATAGTGTTAGTAAAAAAGCAGAGCATATTGCGACTAGTATGCACGATAACATTGGTGTAATTAATTGTAAGAACCTAATGATTGCTAAAGAAGTTTGTAAGTAGTAGATGAAGTTAGAATTAAATTATTTATTGATCTATTGTAATCAGATCGTAATAGCATACAATAAAATATAAATAAAATGTAAGGTACATACATAGCTGTAAAAAATTATAATAGAAGTAAAAATAGATACAGTAAAATGGAAAAATTTCGCATAGTTATACAGGGCGTTTCATTGGTAAACCTAAAAATATTTTCAATTATTGTTAATTCAGACCTGGATTTTTTACCTTACTGATGGGCCAAGTCGCTTGTATAGAAGTAGAAAAACGTGTGTACCAAATATCAAAAAAATATAATGTGTAGTTCGTAGGTTATGACCCAACAAAGAAAAGAGCAAAATTGATAAAACCTCGATAATAAAACGTGTGAGACCCAACAAAAATGGTATACCACGAACCCCATTTACAGTTTCGCAGACGACAGCACACTTGTCTCAACTTTTACATCCTATCGATCACTTTCGGTAAATAATACAAATAGACTCAGGCAGGAACAGGTTGATTCCATCAATAGAGATCTTGAAGCAATCGTCAAGTGGGAAACCAACAATCTTGTTCAGTTCAATGCCCGAAAAACACAAAGTGCCACGTTTTCCAAGAAAGTGAATTCCTCAAATCATCCCATCACAATGTCCGGTAATACCCTTGAACCAAGTCCCTCCATCTCGATTTCAGAAGTCGCGGTGTCTAATAAGTCAAGAGGCTGGGTTTTCTGTGTTTTTTACTCCTGACCAACTGTTGACGACGTACAAGTCTTAAATCCGACCTCTACAGGAGTATTGCTCGCACATTTGGAATTCAGCATTCTCTTCGTCTTCTAGATTCCATTTAGCAAAGGGCCATTAGATTGATAAACAGCTCAACTCTCACAAATACCCTTCACCCTTTAGAACATAGAAGAAGAGTTGCAGACCAGTCATTGCTCTATAGATATTTCCATGGCAGGTGCTCCAGAGAAATAAAAACTCTTGTACCACCACTGGCCACATTCGGCCGAAGAACTCGGCATGCTGATATGTCTCACCCATTTACTCTCAAGATTGACACTACAAGGACCAATTTCCATCAAGAATCCTTTTTTAACAGGGCTGCTACAGAATGAATAAGCTTCGAAAATCAGGTTTTCCAGAGGACTACGACCTGCAACTTTTTAAAAGCGGGTCCACAATCATCTGCTTTCTATATTCCCTCCCCCTTTTAATAGTCGTAGTGCTGCCCACACGATGGGTCTAACCTTTTTGCGACTAATTTCAGTAAAAAAAAATATTCAGAACCACCATGGTGCCCTCTGTTCACAGTTGACGTTTTTCCGTTTTCCGGTACGACGTAAATAAATCATGTAGGTAATGAAACATTCGATGCCTGGATACTAAGAGCATCAATTATTATTATTTTAAAGTAAAAATACAAAAAAACAATGTTTGTTTGTGGATTTAAAACGTTTTAAGAAAGACCTCTGCTAACTCACCCTCGAATATAAAAAAATCCCGCATTTGCGGGACACTCTGTAAATTTTCCAAAGAGGGTAACAGCCGACGGCGTTAAAGATGTAAATTCTTCCCGTGTGGTTCAAGCAACAATGAACGATAAAAAAAAATGTTAACATGCGTAAAAAATAAATATCGATAATAATGATACATTGTAGATGTGTTTGTTTAAGACCTTTTCAAGAGACGAGCATCATTTATCCTTCGCAATTTTCTTTAATGCTATTGCTTTAGTTTGTACGTAACTGTTTTAACGCCCGAGGGCTACAGGTGCGATCGTCTCCTTTATCCTCCTTTGATTTTCTTAACTCTCACGAAAATTATTTCCGCTCGGTCAGTAAATTCGTCGTTAGACAATTTTTGATTTTTATTTTTTGTAGAACAGAGGCGTTTGTTCTGTGTTCCACCCATGACACTCTTAGGATTCGTCTGTACACACCCATAATTCTTTTTTAATCTGTTTTCTTTAGTGTCCATGTTTCAAAGCATTTTTTTTTGTCAAATATTCATTTTATTGAACATTTTATTATTTTACAATCTGGTCAAAATAGACCAATGAGTTATTCTATTCTAATCTAAATAAATACTTTTAAGTCTTAAACTAAGGTATACTCAGTAGTGTTCCTTAGGTTCTAGCAGATGGGGTTACATTTAACTTAACATGTAAAAATGCACTATGCTCTGCTTTTAACACTTTCACTTCACTAACTCAAATTGTTTGGTCCTTTTAAGTCTTCTTTCTATTCCTGTTTTGTCTAGCAGCTGGATTGCTTCGACGTTCACATGTTGATTAAACCTTTCTTCGTGTCTTTTGGCTAAATTGATAATAGTTTGTTTAATAGTTTCCATCTTCAGGCACCTGTGAACATCACTATTACACTATTATGAATATACCAAGGGGCATGAGCAATATTTCTTAATACTTTATTTGGGAATCGTATTATATTAAGATTTGTCTGTTTGGTACACCCCCATAGTTGTATACCATAAGTCCATACTGGCTTTAATATTTGCTTGTATAGCAAAAGCTTATTATGTAATGACAAAGTGGAGTTTCTCCCTATTAGCCAATACATTTTCCTATATCTTATACCAAGTTCTTCTCTTTTTGTTAACATGAGCTTTCCAGCGGAGCTTTGCAATGAATCGGCCAGCATTACTTTCACTGTTTTTGTAATGGTTTAATCTCTCCATATGTTTATGAGTTTTTTTGTTGCTGATCTGGCCATTGCCAATATTTTCTTTATTTCCTCTGAAAAGCCTCCATCTTTGGTTATCAACGATCCCAGGTATACAAACTTATCCACCACATCATATCTCGCTACGTTTTTGATATGTCATTTGATCGATTAATGATCATTACTTCGGTTTTTGTTTTGTTGATTTTTAAACCATATTCTCTACTATAGTTCTCTAATT
The DNA here is from genome assembly GCA_950111635.1 of Agelastica alni. NCBI lineage: Eukaryota > Metazoa > Arthropoda > Insecta > Coleoptera > Chrysomelidae > Agelastica > Agelastica alni. The sequence continues at coordinate 12,068,067 of OX467718.1, forward strand.
TGTTCAATATGTTTATCAGTTGTCCTTCGTCTGTTGCAATAATTAAAGTGTCGTCCGCATACCTCCGGTTAGACATCGCTGTCTAATCGTGGACGCTTACGGAGGCTTCCTCCAAAAAACTTAAGGCATTTGAAATGTGGCTGTACCGGAGAATTTAAAAAATACCTTGGACAGAACGGGTTACCAATGCAGAAGTGCTTAGAAGGATGGGCAAGGAAAGAGAAGTCCTCGATACGGTTAAGGCACGAAAGTTACAATATCTAGCACATGTAATCCGTAATAAGAGCCGATACAAACTTTTGCAAAATATTCTGCAAGGCAAAGTGTATGGAACTAGAGAACCAGGCAGACGATGAATATCGTGGCTGAAAAACTTTGGAGCATGGTTCAACCAGACAACAACTCAGCTATTCCGAGCTGCAGTCAATAAAGTGCGAATAGCCAACATCCGGATCGAATGGGCAATACAAGAAGAAGAAGTCTTACATAGCTGTCTAAAACTTTTTTCTATGTGTAAGCTCCATTCTGACATAAGCACTGGAATCCTAAATAAATCGACACTATAATTTTATGCCAAGTTTAAAGAAAAAAAACACAAAACTGAACAATTTTTGTATTGTGTATTTATCTTTATTTGTACACGCCGATTAAAAATCTTCTTTTCTTTCTTCTTCCTTCTTTAATCTAGGCGGATCGCCTGTTTCTTTTCATCGTTCCTCTACCTATTGCACTGCTAAGTTGTCGCTCCATCGTTTTCGGGGGCGTCCTAAACTCCTGCGACCCATTGGTGATTTGTCGCGTGCTATTCTGACTATTCTTTCGTTGTCCATTCTACTGATGTGCTCATTCCAATTACTCTTTCTGCCGAGAACCCACTCATTGATGTTTTCTACTTTGCATGTCCTTCTTATGTTCTCGCTTCTTTCTCTGTCCAAGATCGTCTTTCCAGTTATGCTACGAAGTACTCTCATTTCGGTTGTCTCTAGAAGTTGTTTAGTTCTCGCTGTGTCTGCTCGAGTTTCTGCCGTGTTTGTCAGAGTTGGTCTTACTATTGCTTTGTAAATTATTATTTTGGTTTCTATTTTAATGTTTTTATTTCGCCATATTGTGTCATTTAGGCATCCTGCAATTCTTGTTGCCTTCGTTGTCTGTTCTCTCACCTCTGTCTCAACATTACCATAGCCTATGATTTCTATGCCCAGATACTTATATTTCATTTCCTGTTGGATAACTTTGCCTTCAACTTCCAGTTTGCACCTTAATGGCGTTTTGATGTCGTCATGCATTTAGTTTTCTGGGCCGATATTACCATATTAAGTGATTTGGCGGTGCAGTTAAATCATCCCCCGATAACTACAGAGGAATAACCCTATTGTGCACAACAATGAAACTGTTCACAGGCCTGATAAAAGACAAACTGGAGAATCACATAACCAATAGAGAAGAACAACAGGGATTTAGAAAGGGAAGATCGACAACTGACGCCATATTTACCACCAAACAAATAAAGGAAAAGGCAATAGAATATAATACACCGCAATTCATCTGTTTCACCGACCTAACTAAAGCATTCGACAAGGTCAAACTAGGCGATGTCATCAATATCCTAATCGAAAAAGAAACACCAGCCAACATAGTAAAGGTAATCTGCAACCTCAACACCGCCAACTCCACTCAAGTTAAATCAGGGCAACATATCACGAAAAGCATTCTAACACCAGGAGGAATCAGACAGGGAGACAGCCTCAGCCCACTCTTATTTAATCTTCTTATGGACAAAATTATAGAAGAAGTAGCGAACTTAAATATGGGATACAGAATGAGTAACAAACGTATCAGCATGGTATGCTATGCCGACGACGCAGCAATTTTCGCAGAAAACGAGAACGACCTACAAAGACAGCTATTCACGTTCCACCAAGTGTGCCGACAGCTTAAGATGACCATATCGGTTGAGAAAACAAAAAGCATGACAATCACCAGGGAACCACTCAGATGCAAGCTCGTAATTGAAGATAAGCCCATAGAACAGGTAATGCAATTTAAGTACCTCGGGATGAATATGTCTAGCGGCCACGACCCAACAAAAGATCTAAGAGACAAAGTCAATAAAGCATCAGCAACATCAGGCTGCCTAAGAGAGATTGTCTGGGCCAACGGGTACATGCGGAAGGACAGTAAGATTAAAGTATACAAAACATGCGTAAAACCCATAATGACGTACGCGATAGAAACAAGAGAAGACACGAACAAAACAAAGAGCATGCTGCGCGTGGCCGAGATGAGGGTGCTGAGAACAATAGCTGGCAAAACCAGAAGAGACCACGTAAGAAACACTGATATAAGAGAACAATGCGCCGTACAGGATATCGTAAAATGGGGAAGGCAGAGAAGAAGGCAATGGTATAACCACGTCAAGAGGATGGACGAAGATAGATTACCCCGCATAGCTCTCGAGGGAATACCAGTAGGAAGCCGACCGCCCGGTAGACCACCGAAGAGATGGAGAGACAGCTGGCAGTCCTCATCTCAAGAATTAATACAACGGCAAGCCCGGAATTAACAGATCATATGATCTCAACCAAGTAGAAGAAGAAGAAGAAGTTAAATCGATGTAATAGTCGCTGGAGATCGTCTTCATTTTTAGCAACTAGTACTGCGTCATCGGCAGTAATTTCACGGTCATCCATACTGTATTCTTTCAGTAAACGTACTTTGCTTATTACTTCGTCCATAATGATGTTGAAGAGCAGAGGGCTCAGGAAATCCCCTTGTCGAATACCATGGCCCACAGCTATTGGTTCATTCGTGGTCCCATTTATTTTTGCTTGAATCTGATTTGCTTTGTATATATTTTCTATGGTTTTGAAGAGATTATGTGGGATTTTCCTGTTGTAAAGAACACCGCACACGATCGAACGCTTTTTCGAAATCAATAAAGCACATGTATGCTGGTCTGTTGTATTTAATTGACTTTTCCGTTATCTGTCTTATGACAAAAACAGCATCTGTGCATAATCTGCCCGATCTGAATCCTTGCTGTTCATCTGCTAAGAGCGTTAGGTTATTAATTTTGTTTGCTATAGCTTTCGTTGTTAGTTTCAGTGCAGTGCTTAAGAGATTTATGCCTCGGTAGTTTGAAAGCAATTTCTTATCCCCTTTTTTAAACTTAAGGATAGTGATGCTAGTTCGCCATTCGTCGGGTATCCTATGTTGGTAGAGAATTTTTCGAATAAGAAACGATAGCTGCTGTATGAGACTTTGACCACCATATTTAAGTAATTCGTTTGAGATACCATCTTGCCCTGGGCTTTTCCTATTTTTGAGCTTTCGAAGAACTATATTTACATCGTCTGTCTCAATTTGTGTGTTGTCATTTGTTACGATTTCGGGTGTATTTAGTTCAGCCTCACATTCTTCTAATTTATATAGTTCCGTCAGATAATTAACCCAGGTTTTCCTTGATATCTGATTTGTTTCCACTAGCTCATTGATATCTTTTCTTTGAGTCCTAATAAACCGCCAGATTTGTTTTTGGAGTCCATAGTAGTCTTCCTCCATTCGCTTTGAGAAAATTTCCCAGTGATGGTTTTTTGTTTGTCTTACTAGTGCTGTTGTCTCGTTTCGGATTCGTCTATACCTTTCATTAAAAATCAACTGTAAAAATTGTTTTTAAATTAGTTTATCCCATTCAACATTTCCGTTTTTGTCTTTAATAGTTTTAACATAAACCAGACATTTTAAAATAATCGTGAACATAAAATTAATAAGGAATTATTTTTTTAAGCAGCCAGTATCTTTAAAAAATGATACGTTTAACTTTTATCTCTGTTTTAAAAGATTCCAGTTCTGATAATTTTAAGTTGAGCTTTATTGATATAATTACCCGATTGATTTTCCTTTGACAACAGCTGATTCGGTCGCTTCCCCCGCCCCATTTCCAGACTCTTGTGAACACGAAGGAACATTTTATAGGAAAGCGACTTAATGAAATGTAAGAGATGGGGGAAAATTAAGATATCCAATTGCAGCAATGGCAATGTGGAAGTTATACAAGATTAAAATGTGCCCCTTTTGTTTACATTATGAGAAACGAATTTGGAGAGCCCGTCATCCCTAGAATAAGCTCGCGTTGTAACTATATAATAATTACAAAATGACTAAATTTCTGTACCCAAATAACCCCTTTATTAGCGTTATAATATTATTTAAATTTATGTATGTTTTGTTCCACGGTTAGCTAGCTAGTTACTGGATATACTAAGCCGATTATTTTTAATAACTAATCAAAAAATACAACGTATTTGCATGATAATGGAGGTTTTTTTTTAAACAAATATTTTAAAATTGGGAATTAAGTTTATCGAGTGAAAATTGTGGATAGCACAAAAATGGATATTCGCGTTTGCTAAAATCTGGACGTCATAAAGTTAGTTTGTGGGTAACGAATATTGTGTCTTGTTGTCTTGTTTGTTAGTCTGCTGTTAAACTGCATAAAAGGGATTGTTGTTGACGTATTCCTAAATAACTGGGATTCGTATGAAGATAATTAAAGGTATAAATGTATTTTAACCGTATCAACCTTAAATTTACATACGTACATACATATAGTCACGTCTTTTTTCCGTAGGGGAAGGCAAAGACCACTTCCTTTCACTTGCTACGGTTCTTAAACACATCTTTTGCTTCCTCTACTTTTATCAGTAATTTTATTGTTATGTTAAGAATTATTTTTTACTTTTTAGTTTGATTAACTCTAAAAGCGTGTTTTTTAGTTTTTTTTTAAATTATAATTTATTTTAATATTTGTTTACAAGAAAAAAACTGTATGTGTAAGTTCATCTGCACTCGTTTCATGATGAAGAAATATTATAATTCGCTTGAAATTCTTGTAGTCCGTTGTAGTACGGCTTTGCGCTGCAGGATATCTACAAAGTTAGGTTTATAAACGCGCCGGAGCGGCGAAAATAAATCCATTTAATAAATACTCCTCGGGTATGGGTATCGTATGAATGTTTAATAAAAGAATCGAGGCTAGTCGCAAGAACTCTCCGGCCGGCGTGAGCTTTCATCAATTTCCTTTTTCCAATACACCCCCGGAATTCCAAATACTTTTAGTGGCATAACAAGAATCCAAATCGAGTTAAGTTGAAAATTAGTTTAATAATTCATTGCATTTCTTCTTTCCTGCTTGATTTTCATTTTTGTTGCCTTTCTTTGGAACTTTCGGGAGGCGATTAAAACCGTTTCGTCTGCTTCTTATTTAGTGACAAAGTAATTAAGGAAACAATTTTAAAATTAAAAAGTTCTTTAATAAAATGTACAGGAACGTTTCGAGAGTTTAGTCGCAGCACGTTAAACACTAACTAGCTGTAATAAAGTATTTAATCCCATGCTAACGCACCAAATGCATGAACTTCATTTCCTATGTATGCGGATAAACAATTAAGTAATTAACTTCTTCTTCTATTGTACTATCCAATTACGGACGTTGGCTATCATCATAGTTATGCGGATCGAAACAGTTCAGTAGAAGTTGCTCCAAACCATTTTCGCAAGTTAGCCAACCAAGAAATTCTTCTTCTTCCAGGCCCTCGTCGGTCATCAACTTTGCCTTGAACTATGTTTTGGAGAATTCTGTACTTGCTATTTCTCATGATATGGCCAAAATACTCAAAATACTTTCAGGTTCACATCCTATTCTTCGTAGTAGTTCTTCGGAAGAGAGTCTACTCTGTCATTATATAACAAAATATTGTTATACAAACAAATTCTGGAACCGGTATGGACATATGGAATCCAAATTTAGGTCTGTGTCAGTCAGAGTAATTTACTCATAATACAGTGATTTCAAAACAAATTAATAAGGAGCATACTCACCGCTCCTTGGTACTTCAGTTAAAGTAACCTTCATCGGGACTTGGAGATAGACACTGTTAAACAGACAATTAACAAATTTGTAAGAAGTCACGAACAACGACTCCACCAACTCGTGAATGTAGAGGCCATCCAGCTCGTGGAGAATAACGATCTAGTAAGAAGACTCAAGAGGAAGAAGCTCTTTAAGTTAGTGTAAGTGAAAGTGACAGGAAAAAGCAGAGCATAGTGCGCAGTACTGAATACACATTAAATAAGGTGTAAAAAATCATCACAACATTAGGTACACTGTGAGTAGACTTTAGTTATCCAATCTTTGGTCGTATTAATTTAAGTTGGAGAAAAATTACTCATTGATCGAATTATATGATCACATTGTAATAATAACAAATGCCCCGTAATGCTTATTTTTATAAAAACAAATAAATTAAGATATGTAGGTAAAAGAGGTGTGTACGAACTGCCCTTACTATGTCACATTTTAATTTTTTATTTTTAAAGTACTCAAATATTCTTTTTACCTTTAATTATATTCAAAATAAGAAAAAAAATTATAGCAAGGGCAGTCTACATACTAAGAGAGGCAAGCACATAAATATATAGGATAGGGCCTGCGAGAGAATGAAATAGAATACACATAATACAGCGTTCTCGGTCTCCTTTTTGTGTGGTGCTTCGAAGCCTTCCCACTCTTGTTTAAATAAATATCGTGACAATAAAAACTTGTGTTATTATTTTACGTGTTATTTCTTTAATAGCCCGTCGCGAACGATGAATGTACGATGAAAGATATTTGTTACAAATGCTTTTTGTATAATTGTATATTTATTCAGGTACCTGGAACAGATTAAAAAATGTAAAGTTCAACTATTTTTACAATAAATGTTGCCGCCTTTGCTCTGTTTATTATTATTTTTTTATTTATACACTTATAGATCTTATAGCCAGCCGTAAGTAAGAAATTCGAAAACGATATAAAACAAGGGAATTTTTAGAAAAATAAACTTCGAGAGAATGGCCTATTTTTAAATTCTTCTTAAACTCTTTGCAAAGTTTAGCTAGAATTTCGTCTACATTCTTAGGTTATTCTAAGCTTTAGTCTAGTTTAGTCTTTGAAAAGAGTTTTATAAAATAATGTTTTTAAATAGCCTCACAAAAAAGTCATTTTATAAAACCTCTTCTACCAATCCAATGTCTTGGAAATCGTTCGCCTAGCCATTGTCTTACAGCTAGTGCGTATTGTGGTGCAGCTTCGTCCTGTTGAAGGTATATATTCTGTTCATCTTGCACCATATTTCGCAGTTCATTGACTTGTCTTTTTAGTGGCTGAGTAAGTAAGTCTGAGAAGTTTAGCTGGAGTGACTCTAATGGATAAAGTATAATAAAGGAACGCTGTGATGTGAAGGAAGATGTAGCAACAAAGATAGATAAAGGATGCTTAGATGGTTCGAACACGTAGAGAAGATGGATGAAAGTATATTGACGAAACAGATTTATATGGCGAGTGTGAGTGGGCAAGTCGGTAAAGGTCGACCTATCTCGATCAGACCGAAATTATTTAAAAGAAAGGCCAGGTCAAGTGTACCAACAATCGACGAGCATGTATGAGAGCACTGATAAAAGTAGAAGAAGAGAAAGAAGTGTGTAAAAGCCGTAGCAAGTGGAAAGAAACCTACCCCTACGGAAAGAAGCTTGACTTTATATATGTATGTAATTAGACGCACGCAGTATCACCCTGTAATATAACTAAAAAACATTTGTCATTTTTGGAAATAGCAAACCATATACTACATCAACTGTAAAAAAAACATACAGGGTATTTCTTCTGCGGATGGGTTGATGAACATATCTTTAATTTTTACGTCAGACTTTATGTAAGATTAAATTTATTAATAAGCTGTATAAAATATAGCAATTAGCACAAATAGACACAATTTTAGTTTTGACCAATAAATTTGTATTTTTTGTTAGTTAAACTTAAAAGTTAGGAAGTATTGAGGTGGATTTATAACGAATAGAAGAAAATAAAAAAAAACCAATCAAGACCCGTCGTTCGATTAAAGAAAAAAAGATCGTAATTGTTTGTTCTTGATGTAAAATAGTGATTAATCCGACTTACCAAACTTTTAATAGTCAATTAAAAGTTCTAGGAAAAGTCTTTTACTTGCTTACTAGAATGCATTTTATTTTAAATTTTTCACTCGCTGAAAGATGAACGATGCTTCGAAGAAATGTTTATTTTCGCGAACACACAAAAAGTGCACATTTCAAAAATTATTTTACCAGAAATGGGAACCAATAACAGAAATAATTTGGTAAACTGATAAACGTAATCCTCAAACATACAGTGTGGAACAGCCAAATTATTATTATTTTAATTATTACGCATATTTGAAAAAAAATCCGAATATACTGAATTTCCTTTTACGGTATTTATATATTTTGATCAAGGTATTTTGTAAAACGCTTTACTTTTTTGTATCTTTTTTTGATTCTGCCGGAATTGTTGTTGGCATTGAGCATTGGTTTTCGGTATTTTATTTGCACTTTGACGTCCATACTCTTTCGGACTTCGAATACTTAATTTCAATATTTTCTCCCTATAATTTAAATGATAAAATAATAGTAAACACTCAAATAATATGTACAATAAACGAATGAAAACAGTAAATACTCGTATCAAGTTATAAATTTTATCAACTTACTTTCTCAATCTGTATTACGCATATTTGCAGCAGTATCTATTTTTTAAAACTAAATTGCAATAATAAAACAATATTCACGCATGATCTAACACAAATAACAGATGCGTTTTCGCAAAATGTCTATGTGTCTATACAACCATGTGTTGAGGTTATATGATAATAAATTATAGTTTAAAAAAACTAAAAAACACGCTTTTAGAGTTAACCATACTAAAAAGTTAAAAATAATTCTTAACATTAGAATAAAATTACTGTCGAGAAAATTAATTTCACTGTTCTGGTTGTCATACAAAGCACCCTACGCTTTTAGAACATAGACATTAATTTTATGGTCAGTAAACTATTTCATTTGACAAAAAATTATCTATTTCCGTTTTGATATGCCAAACAATTTTAAAATGTAGTTCGCAAATACCTTAACTAGTATAAAATGCTACAAATAATTATGCAGGGAAAAATACAAGGCAAGAGATCTTTTTTTTTTTTTATGAAAATAGTCGCAAAAAGGGTAGACCTATCGTGTGGGCCGCGGACGGCCCGCACTGCGACTATTAGAAGGGGAAGGAAATGATTGTGGACACGCTTTTTAAAAAGTTAAAGGTCACAAATCTCTGGAAAAACTGATTTTGGAAGCTTATTCCATTCCGTAGCAGCCATGTAAAAGAAGAAATCTAGAAGACAAAAAAAATGCCTTGGTGCTGAACCCCAAATGTGCGAGCAATACTCCAGTAGAGGTCGGATTTGAGCCTTGTACGTCGTCAACAGTTGATCAGGAGTAAAAAACTTTCTGGCTTTCCACAGAAAACCTAGCCTCTGGCTTGCCGACTTTGCGATGTTAGCAACATGGTCATGCCAAGACATATTATTGGACACCTTGACTCCCAAAATCGAGATATAGAGACTTGGTTCAAGGGTATTTCCGGACATTGTGATGGGATGATTCGAGGAATTCACTTTCTTGGAAAACGTGGCACTTTGTGTTTTTTGGGCGTTGAACTGAACAAGATTGTTGGTTCCCCACTCGACGATTGCTTTAAAATCTCTTTTGATGGAATCAACCTGTTCCTGCCTGAGTCTATTTGTATCATTCACCGAAAGTGATCGATAGGATGTGAAAGTTGAGACAAGTGTGCTATCGTCTGCGAAACTGTAAATGGGGTTCGTGGTGGTTTTCAAGGGGTCATTGATGTGTAAAAGAAATAAGGTGGGGAACAGGATGGAACCCTGGAAGACCCCGGCATTAGTTTTAAACGCATCAGAAGAAATACCGTCAACTGCCACATGTAAGGAGCGATCTTGCATGAAGCTCAAGAGCCATTGGCGCAGTTTGGTTAGGAGACCGTAGGCAGATAATTTACTTAACAATGCCTGGTGCCAAACGCGGTCAAAGGCTTTAGATATATCCAAGGCTATTGCACGGGATTCACCAAACTTTTCAATAGTGTTTGTCCAGAGCTGAGTGACATAAGCCAGCAAATCTCCAGTAGACCGAAGTTGTCGAAATCCATATTGTCTGTCATGAATTATCTCAAATTTCTCTAGATATTTGATAAGTTCTGTGTTAATCGCTTTGTCCATAACTTCTGTGTTAATCGCTTTTTTCATAACTAAGGAAGAAGACGAAATTCATGGCTGAAGAACTTTAGGGATTGGTTTGGATGCAGTAATAATGAACTATTTAGAGCTGCGGTCTTAAAAATAAGAATTGCTAGGATGTTGATTGCCAACCTTCGAAGCGGAGACGGTACCTAGAGAAGAAGAATGGTAGAAAAACCCTATTTACTTTTTTGACATAAACAATTTTTTTACAATTTTAGTTTCAACCCACTTTTACTTTTGAACTATTAAAAGTAGAATTATGCGGTCTTTATGGTTATATTGGTAATGTAATGGATTATAAAAAACTAAAAATATATACAGGGTGTACTATTTAAAAAATTAAGTTATAAGTTATTTTGTAGTAACGGTGCCCTATGTATACATATAATCAACTTATGCAGATGGCATGATGAATATATGAATTATTTGAAAAAACTTTTATTTAACATTTTTTTTGTAAACCCAACGGAAATCGAAATATTAGTAAGTTACGTAATTTGACAGTTATTCCAGATATGTTGAATAATTCGAAAGATGTTGCAAAGACCCTGTCCTCAATGCTAATGCTATACTTTATTTAAAAATGGTACGGAGTAATAAATCATTTTCTGAGGGCTGTTATAGGTGTAGATAATTCAGTTGGTCAAAAAGTGAAAAATGTCTTTTCCTAGTTTTGAAATATAAAAAGACATTTTTTGTTAGGTTACTTTATGTGGACACTGTATAAATATTCTGCAGGTGTTTGTTTGTAGCGGCAAACACGCTTAGAAATCTCATTTACGCGAAGGTATAGGCGAGCCCATTAAACATTCAAGAACGAATCAAGAAAGAATTTGTTCTATTTTCTGGTTAAACTTCACGCGATAACCGCTCCTGATTAAAACAAATCGAGTCACCCCTAATATCCACCGCTCATCAATTATTTATTCCAAATGAACGGAGAAATATATAAGAGAGTCGTTGCACAGGCAAGGCTCGGGGCTCGCGAGCCTCCAGAGTCCACGACGGCACAAATCTCACTTAGCCGACTGAGGGTAACAATGATGGATCGCCTTTCGGGTGCTCACGACAACAACACATCTAGAATGTCAAGGAGAAATGCTCTTTTGTGGAGATTGGAAAAGTGCATGAGCTAGATTCGCTTGGGAATTACCGAAAATTATTATTTATTGGTATGTTTTTAACGCAATATGGAATTTTTATACAAATTTTTTTTAATCATGGAAAGTGAAAATAAGGCATTTTTGGATACGCTTTCACAAGATTACGAGCGTAAATAGTCTTTTCCAAGTTTCGATGAAACACTTTTTACAGCAGCACTCTCTTTATAGGTTTTTTTTTATGAAAATAGTCGCAAAAAGGGTAGACCTATCGTGTGGGCCGCGGACGACCCGCACTGCGACTATTAGAAGGGGAAGCGATTATAGAAAGGAAATGATTGTCGACACGCTTTTTAAAAAGTTGCAGGTCATAGTTCTCTGGAAAAACTAATTTTGGAAGCTTATTCCATTCCGTAGCAGCCCTGTAAAAGAAGGATTCTTGATGAAGATTGGTCCTTGTAGTGTCAAGCTTGAGAATAAATGTGTGATATTGATTTGTCGCTTTGAAGGGCAAACATGAATTTGTCAAGACCTACCCTATGCGAATGAGGGGCAACACCCCGAAACCGGTCCATAGGTGATTACTTCGAATGGATAAAATTAATAATTCTTTTTTTTACCTTACAAGCATCTGCATATCCCCCGAAATGGGATTATGCACCATTATTTATCAGATGTAATTCAATGCTCGTCGTAGGCATATAGCCAGGAGTGTAGTTGTTTTCTGATGTATAATCGACCCACATATACTGTAACGTGCCTTTTTTTCCCTTCTACAGTTCCATTATAAATATATCTCTGATAATTTTTTATTCCTCAAGTACTCGTAAATAGTGTCGCGTACTGTATTTTGTTGTAACTTAAATAAATCATTCGTTGTAAATAGTGTTGCATAGCCTCGATTATTGTGTATTATCGATTATATCATTGTTTGGTTTACATTTCTGTGTAGATGAGGCTAGGCTATCGACACGGACGAACGCGATTCTTAGTGTGGAACATAGACTTGTGAATATTCTTGGTTTACGTCAATTCCGTGTCATTTCTTGATATCCGGCTTGGGAAGCAGCCTGGTCGTGTGTTGAGAGTCTTGGGAGTGGTGTGGTGAGAATTGTTGGGCGGTGTGATATTAACAAGTGTGCAAAACCTCTACGGTTTTCTTTCATATCTGGCTGTATTTGGGCCATCTTAATTGGATTTTGAAGAAAAACCATTTAATTTTTAACTTGACCATTCTATCTTACCTTCGTTGTTGATATTTTGGATTTTGGTGTCGAGTTAAAATAACCGCATGCGGGATTTATTTGAGGGAAGCCATTGTTAATTAGCAGGTGCCGTTCCATAACCAAACCGGCCACAGGAGTAGTGCATTGGTATACCCAAAGGTTACAAGTGATTTATTTTTTTGAATATTTAACGACGTGACTTATTTTTGACACCACAATTGGGTTTTGTTTTGATTTGTTAATATAATACATTATTAAAAACTATTTATTGCATTGGATAATATGCCGAAACTGAATTTTGATTAAAGTGGTCTTCTCAATAATTCTTTATATCCAGGTAAAAATATTTTCTTCATACTTATTTGTAAATATCCTGCAATATTGATATTTTAAAGGACAACCATTGTAAAGGTATTTTTAAATGAACTCGATTGTTTTAACAGTGTGGATCTTTATGTAAATGGTAGAAACATGAGTAAATTAGCAGCCTTATGTGAACGTTTGATTTAGTTGACTTATATACGCTTTTTTTTGGTAACTTGGTAAAGTCTTACTTTTGTTTTGGTTATTTTATAAAATTGTAAACTTTAAATTTTTGGTTTGTTTTAGCGAAAAAATTTACCATAGCTGTTAATTTTGACTATATTTGTTATAAGTTTATTATTGAACTGTTTACTTTGATTTATTGTTGGCTGTTAATTTTGACTATATTTGTTATAATTTTATTATTGGACTGTGTACTTTGATTTATTGTAGGAGTAAAGTATCCAATATATTTTAGCTATAATTTCATTTATTCAGTTCACCATAATCTCAGTTGTTTATCGTGTGGCTCTGCTAATGCCTATAAGACCTAGGGGTTTCCGGCTTGAACCGTCTAAGTCGGTGGCGCGGCTCACTTTTATATATTTTTTTTCTTCTACCCTCTACGGCTGAGCTCGGGCATAATTTGCCAGTAGAGAGACCGCTGGCAGAGTACTCTATAGAAAACGAACAAGACGTGGCAATACCTATAGTACAGGTTGACATGCAGAGAAATTAGCTGGTTCTTTACAAATTAGTTTTATAAATTTTTAAAATATGGAACGATAACAAAAATATGCTTTTTTAAATGTTATTGTTAAGATTTTTTTGTGTTAAAGTAAAAACATTTAAAAAACAGAATATTTAATGTGAGTTGAAAATAGGTACTTTTACGATGTTTAATCATGGGTTTGTTAATTTACGATACTCAATACAAAAACTGAACCATTTATTCTGTTTCTATTTGTATAAACTTTTGTTCAAAAAATCACTTATATATTCACTTTACAAGTCTCTAGGTTCACAAAACTATGGTTAGGTTAGGTTAAGTATCATGTGAGTGGGGCATGGTCGCCCCTCCACCGTGACCCTTATTATGTCTATTGTGGCTCACCCCTAGAGGCTACAGTTCACCGCATAATCCAGCCCTTCTTACGAAGTTCATAGTTGTATAGGGTAAGATTTTTTAAAATCGGTAGGTTGTAGGTTGGTGTAACCAAATATGTTGAACCTTCCCAGGCCGGGGCATGAACATAGTATATGTTCAGCAGTTTTGTCTTCCACGCAGCAAAACTGACAGTCCGTTTGTTGGTTTAGACCTATCTTTCTCAGGTGGTATCTTAGACGACAGTATCCTGTAAGCAGTCCCGTTAGAATACGCAGGTCATTTCTGCGCCATTCTAGGATCCGCTTAGTTGTGTTTCTCGAGGGTTTAGGTAGAAACGCCTTCGAGTGGATTAACCCTGGTATATCGGACCAGTACGGGAGTATTTTCCTCTCCGCCCAGTCCAAGATAATTGTTTTGGCGGCACTTGTAGTGATTCCAAAAACTCTTTCTGGTCCAGTGAACGCAGATTCGGCCCCCTGTTTTGCAAGGGTGTCGGCTTTTTCGTTTCTCTTCACCCCCTGGTGCCCAGGTACCTCACAAAACTATACTTCAACTTAACTTTTTCACAAAAACGCGGTTCTTAAATAAGTATGAACGATCGTTCGAGAAAGGAAAGGTTCTTTCAAAAAATTATGCTATAAATAATCCGCTAATATGACGGGCGTTTGATGCTACCGAAAAAATCACACGACATCTTTTGTAGACGATACACCGCATCGTCCCCTCAGGACAGATAATAGCTCCAGCGGCGTACTTGCAGACCAACATTCGTAACAATACAATATATTAAATAAACCAATTTAATAGTAAAATATTAATAAATATCCTTAGATAATTTTCCATGTATATGTAAGGTTAATTAAGTCCTTTCCTGTACTATACTATTCGATAGACATCTCAATATTCTTGAACGAGTATTTTATTTACATTTAAACTGCAGTATCGTAGATAATTATCAAGTAAATTGTATGCTGCTGGCCATTTGTGTTGTGGTGTCATTTTATTTAACTTCGTATTCAAACGTAACAGATATGGGGATTGTTAAATTTTATTGTTAGTACGTTTATTCCGAAGGAAATGCTGCTTATGGGATCAACTGCATGTAATATGCATGTAACTTGCTGCATATAGTTTCATGTTGCAAGATAATTTACTGATAAAAAGGATAACTACCAATTTCGTATATATAGAATAATGTTAGATACATTTACCAAATATTATCAACTGGTTTTTTTAAAACTGTAAAAAAAGTTACTAGCTTATAGGTGAAGCAGCATTTAAAAAATCTTCAGTGAGTGTTCTTGTAGTTGATAAACTGTTTTTCCAATCCCATGTGCCTTAAATAAGTAGAAAATAGCTATTGATACACCAAAACTTTGCTTCTCAGGTTAGGATAACGACATTTTAAAATGTATGTGTTTATGGGAACATCTTCTTCAATGCTGACTAGAGTTTCAGAATATTCAAAAGCTGTAAAAGCTGTCAAGAAGTTTCTGCTATTGTTTAAAATTATCTATAACTTTCTGGGATGTTTAAAAAATGTCTTACTTCTGTAGTATCCAAAAAAGTATAAAATTACAGGTGGTTTTAACCAAAATTTTAGTTTATAGTATTGCTGAATAGAAGAATAGCAATATTTGATTGAAATGGCATCAAGAGGTTGCTTGCACCCGGCGGATGCATCCTGCTACATGTGTTTTTTTATGTTTTGGTTCCCACGAAAAGGGATACCCTATAATGCTCAGATAACATCGTGAGAACCAAGAGAAAAAAGGTAGGATTTGATGTTCTTCTTAAATTTATGGAGGTTGTATGCCTCAGGGAACACCTCCCTAGGTAATGTGTTCCAAAGCCTCGCTGTTCGTTGGATGAACAAGTCTTTGGAAAGAGATGTTCCGCAGGTCTCCAAAGTGACCACAAAGGTCAGTTCTTTTTCATCCGATCGTTGAAAATACGGCTAATAAAATGTTACATATTCTTTATTCTCCTTTTTAGCATAGAAGCAGCAACACTGAATAAAACATGGTTGAAAAAATTGAAAGCCTTCGAAATGTGGTTATACAGAAGAATACTTAGAATATCGTATGTAGACCAAATCACTAATGAAGAAGTACTCAGATGACTAGGAAACTGGACACTGCTTGTGAATGAGACAAAAATCCGAAAACTACAGTAACTGTAACTCGTGGCTGCGCAACTTGAAAGAGTGGTTCAACCGTTCGTCAGTCCAACTTTTTAGGTCAGCGGTGAAAAGAGTTAAAATAGTCATGATGGTATCCAATCTTTTATAGAAGACGGCATCCTAAGAAGAAGAAGCACTAAGTTTATGTCTAGGAATTAATCAAAACAAAATTCTAAATTTTAAATATCTGTTAAATTAATAAAGTGGAAACAATAACTGATGTGAAATTCTTGCAAACCTATCTATCTATATATATATATATATATATATATATATATATATATATATAAATGATAAAATGTTTGCATGTATGTCCTTTAAAAACTTCCAAACTGCTGGACCGATTGGGATGAAATTTTCAGAAGTTGTTTTATACATACCAGAGGTGGTTTTAGTAAGAAAAACTTTTGCGTAAGAAGTGGTAATGGTACCTCCCATACAACGCAAATGAAATATTCGTAGCTAAACACTCGTTATTTCAAATTTTTTATTCGAAAATATTGAAGCTGTCAAACATTTAAGTATTTAAGTTATTTTAATTTGAGCAAAAACATTTGTGACCGAAAATCTTTGTGAAAATAAAAATTCCAAATAAATAAATAAATTTTTGTCGAATTCTTAGATTTCGGGGTCGTTGAGTTTGATAGTGGCATTCCCAATTATGTTAGCATCCCTACGAAAAGGGTGGGAAGGGAATAAAAATTAAAAAATTTAAAAATGGCCGATATTAGTGCCGATTTAATAGTTTTCGGTGACGCTGAGTTTGATAGGGACCATACCAAAGCAGGCAAGCCAATATGCGGGCAGCACAACGTCTGCCGGGTCCGCTAGTACAAAACTAAACAACTTTCTTTAAACTTATCAACACAAAAAAAAATTTAGATAAGCAAGTAAACATTGAATATATTACAGACAAAACCTTGGTAAATAAAACAGTTAATAATTGTTAACACAAATTCAACATTTGTGAACTTCCCCAACTTTTGTGGAGCAGTTTTTTTTGTGTATCAGGTCATGCTTTTTTCCTGTCTTGGTTGAATGGAAACAAAACATCTATGCAATTTGCAATACCGACACTGTAGCGTTGTAGAAATACTGCAATATTTCAAATCAACACCTTGTGTATTGTTTGCAGTGATACAATTTTTTCATTTTACGAACACTCTGTATAGCCATTTTTTTGTCGCATAAACGCCACTGTACAATAAGCCGTTTCCCAAAGAAAGAAGACAACTGACTTATTGCCCACGGACAATGCGAATCGCCCTAATTTTTCATCTCTTCGGATAAGTACCTGTTGATGCGATTTTTATGCATGAAAAATTGGTGAAATTACCTTCCAGACATGTTTATTATTCACGTTGAGAATATCAATCAGTCGCAGTCGGCGAGTTTTTTATTCTGCGCCGCGATGAATCTGCCGTGAAATTTTAAAACCAAACCGCGGATTTACGATGACACTGTGACATACGTTGATTTCGTTACAGGTTACAAATAAATCAAAGGATTTCTTTAAATTTTTTCCACCTCGATTTTTAAAACTTTTTAATTTTTATTGTATTGCTATCAGAGCACCAAAAAGAGTAACAATTTGTTAATTTACAATACGACCTTTAACAATTCCGAGGACACCACACCTTATTTAAAGGTATTTTGTTTATACAGTGTGCTTTCATTGCAAAACCAGCCAGTCCAAAAAACTTTTGATTCTGCGTAAATATAATAAAAACAAAAAACACGAATTTTAAAACAAAGGAAAGGCTTAACAATGTTATTCTGATGTTTCCAAGTGGCACCCATTTAACATCTTCCACCCCTACTTTAAATTGTTAAATAGCAACCCCTACCTTGTAATACGAGGGCAGTTTGATAAGTCAGTGACTTTTTGAATTTCCCGCGCAGTTACTCCAAATGTAACAGTGCTGCCGTCAACTATAATCTATCAGTGGGCAACTTTCTAATTTTAAGCAAGCTACGTCGTGAAGTTGGTGTTTGATAGCCGTTCAAAGCAGACAACCTCGTGAATTTTTACGAAAATGGAAAAAAGTGAATTTCGTGTGCTGATTAAGCATTACTTTTTACGTAAAAATTCCATCACTGAAACTAAGGAAAGACTTGATAAATACTACGGGGACTCGGCACCATCAATTTCAATGGTCAAGAAGTGGTTTACAGAGTTCCGTTGTGGTCGTACCAGCACTAGTGACGCCGAACGTCCAGGTCGCCCAAAAGAAGTGATCACGCCGGAAATCGTCGATAAAATCCATGAAATGATATTGGATGATCGGAGAATGAAAGTGCGTGGGTTGGCTCATGCTGTAGGTATCTTAACTGAACGGATACATCATATTTTACACGAATATTTGGACATGAAAAAACTCTCTGCGAAATGGGTGCCGCGATTGCTCACACTCGACCATAAGCGCAATCGTGTGACCACTTCAAAAGAGTGTTTAGCGATGTTCAGCCGTAATCCGGACGAATTTTTGCGCCGTTTTGTTACTGTGGATAAAACATGGATCCATCACAACACGCCAGAGACCAAGGAACAATCGAAACAGTGGGTTGCTCGGGGTGAATGTGGACCAAAGAAGGCGAAACAGAGTCTGTCAGCCAACAAGGTCATGGCCACAGTTTTTTGGGATGTACGCGGTGTCATTCACATCGATTACCTCAAGAAAGGTAAAACGATCACCGGCGAATATTATTCAAAGCTTTTCAACAGATTCGACGTTGATTTGAAGCAAAAACGGCCGCATTTGGCTAAGAAGAAGAAAGTGCTGTTCCATCAAGACAATGCACGTGTGCACACTTGTCTAGTCACGATGACCAAAATCCATGAATTGGGATACGAACTGCTACCCCATCCATCATATTCTCCAGATTTAGCCCCCTGCAAATATTTTCTGTTTCCAAACCTAAAGAAATGGATGGGCGGTAAGAGATTTGAGTCGAATGAAGAAGTCATTACCGAAACAAACGCGTATTTTGAGAGCTTTGAAAAAACCTATTATTTGGAGGGAATAAAAAAATTAGAAAAACGCTGGACTAAATGTATTGAGCTAAAAGGTGATTATGTAGAAAAATAAAATGTTTATTTGCGGAAAAAATTTGTTTTATTCAAAAAGTCACTGACTTATCAAACCGTCCTCGTACATCAAACGAAAATTCAAATCACCCATGTAAACAACAATTTATTTTGCAGATAACATTAAACATAGCGAAATTACAACAAAAACTATATTGAAGTTAATTACAAATAGCACCTTAATAGTAATTTTCCTAACAAGTGCGGAAAGTGATGCTTTCCCGCACGCGACTGCCGTTAACCCGAACGACGCGGAGCGGAGTTCGGGTAAGCAGTCGAGTGCGGGAAAGACGCTTTCCGCATGAGTTAGGAACAATACTTTTCTACAAGCGTAGGAAACAAATTCATTTTTTCAATTATTTATTCATGCAAATGGAAACAACTAACAAGAGTAACATTTTCTATCCACTAATTATTCGTAATATTTATTGTAAATGCACAATTTGATGCATTATGTAAATTTATAGCGGAAGCCAGCATATTTTTTGAAGATGGCTGATTTCCTGAAGAAGAAGGTAACTCGGGCAATACATTATCGAAAGAAATCGAATGTGCAGGCACAGGCATCAAATCGTCGCCGATCGATATAGACGTGGATGGTTCTAAAATGCACCCGGAAGACGATGTAGTGTTCAAATTGAGAATTTTGTTGGACATTTCTTTTTTTCGATTGGTGGAGTCTTCTAAATACCCCTCTGCAACTGAAGTCGATTTCCATCCTCCTAGGCGTTTGATATTAGTTATACCCACACCACAGTCAGCAAGTAAAGTGGCTGAGGAACGCCTGAAGCTGTGACCAGTGTAAAGCTCTGGATTTTGAAGGCGCAGATATACTGCTATTTCGGAGGGTATCTTTCCTATGGTATTGATTCCTACACATTGCACAGTACATTTTCCACTTTTGTAATACAAGAATAAACGACGGTGAGGAGTCTCTTTTGGACGTAAATGTACATACTTTCTGTATACGTTCAAAAAATAACCATCATTTGCTTCTTCAGATATCACGAAGGATCTAGAGGAATGATTTTTGGAATCCTTGATATTAACAATTATCAGGTTTTCTTTGTCGTCTATGTCGTCAATGGTGAGTTTTGTCAGCTCTTCTCGTCTGCAAGCACCAGCTAATCCAATAATTGCTACTAACTTAATCATGAGGTATATGTCATCGGGTGCCTCAGTCATAAATTTTGAAACGTCTTCTTGAGTGAAGATTTTGGCCTTTTTCGGTCGAAAACCGACATTCTGTCTTTTAATGAATGCAGTTGTTTTGTAAAATTTGCTAATATCCAAATTTTGCTTTACTTTGAATACACTCTTCAACATTGAATATCTTGCCCATAAAGTGTTCGGCTTCCATGTTTTAGACATTTCTAGAAAATAAGCCAAGAATACTTCTTCTTTATTTGGTGTTTTCACTTTTTTATTGTTGCACCATTCAATAAAACTCGTGTATTGCTTCTCATACCTTTGTTTAGATTTCGTTGGCAATAACTCTAAGTTCGCATCTGTAGCTGCTTGCACGATTTCTTGTGGAAGTTCTTCATCAGATGAATAATCCATTGTGGCAATTTCACTGAATCGAAAATTTTATAACGCTTTGTCTGTCACTCTGACAATTACAAACAAATTTGTGTATTGATCGGCATGACAACATCAATTGTTACCTACTCGTTATCAGATCAATCAAAGTCTATATATAGGGTAATTTTCATAACAATACATTTTTATTTATCAATATTTGTTCATTTTTTCAATAAGTAGTGCAAAATGATGGATGATTTTGAACAAACTCACTTAGTATTGCAACAAGAAAGCTTGAACTTTCATATTTTGTCACCCACCACTTATATTTTACGAGGATATCATATAAATGTTTTTCCCGCACTAGTGTGGGAAAATTCCCGCACTAGTGTGGGAAAACTTTTCCCGCACAACTGTGGGAAAATGATACTTTCCAAACTGAATTGCGTGCGGGTAGAGGGTGAATCACGCACGCTTGTAGAAAAATGTATTTACAGTAACTGTTCAAAGCTTTAGTTCTTCAATGTCTTCGGGAGGAGTTTTGTAAACTATTGTTTTTGGATAGCCCCACAAAAAAAAATCAACTGGTGTTAGATCTGGAGATCTTGCCGGCCATTCTATAAAACCCCTTTTGCCAATCCAATGACCTGGAAATCGATCGTCTTGCCATTGATCATCGTCGTAAAGAAGGCATTTGACGATCAAATCATTCATTTTTAAATTAATTTTCATTAAAATTGTTTCTAGTTCAAAATTAGATTTATGTATGGAAAGAGATCACTTACTAAAGTGAGACTCTACTTGCCACCGTAAGTCTCAAGCCAAACGCCAAATTGCAGATCTCTCTGAGAGTGGAAAAAAAATTGCTAGTACATAAAGATTTTAAAATGCATATTGGTTGTCTTCTTTTACCCATGTGGGTGGTAGTTACTGGGAGGTTTCACTGTAGTAAGTGTAACAAATAAACGACAATTTTTCCGAGTAGCACTTTAGAACAATAAATTGCTTTATGTGCAACGACTAAATGTAACTAGTTTTGTAATTAAATACTAATACAACAATTACTATCATTTAAGTAACTATTTCAGAACGGATACTAAAGAGTATATCAAGTTTCGGTGCTTGTTATTTCAACAGAGCCAACAAAATAACGTAGTACAGCGAGGAATTCTTAATATAGTCCTTATTTACAACTTTCTCTTCATCAGCCCCTTTGTTTGTAATTAAACACTGAATATTTCACGCCCAACATACAACATGCTAGTGTCTCAATTGTTTTAGAATTCATTAAGTAGGCCTTGTTCAAAGTAATAAAATCCAGAAACGTATCAAACAGAAGGCTATGACAACAATTTTTAGTGATTCTTTTCGATATACACATTTTTAACGAAAATGACACGTCAAGTGTCCCCACCATTTTCCAAATTCAGCAGATGTGCAGCGACGAATCATACCGAATTGGGTGCCAGTGGCGAATCGTTAATATTTTGTAGCGGTTATCAAATATTTATGTAGCAGAAAATGTATTAAAATTAAAATTAGGGGTTGTTCATTTCGCCAGTGACAGAATTACTTTCTTAATTATTAACATGTTATACCGTCACTGCCCAGCGAAGACCAAGGGCAGGTAAGAGTTTATCCTTCGCTCTTTGAGCGATAAAAGCCAACAGCAGCAAAGCTGAAGCTGGACGGGGCCCAAATTTAACGATCGCTATCATTTTTAGACAATAATAAAATAGTTGTGGCAAACTTACTCATTTTTACAATAAAAGTTTTTTTTTCAAATAAAATTACAAAAACTTTCGTGTAATAAACAATGTAAAAACGTAATGGCCGACAACTTAACCCATTAACAAAACAACGGTGGACGACACTGTCGTATTTTATCTCAAGAAATAAACTGACTCTTCAACGCAAGAAAGTAGCCAAAGGTGAAAGTGATAAAACCACGTCAGAGGGGACCCCAGACACCTTAACCTGGCTTGTCAGAAAGTTTCCAGAAAATTCAACTCAAGGGGCCAAATATTACCATACAAACTTCGTACTTTGCTCCTCCTTTTTGTTGGACAAGGTTAAGTTTGGTGTTTAGATAGCAAAGAGAAATAAGTAGGTCGCAGATAACAATTCCATAAATTATTATTAGTAGTTGTTTCTTAATTTGAAAACTTTGCACATTTGGGTAACACATAACTTAAAATTAACGTATGTAAACCATAAGTTTAAGTAAAGTGTGAACATTAAAAGAAAAGAGGAACGCCTTTTGACTTTGCATACTGCTACATATGTACACATAAATAAAACCTTAATAGATATGAATCTTGTTACTTTGAAATACAATAAACGTCAAGACGTTTTAAGTTTTAACTAACTAGAAAAATGAATTAAGGGCGAGAATTTTTTTTCGTTATTATAATTATTTATTAATAACGATATATCAATAATGTTACATTCCAGCCTGTTTATTTGTCGGCATCCGAAAATCGACCACAACTAGGGTGCATATTAATGTGCCCTTTGTCGGCTTCCGCCTTCGTCTAGTAAATACTCGCCGCGTTTAGAGACTTCAAAATGGTAGAAGGATTGTTTCGGACTCTCGAGAAACAGGTAGAATAGTGTGGAATTATGATTTAGAAATATATAAAGGACAGAGGTCGTGAAAAAGGACAGTTTTAAAATTGTTTATGATTTATGAAATTTAAATAGTTGTAATTAGTTGAATATCTAAGTGATTTATAAAAGTAAAATTTATTGTGTAAAAGTATTGGAATAAACATTATTTTGTTGCTGTATCGAGAGTTTAAAATCACCGAACCCAAGAAAGAAGAAATTTCGTAACAATTATAAGGTTTTTTGTTTATTAAAAAGGTCACTTTACTGCCTTTAGTCGATCCAACAGCGATCAAAATAAACACAGACTGCTAACAAGCGTATTTATTACTTATTTAAAGTAAATCCATGACTCCACAAGAACATTTTCTTTAGACACACCATTTTGATTGGTGCGTCTAAATATAACAATATATAAACGTTGAATAAAGTCGTTGAAAAAACACATCCCTGTCTAACTCTTTTAATTTTGACTTCTCCTGAATTGAGTTTTTCTAGTCTTACCACTGCTTTCTGATTGAAGTAAAAAATTATAATTATTTCAATGTCCCTTGTATCCAATTGAGAAGCTGGATAAGATGATCATGACGTACTTTGTCGAAAGCTTTGTTGTAATCGATGACGCACATGTAAACGTCTTGATTCATGTGGATCTATAAATCTTAAAAATAATTTAATATAATGTTCCTTAGAAAACAGCAGAAATACAAAGAAACATAGGTTGGACAGATAAATTTCTGCTAACTTTGCAAATTAAAAAAATAATCCTTAAATCACATCAATCATTTAAAAGCATGTTAAGCAAAAATTAGTAGAAATCCAATAAAACAGCACTGTGTGATAGATAATTAAAAATAAATCATTATGTTGATATTAAGACATCCTTTCCTACCTTAAAAAATAATTCTTAACACAGTAATAAAATTACTGACGAGAAAATGAATGTCACTGTTCTAAAAGCGAGGGGTGCTTTCATTCCGAAACGCAGAGTTAGTTTAAAAATGTCATACAAAGCACCCTACGCTTTTAAAACAGTGCCATTCATTTTCTCGCTAGTAATTTTATTCCTATGTTAAGAATTATTTTTTACTTTGAATAGCTCTAAAAGCGTGTTTTTTAGTTTTTTTAAACTGTAATTTAATTTTTGCTTTTAAGTTTGATTTGTTTTACTCACTAATTAAAATATGTATCAAATGGTAAAAGCGCAAAAAGAATGCACCGGCCAGTAATCGAACCCGGGCTGCCCACGTGGAAGGCGAGCATTCTACCACTAAACCACCGATGCGGTGAACTGTGCTTATATTTGTTCTGCGCGCATGCGTAGTTCACGCACTAGTTCCATCTCTCTTACTCTCATGCAAAGGATTCCTGAAGAAATCTATAAATCCTGGCGATAGTAATCAGGATAATCGGATATTCTGATCGAATTATTGCATTGTCGTCGGTCTTTGACAAGTGTGCACAGTTTAAATTAAATCTGATCGCTTAAAGTAGGGCAAAATCGAGGCCAAAGAGTCAGTTACAAACATACATACAAACTAACAAGATACAGATGGAACTAATATGAGCGTGTTAATAAAAGTTTGTACAGGACAAATAAATCAATTTACCATTTAGGTACTAGAACCCCCTGTTATTTTTTTATATGAAAATATTTACATTTTTACACTAATAATTATTTATTTAAACTACATGTATCTTCATTCAAAGTTTATATTTAATATCAAACGAATAAAGAGGCTTGGATGACAATGCTCTCCAGAGAAAATCAATGCATGAGTATAAGCTTCGTGGCGTTGAATAGACCACTCATTCTTATTGTAGCAACCAAATTATTTTTCCAGTTTGGTTTTAACCACATTGGCGGCGAAATGATCGTATTTCTTTTAAATATCCACAAGAGCGTACGCTTCAACTTTTGTAAGGTATAAATTTCTTTGATTTTAAAATTTATTAATTTTTAAAAGTATTTTAAGTCAGTCAAAATCAAGTGTTTACAAAGATTTTTCAATGTTCGTTTTCACCCGCATTATTTTATAACAATTGTAACAGAAATACATTTAATGTGTTTTTACTCTGCATCTGATTAAACTATCTTTGGCTCTTGAATTGGGAAAAAAGCAATTGGTGTCGCCTACTCTCTAGAAGTTCAAAAAAACATAGAATCGGCTAATTTAAGTGTCTTTAATTTCACAAAAAGGTTAATTGAAGAAGAATGGGCAGCAGAATTCTCTTCAAAAGCAGGCCAAAATTTAAATTTAAATAGGTTTTATAAACCTACATGCCTTCCCAAAGCAAAAGATATATCAAAAATGAAAAAATATTTAGATGAGCCAATTATCACCGCAAAAACTTAAATAAATGAAAATTGTAAGAATGACAAAGCGTACAAAAAATTAATTGAAGTAACCTACTGCAGCCTGCTTCTTTTAATAAACGTCGTGTGGGGAAACTTCAAATAATATTACTAAACACATATTTAAAAGTTCCAGGTAACCAACCAGCAGGAGATTTTGAAAAATTACTTTCACCTACCGAAAAAATTCTTATAAAAAAACTTAAAAGAATTGTGATTCGTGGTAAAAGAGGAAGGGGTGTTCCTGTGTTATTTGATAGAATAACACAAAAAGGAGTAAATTAAGCTAAATCTGAAAATTCAATGCAATGAAATTCTAGCAACGTTTATTCTTATTAGATGCCATTGTAATCTTTCAATGGGTTACACAAACTAAATATGTATTTAAGTAAATGAACCGGCATATCAATTCTAATTGAGTGTTTTGGGGATAGCTTCATCATTTCACTTGTAATACCATCATCTCTTGGTGCTCTCTTGTTCTTCATTTGTGATA
This sequence comes from Agelastica alni, assembly GCA_950111635.1. Classification (NCBI taxonomy): domain Eukaryota; kingdom Metazoa; phylum Arthropoda; class Insecta; order Coleoptera; family Chrysomelidae; genus Agelastica; species Agelastica alni. The sequence goes on from OX467718.1 coordinate 12,094,238, forward strand.
GTGCTAATTGTATTTCTTTTATGGTGATGTCGGGCAATTCTTCGGATGCAACATTAAGAATTTTTCTGTTGTCTGTCTTTGGTGGTTTTGGAATCGTTTCTCGATATAATGTACCGTAGAAATTCTCGGTAATATTTATTAGATCACTATTTTCTTCTGTGGTGTTTTCGTTGGTGTCTTTAAATTGATGTATTCTGAGACGTCCCTTTGTGTAAATCGTCTTGAGAACTTTTAAATTTTTATTTTTTTCAATAACTGTTTTTACTAGTTCTCTGTTCTAGTGTCTTAGATCATCATTTTGTCTTTATAATTTTATTTAGCTCTTTACGTTCAGGGGTGCCTTTATTTAGGGCCCCATTCATTTGTTTCCCTGCCAACACCCTTTGCTCAATGTCACTGTCATACTTTCAGTCTCTCGTAAACTTTGAATCAGAGTCTCTCTCTCTCTCTCTCTTGTCCTTATACTCTCCAGAGAGTATTTTTTTTTTATGTTCTGGTTCCCATGAAAAGGAATATCCTGTAATGTTCAGAGAACATCGTGGGAACCAAGGGAAAAAAGGTAATAGTTGGTGTTCTTCTTAAATTTCTGGAGGTTGTATGCCTCGGGGAACACCTCCCTAGGCAATGAGTTCCAAAGCCTCGCTATTCGTTGGATGAATGAATCTTTGGAAAGTGATGTTCTGCAGGTCTCCAAAGTGACCACGAAGGGGTGTGAAGACTGAACTTGACGGGTTAATCTTTAAGAGACTGCCAAAGGAGGAACGATTGTTGATATTTCAGAAGAGCATCGCCCATGAAAATATCTACAAAATAGAGACAAATCGCCAACTTTTCTACGGTGTTCCAGACAAGTGAGCGAGTTTGTAAGCGAGGCATCACCGACGAGACGAATTGCCCTTTTTTGGACAGAATCCAGTAGCTTCAGGATATGTTTAGGTGCTGCACTCCAAATATGGGAACAGTACTCCAGTACAGGTCGGATCTGTGCCTTATAGATCATAAGCAGCTGACTGGAGGTGAAATAGCTCTTGGCACGAAACAAAAAACCAAGTTTTTGGGATGCACTTTTGGCAATGGACCTTACGTGATTTTCTCAGGAAAGGTTATTGCTGATAGTAATACCAAGCATCGATATGGATGACTTTAGTGGTATGGTTACTCCTGACAAAGTTATGTTAGGCACAGTGAGATCGGCTTTTCTAGAGAAAAGACATGCTTGTGTTTTGTTTGCATTGAATTCTACCAAGTTATTGGATCCCCATTCGAGAATTGTTGCTAAGTCCATATTTATATTGTTAACATTTCTTCCTCGTTCATTTCTGGTTTCACGGGCTGATAAAGGGGCTCTGGAAGAGAAAGCGGTATGGAGGGTACTATCATCGGCAAAGCTGTGTACGGGACATGAAGTTGCTTTCAATAGGTCGTTGATGTGAAGTAAAAATAGTGTTGGTGCTAGAATGGATCCTTGCGGAACACCAGCATTTATGAGTAGAGTGTCAGATGAAAATCCATCGACCACTACATGGAGAGACCTGTTTGAGAGAAAACTAGCAAGCAGAGAACACAGCTGAGGGGGCAAGCCATAAGATGGAAGCTTGGCGAGGAGTCCCTGGTGCCAAACTCGATCGTATGGTGACATTATGTCTCAATTGTTTGGATCGTAGTTCTCCATCCTTCTCTGTCTTGACCTGCAAGAAAAGGTTCTTGCAGACCGTGACCAATGATTTCTTTGGTTTGATCCACCCAGCGCGTCGAAGATTTTCCTCTTGGTCGCTTACCATTGATTTTTCCCGCTACAAATAGTTTTTCCAGCCCATTCGTTCTTCTTGAAATGTGTCAAAAATACCGTAGGTATGATTGGTTTATCCTGGTTGATAGCCTCGTGGTGATTTTTAGTTTTTTAAGAACGGTGTTCTGTGTATGATATTCGCAGCATTCTTCTGTAGGCCCACATTTCAAAAACATCCATTTTTCTTCGATTGGCCATTTTTAAAGTCCAGGTCTCAGAGGCATAATTGGCAATAGGAAAGATCAAGGAGTATAATATTTTCAGTTTGTTGCGTTGAGATATTGCAGAGTCTATCCATATTCGAGTTAGTTTTATTGTTGAGTTACGTGCTATGGCCAGGTGTTTGATTTCTTCGTCACAGCCGCCTTTGTTGGTAATAAGTGATCATAAATAGTTAAATTTCTCAATCACTTTAAAACCATTGATCTGTCTAACATTGGCAGGGTTGCGGTCTATTATCATAATTTTCGTCTTCTTTTTGTCCAATTTTACAAACTTATTTTACTCTTTCGCCTTCAATCTGAACCTTCAAGTATGTGTGCAGAATACCTCAAACACTTTTTTCAGACACTCTTAAGAAGATTAATATTCACATTATATGAGGAGTTGTATTCCAGTATTGACCTAACAATTTAACAATAAATGGTACAATAGTAAAACCTACCATTTAAAACCTAACAATGTAAGATTTAAAGAACCTTTTTAGTCAAGAATGATTCCTAAATCTTTAATTGCATTTGCAGTTTTCAGTCCTTCTTAATTTTATATAGTAAATGATTTATGGGATTTTTTTATTTCGGGAAAAAGTAAATTAATGACTGGACTTTATTGTTTAATTAGTTGCAGTAAATTTACATTACACCAGCGTGAAAAAATTGATAGATCACACTGTAACAATTCACTGTTGCATGAGTCTCGGATAACTTTAAACAACTTCAAATTATCAGCAGAGAATTTTTTTGCAAAGATTTTTTTAAATTAGTCAAGTTACACCAATGGTTTTTATGTAGAAGGTTTTATTTTTAAAAATTCCAATTGTTTTCTAGAACCCTCCTATTTGCATGATTCAAATTTTTCCGTATCGTAAGAGATCCCTGTAAACACATTAATGGAATCGTTCTCAGCTGTATAAAAGCTGTAGAATTTACATTTTCAAACAAAAACACTGCATTCTCTATATATAATCTAAAAATAATAGACGATTTAAAAAAGAACTTGAAAAATTGATGAGAGGCATATATGCAGCGCTTTTCCAAATATTTTGATTACAAGATTAATGGGAAATCAGAAAGTCACTAAAACAAACATAAATTTATTTTTTTACGTATCAGATTAAACCAAAAACACCTATAAATAAATTAAAAGTCCCTTAAAACTATACGTTTCAATAAAAAACACCTACCATAAATAATTGTTGACATATTTTTTCAGAAAAAAACTATGTTAAAGAAAATATATTTTCTTACAGACGAATGAGTTAAAATATCTTTTACTTTCAAGTTACATTTATCCCTTAAGAGAAGGTATCGAAAGTAATTTTAGTAAAAAACGTTTATTAAAAATACTTTATACGAACATGTGTAACATAATATTTTGTTGAAGAAAAAACTAAGCATACAAAATCATTACCTACTCGTAATTGGTTAATTAATATAATTTTAATTTTAGTTTAACATGTTTTTAAAAGTTATAAAAAAAAAATTTTGTGTTTGTGACATCACTATCGTAAAGGAAGAAAACGAGCAAGAAGGCAATTCACAAAAGTATTCAATGGTACTATACAGGATTTTTCATTAGTAAGGGATTTTATTTATTATCCAAATATGTATTCACTAAATAGGCAAAAATCTCTTAATTTAAAATGTTACACTCTATGTGGAAATTTTTAAATAAAATATGGTAGTTAAAAGTGGCAGAAATGTTTCAATCAATATTAATACTTTTGTTATTGTTTAAAATAGGGCTACAATTCTTACAATTAAATGACTTAAAACATGACAAAAAACCATTGTACTGGCATTATCTGCTGTGGGGACAAATTGTTACTTTTAAATAGAAAAGACCAAAGGTAGAGAATGATTTTGCAGGTTCTGCAGTAAGGACAAATATTCTGCACACCATCTTTTGATAGAAAGTCTTCTTCTTTTTTAGTAGGCTACTCTTCAATTTGATAAAAACTTACCTATTCGTAAATATATAGCCTTGGATATATCTAAAGCCTTTGACCGCGTTTGGCACCAGGCATTGTTAAGTAAATTATCTGCCTACAGTCTCCCAACCAAACTGCGCCAATGGCTCTTGAGCTTCATGCAAGATCGCTCCTTACATGTGGCAGTTGACGATATTTCTTCTTAAAACCAATGCCGGGGTCCCCCAGGGTTCCATCCTGTCCCCCACCTTATTTCTTTTACACATCAACGACCTCTTGAAAACCACCACGAACCCCATTTACAGTTTCGCAGACGATAGCACACTTGTCTCAACTTTCACATTCTATCGATCACTTTCGGTGAATGATACAAATAGACTCAGGCAGGAACAGGTTGATTCCATCAAAAGAGATCTTAAAGCAATCGTCGAGTGGGGAACCAACAATCTTGTTCAGTTCAACGCCCAAAAAACACAAAGTGCCACGTTTTCCAAGAAAGTGAATTCCTCAAATCATCCCATCACAATGTCCGGAAAAACCCTTGAACCAAGTCCCTCCATCTCGATTTTGGGAGTCGAAGTGTCCAATAATATGTTTTGGTATGACCATGTTGCTAACATCGCAAAGTCGGCAAGCCAGAGGCTAGTTTTCTGTGGAAAGCCAGAAAGTTTTTTACTCCTGATCAACTATTGACGACGTACAAGGCTCAAATCCGACCTCTACTGGAGTATTGCTCGCACATTTGGGGTTCAACACCAAGGCATTCTCTTCGTCTTCTAGATTCCATTCAGAAAAGAGCCATTCGCTTGATAAACAGCTCAACTCACACAGATACCCTTCACCCTCTAGAATATAGAAGAAGAGTTGCAGACCAGTCATTGCTCTACAGATATTTCCATGGCAGATGCTCCAGAGAAATAAAAACTCTTGTACCACCATTGGCCACATTCGGCCGAAGAACTCGGCACGCTGATCAGTCTCATACATTTACTCTCAAGCTTGACACTACAAGGATCAATCTTCATCAAGATTTATTTTTTTACAGGGCTGCTACGGAATGGAATAAGCTTCCAAAATCAGTTTTTCCAGAGATTTATGACCTTCAACTTTTTAAAAAGAGTGTCCACAATCATTTCCTTTTCATAATCCCTTCCCCTTCTAATAGTCGCAGTGCGGGCCGTCCGCGGCCCACACGATAGGTCTACCCTTTTTGCGACTATTTTCATAAAAAAAACAAGACATCTATTTTAATTTAAAAAATTACGAATTCGTCCCCACATCAAAACCAGTGACATAACCGTTTAGAATATACATCCAAAAATCGGCATTTAAACACAAAAATTAACCTCGTTCAGGATTTTTGTCAAAAGTACATTACTTGCGAAATATTGAATTTGTTCCTTAAGTTGGCCGCGCATTTTTTATTCCTGCTTGATAAAACTATAAAAGGTTCATGTATGGGCATTTTTTCAGATTGGTATCTGAGATATTGTAAATTAATCATCCCTTACCTTTTGTTTTATTAAGAAATGCACAATGTGAAGAGAGAATTTGGAACTAATTTTGTATTGGAAAAATCCCTGTAAACATTTTTCTAAGAAAATATGTTATAAAGATGTGAGGTAAGTATATTTTTCTATCATATATTTTTACTATAATATAATTTCGTCACAAAACAAGATGAAGACATCAGAAAACTGGTAAATCTCTTTCACGCCCGGAAAGTAAAAATACCTGATGTGTCTCCTGGTTACACTTTCCAGAGTTTTCAGTAATCAGTTCATCAAATCTCTGGATGAAGATAATGCGATATAAAAATGCGAGCGAGATAGCAGAGTGCTCGGCTTTTTGGATTTTTTCATTTGTTCTGGAGAGTTTAAGGAAAAGCCGTGGATTTCGTTGATGTCTGCCAGAAATGGAAAGGATCCTCAAATTTTCGGGAAGCAGCGAGACGTTTTTTGAATAATAATAAATACTTCACCCACCGCATTGGTTGTAAAAAAAAATGTTTCTTTTGATTCCCCGTGTGGGGTTTGAATTAAAATTTGAAATGTCCGGTACACAATATTCCACTTAGACACAGGAATTGGCATGTTATGCGGTCATTTTCGTTTAATTTTCTTGACAATACAAATGCTATTAAATGTTTTATCGTTTCGAGAAAAGACGTATTTAACTAATATGAAATATTGACCAATTTGTTATTTTATTCGTAACAAACATCCACAAATCGATTTTAACTATGAATACTAAGTTTGTCTTTCTACAGAACGTCGTACGTCGAATTCACGTGACAAATGTTCCAACAATTACCAGCGAGCATTACTACATTGTTTTGCAATATATATTTCATAAATGTGTGAATTGTTGTTCGAATAGCTTTCAACGATTTGCAAATGTGACTATTCAATGGTAATATGCCTGAATGGGATGAACATCTTCGACAGGGTAATTCTTATTAAGGTAGTTGTTCAGACATTTGCATTCAAAATTACGAGGTGTAAGACCGGTAAGATGAACCAACTAGTGCTATTGCAAAAATGTGCAATTAGGTACTATTTCCATATTATAAAAGTACAAATAAAACAGAATTCTTGATTACCCATTTGAGGCAAACAAGACTAAACGAATCAAGATCAATAAATATAGCTAAAAAAGGTAACAGCCAGCTAGAAAAAAAGCAGCAGCGTTAATATTGGGTCTAAATAAATTATTTAAAAAAAAAGACATTGATTATTATTTACAACCAACCGTTAGCTAGAATACTGCATCCTGAAAAAGATACACCGACCACCAAAGGTATTGGACTTGTACACTATGCGAATTTCTTAACAGGTTTTACATTACATTCTTGCGGTTGAGCCATTGGTATAGGCACCTATGTCACCTAAATCTTATGATCCTGTGTGACCACCGCTGTGTCTTCAGGGCATCAGAATTCCAGTCCGTTGGTTTTGGCAAACCGCAGGATTTCTGTTGGCCCTGTCTCATTCAGGTTACTTGGATCCAATAAAAGAAACCATAGATGATGCTTGAATAGAACAAAATCCATTAAAGTACTCGTAATTTTTCAGAATAGAAAAATTTTTCAGCTCCATGGTGACTTAATGGCCCAAGATTCTGTGTTTGATTAGTTCAATAAAAAGTTCAAAGTGTAAGAACACTAATAATAAAAAAAATTAAAATATTGCAAAGTAAAATTATTTAAAATAAACTTCTCGTGACCAAAGAACCCCACTCTATTGAGATCAGAACTCGCATTGAAAAGGCAAGAACCGCATTTTTCATGAAAAAAAAAAGGGACATGCAGCCACGACATACAGCTAACCACGAAAATACGATTTCTTCGTTGTTACGTGTTTTCAATACTATTTTATGGAGTCGAATCGTGGACGCTTACGAAGGCTTCCTCCAAGAAACTTAAAATGTGGCTGGATTATTCAAAAAATACCTTGGACAGACCGAGTTACCAATACAGAAGTGCTGAGAAGGATCGGCAAGAAAAGAGAAATCCTTGATACGGTTAAGGCAAGAAAGTTACAATATCTAGGACATGTAATGGGTAATGAGAGCCAATAGGATAGCCAACATCCGGAACGGATAGGCACTACAAGAAGAAGAAGCTGAAGAAGACCAAAGAAGAAACAGTAATTTAAGAAACTTAAGGTTATGATTAAACAAACAAATTTCTCAAAGGTATTTGCAAAAACTATTTTCTCGAGGTAAATTTGGAATTGAAATGGGGTTTATGGAGAAATATGTTTTTTCTCCGTTATTTAGTACGAAGCCGATCATTTTAAGTTATACTACAAATAAAACTCAATTTTTGTTATTACAGTTAACACGATAAGTTTTAAGAGCAATACTTTCGATTTCTGATTCGCTATTGAAAAACATTCGGTGTATTCACGCTTGTTTATTTTAAAATCTCTGTCCATTTTAAATAGTTTTACGAGGCTTTATGTTTACGACACAAGCTCGAGAGTGATTTGTAGACAAAGCGTTAGATTGCCACCCTCTTTACGGTCTGATATCATCAGACGTCTCCGTCTAAATAAAAACCGTCCCGACGCCCGTTTGGCGTTTTCATTCGTATTTATTCCAATTCTCCGAGTCATTCTTAATGGTGCGTGACACCGAAGAAGGTTTTACCTTCGGGATCGCCACGGGATAATGAATTCCCGTTTGACATTTCCAGCGCAAAAACTGTTTTTTAATTACAGCAAAGTCGGCTGCTTCTAGGAAAATACGAAAATAGTTTTACGACAATTGCATTGCTATTTTTCACGAAAACGTAATAACTATAACGGTGGTAGTTGTTTTTTTTTTGAAAAAACAATTTAAAAAATCTTAATTTAGATTTTTACAATTGAGACAATCGAATAAATCTACATTTTTTAGAATTTTAAATGTGGTCTCTGCATATATTCATTAACATTTATTGAGTCTTTAAAGTAATCTCCTTGCAGTAGAATACACTTATTCTAACGTTTTTTCCAGTCTTTAAAACAGTTTATTATACTCGGGATTCTAGAAAGGGAATCCAATCTCTATCTATCTATTTAGCCTTCTTTGGTCCATCTTTGGACATAGCATACCTATTTTTTAGAAAAGCCAAACTTACAATTCCAAATTTTATTATACATACATAAAGTCAAGCCTTTTTCCCATAGGGGTAGGCAGAGACCACTTCCTTCCACTTGCTACGGTTCTTACACACATCTTTTGCTTCCTCTACTTTCATCAGTGCTTTCATAAATGCTCGTCGGTTGTTAGTACTCCTGACCTAGCCTTTTTTCAAAACATTTTTGATCTGATCAAGATATGTTCGCCGAGGTCGACCTCTACCGACTTCCGTCCATTCACACTCGCCTTATAAATTTGTTTTGTCAATCTTCCTTCATCCATTCTTTCTACGTTTCTATAAACGCCATAATCCATACGCACTCTCTGTCAAATCTTTTAAACAATTGTCTATGTATAAATTAAACAGCCATGGCGAAGCCACACATCCCTGTCTCACACCTTTTTCGATGTTAAACCAGTCCGTTTATCCTGACACAAGAGTGGAATCCTTGTAAAGTGATTTCAGTGCTCGTATTAAACTACCACTCACCCCATACATAGACAATGTCGACCACAATTTACTCTTCACCACTCTATCATAGGCCTTTTCCAAGTCTATAAAAGCGCAATAGACCTTCTGACTTCTAGCCAAGAATTTTTCAACTATATCTGGGGCCTGTACTTGTGGATCCTCTCTCTCAAATAAACTTTCGAAGTATTTCTTCCATCTCTTTAATACGCATTCCTCTCCTCTTATAGCAGCGCTGATGTCAGCTTTTCTAATTGGTTTTGCTTATGACCTTTGCTTGTTAGATGGTAAATAGCACGGAAGTTCAAGTGGTACGTAGAACCGTTAAAATAATGATAGTTTAGCATTTAATCAAGAATAGATATTTAATTTTTGAAATGTTTAAAAATTATTAATACTATTTCATTATACTTGAACGGAAATTATATGATTTTCAAGCAAATAAAAATTATGTTCTACCTAAGCTAGAAATAGTATTGATGTAATTCGATATATCTTTCATTTAAGTAGAGATAGCATTCAAAACAAATGGTTCTAGAGTTGTTTGAATCATATTCATTCTTGTTTGAAGTGAAGCTTGTGTTACTCTTATAGTTATAATGAGTATTTACAATGTTTTCGGAAACTTAAAAGTGGTTTGCTGAAAGACAATGCTATATTCATTTTAATTTGGCTTATTCTTAGTTGAAGTTTTGCTAGATTTTAAAATTAATGTTACTACTATACCATTGTGAATGTATGATTTTTACTATTGTGAAGTGAAGTGTACATATAGATATAAGAATAACGTGTATTTTAAATTAAGTCAAGTTCTCTTTGCGGATATATGAGTATACCTTAGCTTTCAGTCAAGACTACTAGTCTTGCTTACAGTGTACATTTTTATCTGTGTTTGTATGATTGGTTGCCTGTAGCAAATGCCTAATTTAAGGAAAGCAAGTAAATAATTGGTTGCCTATAGCACGCGTCTATCAGCGGTAATAACGAGGTTTTTAAATCAAAGAATGGATTGAAGAACATTCTACTGTTGAAAATACGGAATTTTTAACATCTATGTTAAATAGATGTAAATGTTATAAAGCACTAACCTCATGTACTGTTTCCGTTTCTTGATAAAATAACCTATTTTTTGACATTTCGCACACATCCACAATGTCGCATTTAAACGCTACACACGTGTGTCGACTAATCGTATTAAAACATTCATATTAAAACAAAATACCAATTTTCGGTAGTGAATGGTTCCCATTAAAACAATGCAAATTTCAGCGGGCGTTCGTCGTTATATGTAGATCATATTATTACATTTGTTAGCTGTATATACAAAATTTATTGGAGCTATTAAAATCATAAATTTGTAGCACATGTGAAGTTGTCAAATGAAATGGAGGGTCCGGCGATCGACACGTTTCTCTAATTAGCTCAATTAGTTAACGGCTCACAATCTACACTCTCTATATACAGATATCTCTCTGCCATACCAACTGACCAAATCCGACCGACCGGAATCCCACTATTGTTCAATATTGTAATTAGTGTAACGTCACAACCAGTCATGCTTTATCGGGAAATTGCCATTTGCTAATTGGCGATACCTCATCAAATAATATGGAACTTTCAACGAAAAACTGTAGGTAAAGTTCTTCTTCTTCTTATAGTGTCTTGCTTTTTCAAGCGTTGACGACTCCCCTATTGACTACTTCTTTGTATCTATCTCTATCTTGAGCTGCGTGGAGAAGTTCCTCAGCAGTTAAACCTGTCCATTGTCGGAGATTTCGAAGCCAGGATAGCTTTTTGCGGCCTATCTATTTTTTCCCTCGATCTTGCCATTCAGAATAAGCCGAAGCAGATTATAACGTGGTCCACGCATCACATTTCCCAAGTATTCCAGTTTGCGGCGCTTCATGGTAGTTAAGAGCTCTCTATCGTGCCCTATTCTGATGAGTACATTCTAGTTGGTAGTTCGGCTTGTCCACGGAATTTTAAGCATCCGTCTGTACAGCCACATCTCGAATGCAGCAAAGCGGTCAATAATTTTTTGGTGGAGCGTCCATGTTTCACAAGAGTACAACAGAATAGACCATACATAACACTTGGTAAACCTTTCCCTCAGATGAATGTTAAGTCGCTTGGCACAGAGTAGCGGCTTGAGATTCAGAAATGCTCTTCTAGCTATTTCTATTCTAGCCTTGATTTCTTCGTCTGGATCCATCGACTGATTGATCCAGCTTCCAAGATATTTAAAGTGCTGAACTCTTTCTATATTCTCGCCATCAAGTGTTATTCTTTCCGGGCCAACATTCATTTTGCTAACAACCATAAATTTAGTTTTTTTGACATTGATTTTCAGTCCCCATCTATTACTTTCTTTGTTTATCTTGTCTAACATACATTGTAATTCTTTTAATGATTCAGCTAGGAGCACAGTATCGAATGTTAAAAATGGTAAAGTTAAATGATAAAATTTAAAAAAAATCACACGCTCGATGACTCAGCATTCTTCGATTTCTTGGCGTGTATTCCGAGGCAGATTATCGGTGTATACAAAGCAAATCAGATTCAAGCAAAAATAAATGGGACTGAACCAATAGCTGTGGGCCGTGGTATTTGACAAGGGGATTCCTTCTGCTCTTCAACATCATTATGGACGAATAATAAGCAAAGTACGTTTACTGAAAGTATACAGAATTCATGCATACATATAGTCACGCCTCTTTTCCGTAGAAGTAGGCAGAGTCCACTTCCTTCCACTTGCTACGCTTCTTACTCACATCTTTTGCTTCCTCTACATTCATCAGTGCTCTCATACATGCTCGTCGGTTATTGGTACTCTTGACCTGGCCTTTCTTCAAAACAATGTCGATCTGATCGAGATATGTTCGCCGAGGTCGACCTCTACCGACTTCCGTCCATTTACGCTCGACTTATAAATTTGTTTCGTCAATCTTCCTTCATTCATCCTTTCTACGTGTCCAAACCATCTGATACATGAAGCCTTTTTTATTTCGTCCCTGAAGGTGGATTCTTTACTTTATTCAACCGAGTCATTCCGGCTATACTTCTCAGACTACTCATTTCCACAGCTTTAATCCTATTTTCATGCTTCTTCTGACAAACCCAACATTTACTGCCATACATAAGTGTAGGAACCAACACTAAATGCATGACGACATCAAAACGCCATTAAGGTGCAAACTGGAAGTTGAAGGCAAAGTTATCCAACAGGAAATGAAATATAAGTATCTGGGCATAGAAATCTCGGGCTATGGTGATATTGAGACGGAGGTGAGAGAACAGACAACGAAGGCAACAAGAGTTGCAGGATGCCTAAATGACACAATATGGCGAAATAAAAACATTAAAATAAACCAAAATAATAATTTACAAGGCAATAGTAAGACCAACTATGACATACACGGCAGAAACTCGACCAGACACAGCGAGAACTAAACAACTTCTAGAGACAACCGAAATGAGAGTACTTTGTAGCATAACTGGAAAGACGATCTTGGACAGAGAAAGAAGCGAGAATATAAGAAGGTCATGCAAGGTAGAAAACATCAATGAGTGGGTTCTCGGCAGAAAGAGAGAGTGGAATGAGCACATCAGTAGAATGAGCACATTAGTAGAATGGACAACGAAAGGATAGTTAGAACAGCACGCGACAAATCAGCAATGGGTCGCAGGAGTTTAGGACGTCCCCGAAAACAATGGAGCGACAACTTAGCAGTGCAATAGGTAGAGGGACGATGAAAAGAAACAGGCAATCCGCCTAGATTAAAGAAGAAAGAAGTAGAGGAAGCTTGGCGTGCATAGAACGTTACCGAAAAAAATTATTTTTAACAGAGTGACGCTATGTAAAATAAATGTATACCTTTTGCGCAAAATGCGCCAGGGAACCCAGCTGGAACGTCTTGTCAAAAGAGCACTATCCCCTGTCAAGATTGCTTGAAGAGCTACACTGGCCCCCCCAGTATATCAAATTTCTTTCAAAAAAAAACATCTTATGTTCCTCTTTGCAATAATTTTTTAATAAGTTCATGTTAGTAAGTGTATATTTTGTAAATTGATTTTTCATACATTAATTAAAAATATTATAGAGAAGTCTTAAAAAAGAAAATAAACATTTTCGAAAGCTTGACTGAAAAAACTATGAATTTTTATTGAATTGGTCACTCCTAACTGCTATCCAAATTAATTAAAAAAAAAATTAAAAACCTCTAATATATATATATAGCGTGAGAAGAAGCATTAAAATTGATAAAAGACAAAATCGATTTTAGATTTTAGCCGCCTCAAAAATGTTAGCGCCCCTAAAAATTTGTTGCCATAGGCCCGGGACTCGTAGGCCCAAGCCTAAATCCGTCACTGTGTCCTTACATTGTTGACGTATCTATTCTCACCCGTTAGATTATTTATAGTAAATCCCATATTAACTATCAGACAAGTCAATTATCATTGTCCAGCTTGTCCGGAATTGCATCCATTTGGTTACATGTTATATACCGCGTGTACACTGATTTCAATAGTGTCTTTGCACCGGTATCCATCTTAATTAAATCTAATTAGGAAGGGCTAGTTAGTTATCAATGTGTGGCTTACGTATCTCGACAGAGGTGGTGTTATTTTGACGTAATAAATATTTGATCGCATAATACGTATTGGCATGTACGAGACGATATATCTCGAAATAAAACTGATAAATTATTTTGTTAGTCTGTTAAAACTGCATTGTATAGTTTGGGTACATTTTTTTTATTGCATAAAGAGTGTTTCAGATAAAATTGAAAATTTTAAAATAACTTTAAGGCCAAAATAAGTATTGTAGATTGTAGGGGGGGGGGGGCGTGAAGGCTATGCAACCTTTCAAGCACCTCGACCTCTCAGATCTTTCGTGCATAACCCTTAATCTATTCGAGGCCCGGGATTCCAAGACTTCGAGCAAAGTTTATCAGTTTCCTGGGGGCTAAGTTTTTGACATCGAAGGGCTTTAGAAAGGCCCCTTCCAGAAACTTAAGCCTCTTCCGGAAAATAAAAGCGCTGGGCATTCGCAAAGCAAATGTTCCCGTCACCAGTTTTAAGTCTTTCTTGTCCAACTCGAGAAGCAGTTTAGCTTTCATTGACGAGAGGCTTACTAGCCTTTTCACTTGTATTTGTCCTGGCACTTTATGCCAGTAAGATTTCATTTCATCTTTTTTTCCAGCGTCGAACCTCTTCTTTCAAGTGAGCTTCGGAAAGTCCACAGAAGGGTTCTGGGCCGGAAAATTGTGTATTTGCCCATCCTTTGGCAAGGCAATCTGCTTCTTCGTTGCCTTTCATTACACATAAGTGCAATGGTGGAAGGTTCAGCATTACCTCTACGGCTGCAGTAGGGCACGTGAATGTTGCCCCTGTGATTCCCAGACAAGCTAGCCTCTGCACTTTCTGCAGCTTGACTTGTCCCGAAATTTGTTGCATTTTTGGCCACTATATCAATGAAGCATAGGTGACCATTGGTTTAATGAAGACGAATAGTAGTGGAGAGCTATAAGCACGGGTCGCTTACCAAACATAATATTAATTCAAATCAATCCACTATGTTGATAAACAATCGATATTATTGTAATAGTTATAATAAAGCCATCAAAAACATAACTTGTAAAAAACACCAAGTCTCGCAACTCAGTTCTTCTATAAAGTTGTGAGATCCATGTAATACCAAGTCGGTTAATTTATTCAGTCCCTACTTAAGGGTCCTCCTGTCTTAAGTTATTACATAATTAGCTAACCTTACAATATCTTATAGTGACCATATCAATATTAAAAATATTTTATGTTTTAAATATATAGATTGACTTGGCAATCGCACTAAACAATCTAATTTAATATTATAGTATTGCACACTTGTCCTGATTACTTTCGCCAGGATTCGTAAATTTCTTCAGGGATCCTTTGCATGAGAGTAAGAGATATAGAACTAGTGCGTGGACTACGCATGCGCGCAGAACAAATATTAAAATAGTTCATCGCATCGGTGGTTTAGTGGTAGAATGCTCGCCTGTCACGCGGGTGGCCCGGGTTCGATATCCGGCCGATGCATTCTTTTTGTGCTTTTACTATTTAATACATAATTTTTTTAGTGAGCAAAACAAATCGAACTAATAAACGAAAAATAAATTATAGTTTAAAAAAATTAAAAAACACGCTTTGGGAGTTAATCAAACTAAAAATTAAAAAAAATAATTCTTAACATAGGAATAAAATTACTGTGCTTTGGATGATATTTGTAAACTAACTCTGCATTTCGGAATTTTATTCCTCTGTTAAGAATTATTTTTTACTTTTTAGTGATTAACTCTAAAAGCGCGTTTTTTAGTTTTTTTTAAACTATAGTTTATTCTAATTTATCGGGGTCAAAAATTAAACAGTCTACCACAAAAAACGTGTAACTTTCAAAATAGGAACAATTGATAAGCTTACTTTTAATGAAAAGTCTAGCACAAAATTGTTTATCTTTTAACAAATTCTTTAGAACTGTAAATAAATCTAAACGAAATTGTTTTGATAGCTATCATTATCAACGAGACAAAATATGCATAGCCTATTATTTAAATACTCGGTAAACTTTAAAAACGGACAGAAAAAAAGTAAATACATCGTATTAAAAAAAAACATTAATATTATGAGCGCCCCCTTCATATCTCCCCCATGTGCGTACTGTTACATTTTTTGTTGTCACATGTCTTTTATTATCGAAATAAACGGCAGAGGGCAATGCCTAAATATATATATATATATATATATATATATATATATATATATATATATATATATATATATATATATATATATATATAGATATACATTTTTTAGTAATATGCGGGACTTTTTTTCCCCAACAACATCTATAAAATAAATGCGATATGGGGCACTTACAGAAAATGGTGACATATATTCCGTATAGGGGCACTCTGTCTAAATTAATTACACTATTTTTGACTTAACGCAGGAGATGATCGAGATTGGAACGCCACAATTGGATTCGGACGACTGATGAGATGGATGCGTTTTTAATTAAGACATTCTCTTTAAAAGGATGTAATTGGCTAGTCCAATTATTGTTATTGAACGAATTTTGTTTTAAATTGTTAATGGAGTCTTAATGAGTATTGTCAAACAATTTTTATTTATAAACAAGCATCAGTAGTTTTGCTAGATACACAATCCCCAATGTTGAAAATTTAATATTTAGCAACAGAAGAATGGTCTTTAATCCATTCCTTGATTTAAAAACCTCAATATTACAGCCGATAGAAGCGTGCTATAGGCAAAAAATTATTCACTTGCTTTTCTTAGATTAGGCGTTTGCTAAAAGGCAACCAATCATACATAAAAGTCATAAGCAAAACCATTTAGAAAAGCTGACATCAGCGCTGCTATTACTCAACTATTTTGACGACTTCCGTCCATCGTCTTCGCATAGAGAATAAGCAAGTTAGCTTTTAAACACCACGGGGTAAAAATTCAAATCGATATAATTAAATAAAATCAATTTATTTAAAATCCTTCAGCCAGTGAAAATATTCTAAGAATACAGGAGGTTTTAGGTTCACGGCGTTAAGGCCGGAAAAAGTGACATCGTACATTACGAACCAGCCAACCAGTTATCGAAGGTTTAACATCTCAACGAGGCACGGCGAGATTCAGCAGAGGCAGGAACCGACATCATCTTACAACTTCTGCATCCATCTTCTAGCTACCTTCCTGTTGCTTGCCGTTACGTCGTCACATACACTAAGTGACTTTTCACATGCATACGATTACCGTCTAAACGGCACGGCGTCGTGCCTTGCAAGCACTTTCACATGTACGCGGTTTACTCACGGTCGCCCGGGCGGCGGCGAGGGGTGATTGCAGTATTATCGAGGTACTGGACTGAAGACGTCGTCGTTTGTTTTTAATGGAACGAAAAAAGCAAATGTTTTTTTGAAATTCCGCGCCTATCGGAGATTGGAAAGAGTTCTGCGGACGTGCAACCAAACCACTCCCTCAAGTTGCGCAGCCAAGAGATTCTTCTTCTGCCAATCGTTCTCTTGCCTTTTATTTTGCCTTGAATAATTAGCTTAAGGATATTATATCTATCTCCTTTCAGAACATGTCCTAGATATTACAATTTTCTCTTTTATGGTGTTACTAATTTCTTTGGTTTTATTCATTCGGCGTAGTACTTCCTCATTTGAAACCTTGTCAACCCATGGTATTCTCAGCATCCTCCTATAACACCACATTTCAAATGCTTTTATGTTCTTGATGTGTTCTGATTTGAGTATCCAAGCCTCCATTCCATACAATAGAATGGAGAATATATAGCATTTTAGCATTCTGGTTCTCAGTTCTAATGTTATATCTCGGCTGCAGAGTATTTTATTCGTTTTTATGAAGGCGCTGCGAGCTACTTCAATTCGACACTTGATTTCTTTTGTGTGTTCTGCTGTTTCAGTTACCCATGTGCCAAGATATTTGTAGGAGGATACCCGTTCTAGGTTGTCGTTATTAATTTTTATAGATGATCTATTGTGATTTGTGCTTTGGTTTTTTGAAGTTGCCATGACTTTGGTTTTCTTTGGGATCATATCTATGACATATCTCTTGCAGAAAATGCTTGTTAACTCAACCATATGTTGTAGGTCTTTCAGACTGTCGGCGAAGATAACGGTATCGTTGTTAATTTTTTCCCCATTTATGACAATACTACCGGTTTCCTCTGACAGCGCTTCTTCAAAGATGCCTTCAGAATATACATTGAACAAGAGAGGCAACAATAATTTTTGATAATCGTAGAGGGGAATCTACGACAAATTAGTTAAATTGTAATTTTAATTATCTACCAGTATATTGACAAAACCTAAGAAAAAAGGGGTGAATATATCAACGAATCTTCCTTGATGCGGTGAATAACGAACACAAAGGGTTCGTGGGGTTGATGCGTATTAATTCGAATAGCGGGGCTGGGTAATTCAATAAAGCGTCAAATTCAATAAAACGTCACTGTATACTGATAAGCACATCGAATTATATTACAGAAATTGTTAAATTTAATTATAATTGTAATTGATTCAATATGATTTGTGGGGGACCGATGTGCGCAAATAGGCCAGTCACAATTTTTATTAAAAAATAAACAAAACTAAAGATAGCAACAAATAAGTAAAAACACACGTAAATTCTACTTTATATTAAAAAGAATCATTTAAGTAAAGAAAAATGTAAACAGCCATATTCCCAAAGGTTATCGCATTTCTTAAAAGGAAGAATGTTGGTATATAGCAAAGAAATCAGAAGTCTTCAGCAGCGAGCAGATCAACAAATTCATCAGGGAAGCAGAAAATAAAACATAATTTTAAAAAAATTTTACGATTGTAGTACATAAAGGTATTAACTTAATTTGCTTTATTTTCAGGCAGCAACAATTATTAGATTAGCCTGTGTGTGTAGACGGGAAGAACTAACAGAAATGTTAGTTGAACTAATAAACGACAAGGAATACCAGATTCCAACACACGTATTGAGAGAACTTTCATTGTAATTGGGCAAGAAAACCTGCTGGCGCTTTGTGTTTTCTGGGCGTTGAACTGAACAAGATTGTTGGTTCCCCACTCCACGACTGCTTTAAGATCTCTATTGATGGAATCAACCTGTTTCTGCCTGAATCTATTTGTATTATTCACCGAAAGTGATCGATAGGATGCGAAAGTTGAGACAAGAGTGCTGTCGTCTGCGAAACTGTAAATGGGGTTCGTGGTGGTTTTCAAGAGGTCGTTGATGTGTAAAATAAATAGGGTTGGGAGAAGGATGGAATCCTGGGGGACCCCGGCATTGGTTTTTAACGCATCAGAAGAAATAACGTCAACTGCCACATGTAAGGAGCGATCTTGCATGAAGCTCAAGAGCCATTGGCGCAATTTTGTTGGGGGACCGTAGGCAGATAATTTGCTCAACAATGCCTGGTGCCAAACGCGGTCAAAGCCTTTAGATATATTCAAGACTATTGCACGCGATTCACCAAACTTCCCAATAGTGTTTGTTCAGAGCTGAGTGACATAAGCCAGCAAATCTCCAGTAGACCGAAGTTGTCGAAATCCATTTTGTCTGTCATGAAAACCATCTATGTGAAACGGAAACTGTACCTTCTTGTTCTGACTTCAACAAAAGGCATTTAAATATACCAAACATTTCAAATAAATTGAATCACTTCAATATTAGCAATTGCTCGAATTTTAATGTAAATAAGAATTAGAATGTTTCTGTTAGTACCTATTTTTTGTTTGAATTTCAATATTTAATACAAATTAAAATTAAAATTTTGTTCCATAAGGAAATATAATAAAGAAATGTGTCTCATTGATTTCTTATTCTACACGGTTGCCGAAAAAATAGTGTACGCAACACGTCCGAAAACAGTTTTTTTGGATTCGCATACTTCCAGGACTCGCCTACAGCTCGTCCTAGAATTTTGTCTACTCGTTTCATTTTGGACGTTACATTGCTTTCTTTGAACCTTTCCTGCTTGTTTTTCCTCTGGAAATCTTGGACTCGATTCATCGGATAATTTTCCATATATAAAGTATTTCGCCTAAAAAAACTAATATTTTATCCCTAGTTACATCTTACCATAAAGTATAAAAGTAATTGTCTGCTTTTGTAAATAAAAAAAATTAATTGATTCCGAATCACTTTTCCACGGTATGATTTCTTGAGGTTCCACTTTAGGTATTGGTTGTACTGTCTCAGTAAATCGCCCTCTAAAAGTTCTAATAATTCAGTCTCTGTTAGGGGACGTTTGTTATTATATCTCGTTCTTTTAGCACGAGAGAGCCGCTATATTTAAAACTATGGTACACGTAACAAAAAAAAATCCAAAAGACACTTATAACCTTCAGATAATTCCGCCTTAACGAGTTATTGGTATTTTGAGTTTTATTCACCTTTTGAGCTTCTGCCCATGCCTAAACAAATTTTTTACTGACCAATCGTAGGTCTGAGGTGCTGTCATTTATTGTTCCTAATCAGGTAGTATTAATAAGAACTACAAAAGAACCTACTTTATGCGCCTTATTACTGAGCAACTTTAGGCAAGATAGAATGATAAGAGAGCTTTGTAAAGTGAATTTTTCTTTTAAATGTGATATCGGGTTGTAAGAGCCGGTCCTGGCAGTTTAATTTTAAATCCGTCACTGGTTGATGTATTTCGGTTTTTGCAAACTGATACCGGTATTTAAAACGTATAAATTGAGAGATTTGAGTCGCCAGAAGGAAATTTAGTAATTTAGTCAGTAATTGTTATAATTTCCGATTAACAAGTTCCAAAATATAACTGTGACTGACTAAATTCCCGACTAAATAAACGATTAAATTTAATTAGACTAAGTATATGGCTAAATAAGTAGCTGGATAACTGAGTGAATATCTAAATAAGTAACTACTACCCTCGGTGAGCTTTTGCTGAACTCCATTGGTTACTGATGATTACATTTTAATTCCGGTTCCCGTTAGTATGGATGCTGCCCGCAGAAGGTTTTACGAAGGATTTCTAACGAAGGACTCTCCGGAAGGAATCAGCTCCAGAAACTTGTTTATTTTGGTTTTATACTTGTTTTTTCCTTTTTCTTTAGAAATATGTTAATGCATTTTATTTGTTTTGTGTTATAAACTTGTTAATTTTTTTTTGCAGCTTTAAATTTTCTAAATAAAAAAAACAGGTGATAGGCCCTAGCAACATTAAAGCACGTCAAACACGTTGCTCGTTTCTTCTTCTTTAGGTGCCCTGTCCTCCTCGGACGTTGGCAATCATCAGCGCTATCTGAACCTTGTCTACAGCTCGGCGGAACAATGTGGTAGTGCTCACTCCATACCATTGTCTTAAGTTTTTTAGCCAGGATATCTTTCTTCTACCCGGGCCTCTTCGTCCTTTGATCTCCCTTCTATAATAAGCTTTAAAAGTCGATACTTGCCATTTCTTAAGATGTGACCGAAATACTCCAGTTTGCGCTTTTTTAGTGTAAACAGAACTTCCAGCTGCTTGTCGAGGCGTTGAAGTACCTCGGTGTTACGCACTCTTTCTACCCAGGAGATTCTTAATAGCCTTCTGTACGTCCACATTTCAAAGGCCTCCAATTTTTTGCACATCGCATCTGTCAAAGTCCAAGCTTCCATTCCATAAAACAGTATGCTGAACACGTAACAGCGAAGCACTCGGACGCGCAGAGGCAAGCTTAAATTTCTGCTGCAAAGTACTTTACGCATTTTCAGGAACGAAGCACGAGCTTGTTCTATTCTGGCACGAATCTCCTGCATGCTGTCCCACTTCTCATTTAGTTGACACCCAAGATATTTAAAAGTTTCTACTCGCTCAATTCGTTGACCGTTAATTGTCAGGTGTCCGTCCACGTTATTTGATTTGCTAACTGCTAGCCACTTTGTCTTTCTCACGTTCAGGCTAAGTCCGGCCTCTGAGCTTGCAGCCGTCACGCGGCTTACCAGCTCCTGCAGTCCTTCCAGTGAGTCGGCAACAAGAACCGTGTCATCCGCATACCTCGGATTGCTGATATTAATCCCATTGACAGATATCCCCTCGTCACATTCATCCAACGTCTCTTAAAATATCCTGTCGGAATACAAATTAAATAACAGTGGTGATAAAATGCATCCTTGACGAACGCCTCTCAGGATTTTGATCTCGTCGGACGCGGTGTTATCGATTCTTATTTGAGCACTTTGGTTCCAGTAAAGGTTGGCTATTATTCTAAGGTCTCGTTGTTCCAGTCCTATTTCTCTAAGAATGTTGATCAGTTTTTCGTGCTTAACTTTATCAAAGACTTTTTCGCAATCGATGAAACATGCGTAAACGGTCACCGACATGTCCCGGCACCTTTGGATAAGAACCTGTATGCTAAATAGTGCCTCCCTTGTTCCAAAGCCATTGCGAAAACCAAACTGAGAGTCCCCCATCATTGTCTCGCACTTCGCATATATTCTTTTGTGTATTATTTTCAAGAAGAGTTTAAGCACATGGCTCATCAAGCTAATAAGACGATAATCACCGCAGTTCTTGGCCTTCGCGTTTTTGGGGAGCGGGACAAAGGTAGATTTTAACCAATCAGAAGGTATACTGCCGTTTCGGTAAATAAGATTGAATAGCTTTGCTCGTTTACGAGTACTAAATTAAACAGAATTTGTTCGAGGTTACATTTATTCTTTTTTGGTGATTTTTAGATAAAATCAGGAGAAAGGAAGAAAGAGTGAAACAAGTAAATGTATTTGTGTACTTGGGTTCAAAGTTTACAAGAGATTTGGAAAGTATGACAGTGACATTGAGCGAAGGGTGTTGGAAGGAAAACAGATGAATGGGGCTTTGCATAGCTTTATGAACTGCCAGAAAGTGTCAAAAAAGGCACGTCTGGCTGTGCATAGAGGTGTGTTGGTTCCCACACTTATGTATGATAGTAAATGTTGGATTTGGCAGAAGAAGCATGAAAATAGGATTAATGCTGTAGAGATGTACAGTTTGAGAAGTATAGCCGGAGTGACTCGGTTGGATAAAATAAAAAATAGTGAGATAAGAGAACGCTGTGGTGTAAAATAAGATGTGGTTACAAAGATAGATAAAGGAATGCTTAGATGGTCTGGACACGTAGAGAGGATGGATGAAGGAAGATTGACGAAATAAATTTAAAGGCGATTTTAAATGGACAAGTCGGTAGAGGTCGACCTCGGCGAACATATCTCGATCAGACCAACATTGTTTTGAAGAAAGGCCAGGTCAAGAGTACCAACAACCGACGAGCATGCATGAGAACACTGATGAATGTAGAGGAAGCAAAAGATGTGAGTAAGAAGCGTAGGAAGTGGAAGGAAGTGGTCTCTGCCTACCCCTACGGTAAAAAGCGTGACTATATGTATGTATGTCTTCTTCTTCTTCTTTTTCTTAAGACATTTGTCTTGTTTTTCCTCATATATTAGCACTCATAGCAACCGCAACTGGGATTCTGATGTCCAGCTCTCGTGCCACCTCTTGGGCGGTCGTCCTGGTGGTCTGTTACCTTCAGGCTTGTTCTGCTTAGCAGCTCTTACGAGGCGGTTTCCAGGCATTCTGTCCACATGATCCCTCTCTTTCGGATTCTGGACCATCTTACTACATCTTGAATGCCGCAGGTAGCTCTGATGTCTTCGCTCCTCTGCCTGTCGAGTAAAGTATGTCCTGTTATGGTCCTTAGGGTTCTCATTTCGGCTGCTCTTAAAATTCTCTTTGTTGCTGCTGTTTCTGCCCTCGTTTCAGTAGCGTAGGTCATTACCGGTCTTACGCAGGTCTTATAGATTCTTGTTTTGCTCGCTATAGACATGTGCTTGTTCCTCCATATCACATCTCGTAGGAATCCCGATAGTCTTGCTGCTTTGATTGTTTGCGACTTGACTTCCGACTTAAGATCACGATTACTGGTTATTTGAGCACCCAAGTGTTTAAATGACATAACCTGTACCACGCTCTTGTTATATAATGCCAGTTTACATCTTTTGGGATCTCGTGATATTGTAAGAGATTGTGTTTTTTCTTGCGAGATGATCATGTTATACTGTTGTGCAGTTTGCTCGAATTTAAATAGCATTCTCTGTAAATTGTCCTCGTCTATGTATGTATGTATGTATGTAAAACAGGACCACCAAATCATAAAAGTCACTTTCATGTAAAAGTTTTTGTTTTTATCCCAACCTTTCAGTTTGTAAGATTAACAGTCTCATTTTTATTTTTGTAAACCTAGATATTTTTTTTAAAATTTTTAAGTATTCAAGCTATCTAGTAAAACTTATCTAGTAAATCTAGTAAATCCTAGCCCTACAAGTTTTTTATTTTAAGGAAGAATCCTGACTACTTGACCCATTTTTTTATTCACGCCACCATCATTTTCGCCTGGCCTAAACTTATTGTGCATCGAAACTTTACCAACTAATGTGATCACTGATTGCAATCAAATAGAACAATGAGAATTACTGGCTATATGTATAATAATATTCGATAGATTTGTAAATATAGGTATTGTTCAACAAATAATTTCTAATTAATTTGTACTTTGCATTCCAGTTAAAATATTTTATACAAATCATTTTGCACTGTATTACAAAGAAAATTTTAAATATCATAATTTAAAGAATTGAAATAAATTTTGTCTTAAAAAATAAAAAACTATACGAAAGCAAACTTTTTTTTCCCAATTGTTGTGACACATTTCCCTTTCACGAAGAGAAATTTACTATGTACCACTGATGTTCTGTGTTACTTTATTAGTTCATTATTTGAGTCTTATCGCTACATGGCTGTTATAAAAAAGCTGCAGTAGTACCTCAATGTGCTCCTAGGAATGCTACGATAAGAAAGCCTTTAACCTTTTTTTAAGTACATTCATCGAAGGAGGTTTCTAATAGCACCAACATTTTCCAAGCCGTTGGATTGGCAAAAGGGGTCCAATAGAGTGGCCGGCTAGATCACCGGATTTTTCACCATTGGATTTATTTTTATGGAGACACCTTAAATCAAAAAAAATATACGTCACTCCGCCAGCAGATCTTGTAGAGTTTTCATAGAGAATTGTGACAGAATATTGATTACTGACACCGGAGGTATTTGCAAATGTTAAAAGAGTCTTTAAAAATAGATTATATCATTGTATGAAGATCAGGAGGTCATTTCGAACATTTAATTCGTTAATTCGGTGAAATTTTCGTGATATAACTTATATTCATTAAATAAATAAACTAGTTAAATCCAAAATATCTTTAAAGTTATTTCGTAAATTAAAAAAAATTACAATATTGTGTAGAGAATTAAATTACCTTTCAAATGATATGTCACTCGAACACAGTTGCTATTTAAAAAAAATTGGGGGTTGTAATGGGTGGTTAATGATGAAAACAAAACATTAAACTTTATTCTTTATCACATTAATTTATATATAAAACAAGTCTGATTGACCCAGATAAACACCATCGAGTCCAAGTATTACAAATATTGTTTATTGTTGCAATACTATAAATAATCACGAACCTATAACATATTTATTACTACAATAAAAAAAATTTACAAAATATTGACCTATATTATTATGCTACTTTAGCTTAACACAATTAATTATTTAAAATATTATTATAGAAATATATTCATCCCTTTCTTGCAGCTAATTGCACAAACGATCTTTCTTTTGGGCTGTAGATCTGGTTTGTCAAGCGCAATTGTTCGCGGTTAAAATGGTGTCTTTCCATGTTTAATTTAAAAATTAATGTGATTTAATTTAAACTTAAATTACATACATACATATAGTCACGCCTTTTTCCTGTAGGGGTAGGCAGAGACCACTTCTTTCCACTTTCGCTACGGTTCTTACACACATCTTTTGCAATGTTGATCTGATCGAGATATGTTCGCCGAGGTCGACCTCTACCGATTTGTCCATTAACACTCGCATTATAAATTTGTTTCGTCAATCTTCCTTCATCCATCCTTTCTACGTATCCAAACCATTTAAGTATTCCTTTATCTATCTTTGTAAATCACATCATCTTTTACACTACAGCCTTCTCTTATCTCACTATTTTTTACTTTATCAAACCGAGTCACTCCGGCTAACATTAATCCTATTTTCAAGCTTCTTCTACCCCGATTTTCACTACCATACAAGTGTAGGAACCAACACACCTCTATGCACAGCCAGCTGTGCCTTTTTTGACACTTTTTGGCTGTTCTTAAAGCTATGCAGTGCCCCATTTATTCAAATTAATGCCAATATATTTTCTTTAGTATTTGAAACCGATAAAATATAGAAAAATAACAATATCATTATTTTTCGTTAAACTTTCTTTTAAAAAAACAGTGATAAACAATGTGGTTTATAAATACAATATGTTTAATGAACTAACTTATTGATATTTAAATAAAGTCAACCAAAAGTTTACGCATACATTTTTATTTTAAATCTGATAATGTGGATGAAATAATCACTAAAAAGATTTATTTCTTCTATATCAATATTTTGTTTGATAATTTTTTTTATCAAAAACAATGCAAACACAAGATGTTTTTTTTCTGCTATTCGTTTTGCTGTCGAATAAATCTTACCAATCAATCTTTAATCTAACACCATTCTTCTCGTCGTTCTTTTACTGTTTTTTTGTGGGCAGTTTGGATCCCTCGTGGGAACAATATCTGCGGGACGAGTCATCCTGTTACATGATGTACGCTCGGCAAGATAATACAGACGGACAACGACTCTCTTTACCTGCTTGGTACGAAGATTCAGTGGCGTTTTTTAGCAAGTATGTAAATGGCATTGTACGTCTGTGTGCAAGCATTGTACTACTACCTATCACGCCATCCCCTTTTGGAGTATTCATTGTCTCGTAAGAGTTTTCATAGTTTTACTGCTACCTACCTGTCACGCTATATACTTTTAAAGTAAAACTCCTACAAAAGCTAGTTATCCTCTTGCTACATATTTTTTTATAAAGTTTAAAACTAGTGCAAGTAAAATTTTTTGTAAAAATTTTAAATAAATATTAAAAAAAAGTTTATCATTAAGAAATAATAATAATAATAATAATAAATAATATTTTGCGATGACATAAACACATTTGTGAAAATTATAGAGGAATTTAGCTAATAAATACAACCTTTACAATGATGGCTATCATATTACTAAGAAGAATAATTCCGAACGTAGAGGAAATAATGGGCGATTACCAGTGTGGCTTTCGCCCCGGAAGATCCGCTATCTACCAGATTTTTATACTTCGCCAAATATTGGAAAAGAACTGGGAAGACAATCGTGATGTGCACCGGATTTTTATCGATTTCAAGTAAGCGTATGACTCTGTGAGCAGGGAAGTGCTGTGGAGAGTCATGATGGAGATGGCAGTTCCCAAAAAGTTGGTAAACTTGGTACAGGTGTGTGTGCAGAATTCACCTGCGCAGGTCAGAGTTGGTAATATAACATCAAAGCGGCTTTAGACAAGGGGACCCCCTCTTCCCGTTATTATTAAACTTTACCTTGGAATATGCAGTTGGAAAGGCCTAACCAAAATTGACGAACGGTTTCGTAGTGCAGGAGTCAAAGGTCCTATTGGCTTTTGCGAACGATATGGACACAATGACACAATCTATTAGAGACACGAAAGAAGTTTTTATCCTCTTTGAAGAAAGGGCCAGGGAAGTGTGCCTCAGGATCAATGAAGACAAGACAAAGTATATGGTAGTCACTCAAAACCCAAGACCAAGTATTGGTCAAAATATAACTATAAATGAATATAATTTTAAAGTAGTGAAAGAATTGGAATATTTAGGAGCAGTCATAACAGCCGATAATAAGAATGATAAGGACGTAGAATCGAGAATCATGGTAGGGAACAGGGCTTATTATTCCTTGACGACGCTGTTTTAAATCAAAAATAATTTCAAGAGAAGCGAAAGTAAAAGTCTACAGGACTATAATTCGCCCCACACTAACATATGGGAGTGTGACATGGACCCTGAATAAACGTGAGGCTACTAGATTGCTAGTACTTGAACGGAAAATCCTGGGGACTTTTTTTGGGCCTTGTAGAGATGAAATAACAGAAGAATGGAGAAGAAGACAGAATCAAGAACTACAGACACTCTATGGAAACGAGAATATAGTGCGCCACATCAAGGCCAATCGCATAAGATGAGCAGGATATGTCCCGAGATCACACGATGAAAGACCCCTCAATACTGCCTTTTGAGAAAGGCCCAAAGTTAGAAGGTCGGCTGGCCGTCCAAGAAAAAGGTGAAAAGACGCAGTAATAAGTGACCTACACAAACTGGAAGTTCAACAATAAAAGATAAATGTGCAAGACCGACAAGAGTGGAGGAGAATAGTAAATGCGGCCAAGACTCACCAAGAGTTGTAGAGCCATTGAAGAAGAAGAAGAAGAAGATTTTGCGATGAGACGAGAATACCTTACGAACCAATAAATGAACATTGTTATTTTTTAGAAATCAAAATAAATCAAATCAACGTTAGTACCAACACAAGATTTAGAAAATAATCCAAATAAGGTTATACTTTATACTTTGTGTGTTGGTTTTATCAGGAACTTTCACCCATTTTAAGCAAAAGGTAACAAAATTTTAAAAACTACTAATACAATTTCAATTTTGAACAAACCATAACAAATACTAATCTTATTTTAAAAAGAATAGCGTCCGTTAATAAGGATTTTGATTGATGAATTGGAAGGTCTTTGGTCAGAATATTAAAAAAAGCCAAGTGTTATAAAGTCTACATTTCAAACATTTATTGTTTCTTCTTCAGGATAATGAAGTATAAAAAAAAAGTATAAGGTATACATATAGTAACTCATGTAAAAAACAATCGTTAATAAACATTTAGAATAGTACATAGAATAATAACATACAAGTAATGGGTGCAGTTCAGAATTTTAAAAATAGTACTACGAGAGCAGTTTGATAAGTCAGTGACTTTTTGAATTTCCCGCGCAGTTACTCCAAATGCAACAGTGCTGCCGTCAACTATAATCTATCAGTGGGCAACTTTCTAATTTAGAGCAAGCTACGTCGTGCAGTTGGTGTTTGATAGCCGTTCAAAGCAGACAACCTCGTGAATTTTTACGAAATTGAAAAAAAGTGAATTTCGTGTGCTGATTAAGCATTACTTTTTACGTAAAAAATCCATCACTGAAACTAAGGAAAGACTTGATAAATACTACGGGGACTCGGCACCATCAATTTCAATGGTTAAGAAGTGGTTTACAGAGTTCCGTTGTGGTCGTACCAGCACTAGTGACGCCGAACGTCCAGGTCGCCCAAAAGAAGTGATCACGCCGGAAATCGTCGATAAAATCCATGAAATGATATTGGATGATCGGAGAATGAAAGTGCGTGAGTTGGCTCATGCTGTAGGTGTATCCCAACTGAACGGGTACATCATATTTTACACGAATATTTGGACATGAAAAAACTCTCTGCGAGATGGGTGCCGGGATTGCTCACACTCGACCATAAGCGCAATCGTGTGACCACTTCAAAAGAGTGTTTAGCGATGTTCAGCCGTAATCCGGACGAATTTTTGCGCCGTTTTGTTACTGTGGATGAAACATGGATCCATCACAACACGCCAGAGACCAAGGAACAATCGAAACAGTAGGTTGTTTGGGGTGAACGTGGACCAAAGAAGGCGAAACAGAGTCTGTCAGCCAACATGGTCATGGCCTCAGTTTTTTGGGATGTACGCGGTGTCATTCACATCGATTACCTCAAGAAAGGTAAAACGATCACCGGCTAATATTATTCAAAGCTTCTGAACAGATTCGACGTTTATTTGAAGCAAAAACGGCCGCATTTGGCTAGGAAGAAGAAAGTGCTGTTCTATCAAGACAATGCACGTGTGCACACTTGTCTAGTCACGATGGCCAAAATCCACGAATTGGAATACCAACTGCTACCCCATCCAGCATATTCTCCAGATTTAGCCCCCTGCGACTATTTTCTGTTTCCAAACCTAAAGAAATGGCTGGGCGGTAAGAGATTTGAGTCGAATGAAGAAGTCATTACCGAAACAAACGCGTATTTTGAGAGCTTTGAAAAAACCTATTATTTGGAGGGAATAAAAAAATTAGAAAAACGCTGGACTAAATGTATCGAGCTAAAAGGTGATTATGTAGAAAAATAAAATGTTTATTTGCGAAAAAAAATTTGTTTTATTCAAAAAGTCACTGACTTATCAAACCGCCCTCGTATTACTCTGGTACACAATGAAAAATTATTATTAACTCGTATTCAAGAAATTGAAAAATATTTACAAGATCGTAAAGCAGAATATCAATTTTTTGTTACTGACGCAATGATTTTACAGATCTTCTTCTTAGTCCTTTTACCCTCTAGAGGGTGTAGTGATACTATTTTGGGTATATGTTTGAATTTGTTGCATCCATGTTTTTCTATCTTGTGCTAGATGTATCGCCTCGAGCATTGAGTGTCCCGTCATTACTTTTAATCCGTCGGTCCCCCTCATTGGAGACCGTCCTTTAAGTCTTTTTCCCTCAACTTTTCTCTCGACCACGAGGTTTTTCATCTCACCTGTTCTTCTAGCTATGTGGCCAAAGTAACTGAGATATGCTCTATTGATTTGGTTTAGTAAGGGTTTATTAATGTGTTATATTTTAGAAATAATAAAAATAGCCATTTCATTTTTAATACAATTTATATTTTAATTGTTCTCCTTAATTTTTATTTACCGGGTTTTGTCTCTGTCAATTTTGTTTTCTTGTAAAAGTTTTTTGTAATTGTAAAGTGTAATGTTTCTACATTAAAGTTTATATCTTATTTTTAATTTTTTTTATTAGATTTAAATACAAATTACTAAAAATTTCAATATCAAGTCTTTAGTTGATATTCGTTTCCTCATAATTAGTTATTTTAATTATTTTATTTAATCGTCTTTTTTTAATATCATTTGTTTTTCAATAATATTAATTGAATTAATATAATGATATGGAGGGATGATTTATAAATTTCTGCAAGACTTTTGGGATTTTTCTTTGTTCCATGTGGGTTGTGTGTATTTTTGAACTCTCTTTTATTTTCAGTCATTTTCTGTTTTAAGTACCTAACCTGTCTTTCCTATTTATACTTAGTCACAGTCAGTAGTACATGTTATTTTATAAACTTAAGATCTTTTGGTTTTAAGCCTCACAAAAAAAATGATACTTCACTGTGTGTTCGCATTTAATGCTGATTTAAAAATTTCCATTTTCTAGCACTTTGCCTAGTTGCGGAGTTAAACCTTCTACATATAGTAGTTTGAAATATTTGACGTACATTCGTGGTGTTTTGTGTGTAATATCACAGTGTTTGTATAATAAAAATTTAAGATAGCATTTCTTTTAGTAACATTGTTTCAAAACATGTGAGGTTATGATTTTTAAATATATTATGTGCCCACTAAGTGTTGGGCTTTGTGTGTGACTTTGTTAATTTTTTATGTCATAGTGTGCACAGAGTGTTAGTTTTATAAATCTTTTAGAATCTGTGGGTCCAATCTGTCATAATTTTATTGTTTGATTTAATTAATAAAACAATTAAATACAATTTTATTTTAATTTCTACGGTAAACCGAAATCTGGGATGACAAATGGGGTCAAAGTTTTTCTTTTTCCTTTGTAAAATGTCGATATTTATTATTTTTAGGAGCATATATTTATTAAAATTTATTGAATTCAGAAAGTTGTGTTAAAGTTTTTATTATTTTACTTTATTTATTAACAGTTATTAAAAAAAATCGGTCTAAAATCTGGGAAGCCATGTTAGAAATGGGTATAAAGCAGAGAATTATCAGAACAGTCCAAAATATGTACAAAAAAACTACCGTATGGATTAAAGAGGGAAATAAACTATCAAATGCCTTCAAAACAACTAAGGGTCTCCTCCAAGGATGCTCAACATCACCCACACTATTCAAAATATTTCTACAACAGACACTAAGACCATGGAAGAGAAAATGTGCAGGAATGGGAATACCAATTAGAAATGATCATCTGTATACTCTAAGCTTTGCCAATGTAATCAAGTAATCATAGCTCAAGATGAGGAGGATTTAGGTTTTATGATGCGGAAACTAGAGGAGGAATATGGGAAAAATGGAGTGGAAATCAACCTCGAAAAGACCCAATATATGTCAACGGCACAAGACAGGATATATCACCTAGAAATAGATGATAACCGACAGATCTCAGGAACAGACAAATTTAAGTACCTAGGGTTTATAATATCAAAAAGTGGAACAACAGAGGAAGAAATAAAAAATAGACTAGGTCAAACTAGGGCATGTATTAATCAATTAAACCCAATATTATGGGATCGCCACATAACCAAGACTAATAAAACAAGAATATTCAATTCAATAGTTCGCAGCATAATGACTTACGGAGCTGAAATGTGGGTGATCAACAAAAAAAACAAAGGGAAGATTGTAGCCACAGAAATGGACTTTTGGAGAAGGAGTTGTGGAGTGAACAGATTAGATCGAATAAGAAATGAGGAGATCAGGAGAAGAATGGAGGTAAAAAAAGACATACTAGAACACATAGAGGAAAAGAAACTAACGTGGTACGGACATGTTAGAAGAACTCCGGAGGATCGCTGGATACACCGGGTAACTGAGTGGAGTCCATTAGGCAGACGAAAGAGAGGTCGACCAAGGCGATCATGGAGAGACGAAGTGGATGAGGCGATGGAATTAAGAAACCTGCAGGACGGAGACTGGCAGGACAAGGACAACTGGAGACA
The DNA here is from genome assembly GCA_950111635.1 of Agelastica alni. NCBI lineage: Eukaryota > Metazoa > Arthropoda > Insecta > Coleoptera > Chrysomelidae > Agelastica > Agelastica alni. The sequence continues at coordinate 12,126,618 of OX467718.1, forward strand.
AGGGCTGAAAGCAGGAAGGCAGCGACAGCTGTAGATATCCTGGATTATATATAAAAAAAATAGTTACAGTATCAACTTAATGCCTAGCGACCACCATCCTTTGTCTTGATAATAATAAGAAATATAACCTAATACAGGTTGAAAGTATGAACAATATTGTGGGTATACTTAGAAAACACTACAGTAAGCATAAAACAATGTTATCAACGCAAAGAAAAAGTGATAGGAAAGTTACAGTGACACAAACATTTATTTTGTAATTTTAATGGATGGTTTTTTTTACAACAAACGTTGTATTTTTATTTTGAATCAGTGCAACAGCGTTATCCTTTTGAAAGAGTGGTAATCCTTCTCCACTGGCTAGTCCCGTCCACCAGGACAAAGACATACATCACCAACCAACCAATTTCAAGAACGTGATACTTCTAGATAGAAAATACATTTTAGATTTTACGACCGTGCGTTTAATCCGTGTGTACGTAAAATATTCAAATTTCCACTGATTTAAGGCTGTTGCAAAAAGACAAATGGCCGGAAAATGCATAAATTGCTGTAATATTTGACAGTTAAAGCGTTAAATTGTTAAATCGAGGAAAATATATTGAGCCATTCGGTTTGATAATATGGCGCGGGACGTTTGGAGAAAACACCTCATGCAGAATAGAAAATCGCTGGTAAAATTCTTAGTAACTTTCCGTAAATTAACCGAACAATATTTATAACATACGGTTGATGAGGTATTTTTTATAAAACCAAACTTAAAACAGTACATAAAATATATGGTTGGTTTTTTTTAAAATGTCCTCTCAGAAATTAATCCAAAAGATTCATGATTTCCTATTAAACATCTGGAAACAAGGTTATTTAAGTATTCTTTTTATCTGACTAGCATGATAAAATGCAGCTTATTTTGATTTTAACCAAACATCATTTTTTAGGATATTGTTTCGGCATACAATTTCGATCTGATCAAAATAGGGTTCGTCTAGGTCGACCTTTAGCCCATTCACACTCGCTTTATAAATATGTTTCGTCAATCTTCTTTTATTCATCATCTCTACGTGTCCGAACCATGTAAGCACAACTGTCCAACTGTCCAAATTTGAGAAAAAACACTTCGTGAAAAAAATTAAACATCAATCTCAACTGCAGGTTGTCACTATTTACTATTTTTTATTAAATTTAATGATTTTTTTGTAATGTTATGTTAATAATAGGGATTAAGGGATTAAGGGATTAAATGGAATGTAAGCAAGACAAAAGTAATAGTTTTTGAAAGAGAAGAAAGCATGACATATTGCGAGGTGCTGATTAAGGGAGAACAATGATAATGATATTGAGCGAAAGGCATTGGCATGAATAAATGTGGTGCTGCATAACTTTATACGTGCTGGTCACTACACTTATGTATGGTAGGGAATGTTGGGTTTGGCAGGAGAAGCATAAAAGTAAGATCAATGATGTGGAGATGAGTAGTCTGAGAAGTATAGCTAGAGCAACAAAGTAAAGAATAGTGTGATAAGGTAACGCTGTGGAGCAAGAGAAAATTTAATAATAAAGATAGATAGAGGAATGCTTAAATGGTTTTGATACATAGTCAGGATGGATAGAAGAAGATTGACGTAACAGATTTAAAAGGCGGGTGTGAATCGGCAAGTCGGTAGAGGTCAAGCTAGGCGAATATACCTATATCAGATCAAAATTTTTTTGAAAAAAGTCCAGATCAAGAGTACTAACAACCGACGACCATGTATAAAAAGGAAATGTTTGAAATACTTCAACGTGTAGAGGCTACTTGTTTGAAATCAGGCCCATGACTAAATAGGACCAAATGATGTCTGTTAATTGTGGACAGACCTCAGACAATCCCAATGCCACTTCGATTCATCCACCGTAGAGAAACAAACCAATGAAACTGTCATTTATCTTGACACAAAAATAACCAACAAAGGAGGCTCCGAACCGGAAATCAGTACAAGGATGGGAATGGCAAAAGAAGCTTTGGGCAGACTAGTTAAAATCTAGAAAGACCACAATATACGAAAAATGACCAAGATAAGACTTCTCAAAGCGCTGATATTCTCCATCGCAACTTATGGATCAGAATCTGAATCATATTGGATCTGAATCGTATTGAGCATGTATGGGATCACTTCAAGAAAAATGTTAAACGTCAAATACCACCTGCATGACAACACAATCCTCAATATTTTATCCAAAATTTAATTATAAGCATGCCTAGACGCATAAATTTAATTTTTTCAACATTATAATTTTGTTAAAAGTCTCTATCCTAATAATTTTGAAGCTTATTCACTTTTATAGTGCCATTGCTAACTATAATATTTAATTTTGACACAAAATCTTGTTTTTGTTACATTTTTAAGATCAATAGAAAAATCTAAGACACAAACGATTGCAACGTTAATGATGAATGTCTGGCGTAAACACTACACAAATTTGAGCAAACAATTCTTCTGCTCGTTTTTCCGAAAAAACATAAAAATCGAGGGTAGGTGAACAGATAAAACAGAATTTAATCAACTTCGGATACTTGTCAAAATCGTAACCTGAAAAGTTTGAAGTAGAAAACGGTTTATGACTGCTATAGAAAAGTTGTAAAGACACACGCTAAACTATCACTCTCTCACATTGTAGGCAGACATGTTATATACATGTTTTATCTTTTAATCTTGCAGGGTACGTACAGGTATATACATACAGGTACATGCGAGCAGGAATTATTTAAAGGAAAAATTTAAAAAATCTTTGTGCCAAGCGCTGAAAAGGGTCACGGCGGTAGTAAAGTTTTCTAGTCGTAAAAAATGGGTTTGCATTTTGTTTGAATTACAAATAAGCCTTAGGGACGAGGAGAATACATTTTTATACATCAAGGATGAAAATACGAGACAAAATCGGTTTCACTACATCATACTGTCACAGAAATTGTGTCAGTGACGAAATTCGTGAGTTCAAAAGATAATACAAATTTTATCAGAATATTATTTACTAGCATAACCCGGTAGACAATGTCCTGCCCAAACATTAGCTTTCGGAATATACTCAGCGACCTCGAAAACTATAAATTCGACACTAAATGGCTTTTTTTAAAAGTCTTTTTATTTCATTCCCTTCAGACCTCTTTTGTATGAGTGTTAACATAATTGGAAATGTTACTATCAAAGTCAGCGACTTCAAACACTCTGAATTCGACACTAATATCAGCCGTTTTTCACAGTTTTTAGTTTCTGTCTTTGACAGATAAAGTTCCCAAAAATATAAAACTACATGAACAGGAAAAATTTCGGAATATTACCGTGAATACAGAGCACAACATAAGGAGGAACTACCATTGACGCAGTTTTTGCAAGAAATATTGCTAAATTTATAGTGTGAAGTGTTACATCATCTGCGCGTAGGAACTCCACGTACCAGTTTTTTTTATATTTCCACCCCACCTTACCCCTTTTGGTGATTCCATCGCTATCAAACTTCACAGGATCACCCGATGGGATAATCTGAATCTGTCCATAGGGCATAGTTTTTATATTTCAACCCCCTCCTCTCATCCGTTTGTTACCAAACTTCACATGATCACCTTCCGGGATAATCTAATGAATGCCTAAAAATTTCATTAGAATCGTTTCAGCCGTCTCTTTTGATCTTAATATCGCAAAAGAAAAATTCTAGCCAAATTACAAGTCTGTAGTAGCTATAGTTTACAAAAAAAATTTCATTAACACCCCTACAGTCTCTTTTGATGAGGTATTTGTAAAAACCGTTCTTATTTGGTTTTAAAATTTCAAAAGAAAGGTTGCTACCAAATTTCAGGTCTGCAGAAGTTACAGTTGAAAATTTCTATTTTTTATTATTAACACCACCGCAATCCCTTTTAGGGGTGGAATTTTATAAAATCCGTTCTTATTTGATCTTAACATTTCATAAGAAAGGTTGCTACCAAACTTCAGGTCTGAAAAGTTGAAAATTTCTATTTTTTTTTATTAACATCCCCGAAATCCTTTTTAGGGGTGCAATTTTATAAAATTCGTTCTTATCTGATCCTAAAATTACAAAAGAAAGGATGCTATCAAATTTCAAGTCGTTAGGAGCTGTAGTTAAAATTTCCATTTTATATCATTAACGCTCCCACAATCCCATTTAGGGGTCAATTTTGTAAAATCCATTCTTATTTGGTGTTATCATTGCAAAAGAAAGGTTGCTACTAAAGGGTTCGATGCAAAATGAAACGTTGTCAACGTGTATGATTCAACTTGAAGGTACCGGAAAGACTGAATGCAGAACATTATGAAAAATTGTTTTACATTACCAAATTTAGCACGATGTCATAAAGATAAATATTTGAAAATATAGTAGATGAAATAGCGCGGGAACTAGGCGTAATTGTACTTCGATTGCCATCCTACCTCCGTAAGTTAAACACAATAGAATTTATATAGGCTCAAATAAAACATGAAGTAGCAAGGAACAATGTTACTTTCAAATTAAATGACGTAAAAATTCTGTTTAGTAGTGTCGTCATTAATGTAACCTCACAGTCGTGGATAAAATATATCGAACGTGTAGTGAAAGAAGGGCAGAATATGTGGAATCTTGATAATTGCATTGAAATTACCATCGAAACCTTAGTCGTGGATCTATGCAAAGATAGTACTGATGAATCTGAAGATGACATAGACGACTCAGATTGGAATAAAGGTAACTTTTATTTGCTCACATTTTTAATATTTAATAGAAATAAGTATTCAATTATGTTTAACTATTTATTACTATTACTATAATCTCGAAAGACTGTCACGTGCCTATTTTTTTATTAAATCCTACAGTTCCATTATTAATTGCGTTGTAATAAGTTGTAAAGAGTGTTGCATACATAGTAGTGAGAGGATTATTGTTTGGTTTGCATTTCTGTGTGGATGGGGCTGGCTAACAACACGGACTGGCGCGATTATGAGTTAGGGACATAGATTTGCAAAGGTGGGTCCCGTGTCATTTTTCTGATATCCGGCCTGGGAGTAAGGAGTAGTGATGATTCGTTTGGTGTCAGTGGTGGAAGTCGGGTGAGAGTTTTTGGAACGATTTGATATTAACACGTGAGCAGAACTTCTACGGTTCTTTCTTTCATATCTGGCTGTATTTGGGCCATCTTAATTGGATTTTGAAGAAGAACCATTTAATTTTTAACGTGACTATTCTGTCGTGCCTTTGTGGTGGATATTTTGGTTATTGGGGTCGAGTTAAAAGGACCGCGTGCGGGATTTGATGGAGTAAAGCCATTGTGAAGTAGCAGGTACTGTTCCATAATTCAAACCGGCTCCAGGAGTAGGCCACAGGATTCGTGAATTCGTATACCCACAGGTTACAAGTGATTTATTTTAGAATATTTAAACGACGTGATTTGTTTTGGACACTGCGATTAAGTCTTGTTTTAATTTATTAATATGGTACACTGTTGAAAACTATTTATTACATTGGATAATATGCCGAGTCTGAACTTTGTTTAAAGTAATATTCTCAATAGTTCTTTGTGTCCAAGTAAAAACGTTTATTCATACTTATTTGTAAATATCCTACAATATTGCTATTTTGAAGGACAGCCATCGTAAAAATATTTATTTTTAAAATAAGATCGATTGTTTTAACAGTGTAAATCTTTATGTAAATGAAAAAGAAAAAAAATGTGATTAAATTATCAGCCGTTCGTGAACGTTGATGAAGTATTGGTAAAAAGTTGACTTGAATATGTTTTTTTTTTGTTTTTGTTACCTGATAAGGTTTGTCATTCTTACCTTTGTTTTAATTATTTTAATGGAATCGTAAACTTTGGATTTTTGATTTATTGTTGTTTCATAAGTTGTAAATTTTGAAGTTTAGATTTATTGTTGGCTGTTAATTTTGATTATTTGTGTTAATCTTTTGCTATCAGGAATTCTATATAAAACCATTTATTTTTGAAATTTTAAATATTGTGAACATTTCTTTTTTTTTTGTTGTTTTTAATTCTCTTTTGTACCTCATTAGGTTTTTTTAATATTGTCTGAAAGATTGTTATAATTAATTTAAATATTATTTTAAGGAAAGTGTATTAAATTCGTTTAATCCACTTTACAAAATACAGAATTTGTTGTAAAAAATCAGAACATCATTTTTACTTAATTAATATATTGCAGGAATTGTAAATATAGTTTTGTTTATCTAGTTCACCATAATTTTTTGTTGTTTATCGTGTGGCTCTGCTGGTGCCTACAAGACCTAGGGGTTTCCGACTTGTACCGTCTAAGTCGGTGGCGCGGCTCACTTTTATATTTTTTTCTTCTACCCTCTAAGGCTGAGCTCGGGCATAATTTGCCAGTAGAGAGACCACTAGCGGAGTACTCTTTAGAGAACGAAAAAGACGTGGCAAGACTATTACAGTTTATAACAGTGATATACAAAAAAGATATTATACATTTGAATATACCTAACTTAAGACTATAAACGTGTAATATCAATTTAGTAATGTAAAATATTTTTCTTCAAATCATGTCAGAGATAATAAGTGAGATAACTCATATAAAATTGTTTAAATTTGTTTTGTCCTTTATACTTTTTGGTAACATTAATAATAGGAAGACATAATATGTAACATTTTTTTCGTATTAAGCTTATTCGATAATGTCGCACGGTTATGTCGTCGATTTCCTTTCCTCTTGGACCCGCGAAGATCTACGTTGAAAACATAAGTCACTCTACACATTTGTGGTATCCTACTATACAGTTTTTTAGGTTATATTAAGTAAATTATTTTGGACTACGTAAATAGTTTCAATACAGCTTAAGTTATCTAAAATATTAAATTTTTTAACTCAGCACACTTCACTCCGTTTACAACTGCTAAAATCATATCAAGCACCTTTGCGCCATTCTGGTCGGTTTTTGAACTGTTATTTACAGTTCACAAGTGGACACTTTTTCACTGGTCTCCCCACCCTTACCCCCCAAACAATAAACCAATCTTTTAAACAGATAACCTCAAATATCTTAAAATCATAACGTGATTCTAACTTAGATCAACAGAAACGTGTAGATCTGCGTAAATCGTCTGTTGTTTGTTATTTTTTGTTAAAGTAAGCGTTTATAAAAGTGATATTCTCCCTTGTACGTTCTTTGTTGAGCGATGATCCATTAAGTCACTAGTATGAGTGTTTTTTAAAATACCTTCCCATCAACATTTAGTGAAAATTAATTATGAATGGATGTTTTTTTCGTATGTTTCGACCCACAAAAAATACTCAACCCATCTTCAATAGCGCTTATAAACATAATAAATAACAGTGAGACGTTATCTTAATCGGAATGTCACCATGATAGTTTATTATGTTCGTAGCAGTTACCAAAACGCAGGTTTTTTTTAAGAACCAAATAATCACAATACGGTCAGCGACGCGAGTTCAAAAAAAAATACAGTAACTTTATTCAATAATCAATCAAACGGCCCGTCAAATTTTATAATTAAACAAAATGCGCTCAATTAAAGTTGATTTATTTCTTAGGAGGTTTTTGTCAAGTGCTAGACGTATGTGCGTGTGATGTCAGTAGGAAGATCTATGGGACGAAGGTTAATTTGTTACCACGTTAATTTGGTTGTTTAATAACGTTTATTAAAAATAATTTTCGTCCACTCTCTTTCAACATATTTACATCTTTATTTATTATTTTAAGTTTGTGAGAAATGGTCTGGAAGAACAAATACCAAAATACGAAAAGCAAAGTCAAGATATATAAAACGACAGTAAGACCTATAATAACATACGCAGCAGATACAAGACCAGATACAAACAGAACTCTACAAATGATGAGAACAGCTGAAATGAAGACCATAAGAAGTATACAAGTACGAAATGAGGATATCAGAATACAATGCGGGATACCGGACACGGGAAGATGGGTGAGACAGAGAAGACGATTCTGGAACAAACATATAAAAAGAATGGAGGACAACAGACTCGCCAAAAACGCAAAAATGAATAATCCAGTAGGAAAGAGACCACCAAAGCGCTGAAGAGAATGCTGGACTCCTTTCTCCTGGGAGGACGTGTTGGCAAGGAACAGGCAGTAGCCTACTAATATGTATCCATATTAGAAAGAAGAAGAAGAAGTAGAGGAAAAAGAAGAAGGACTTATTATTTAAAATGACCTTACACGTATTTATTTAAACATCTTTATATATAAACTTCAGCTTCCGTATGTTTGTGTCCGCAAAACTCTAAAAATAGTCAATGGATTGCCTTTAATTTTTTAAACAACGTTGCATTTTAACGAAAAAGTGTTTTTTCACATCCACATCCAGCCTAATCCACCCATCGTCGAGTGAAGGCCTCCCTTAACATCTGCCAGTCTCTTCTGTCATTGGTTTCCTTTTCCAGTCATGTCCAGCCAGTCTCTTTATATCATCCGAACATCTCGTTTGCGGTCTACCTCTACTACTTTTGTTTTTCCATGGTCTCCATTCTATCGTCCTTCGCGTTTCTTATTTCTGTGTTGGTAATGCGGTCTTGTAGCTTCATGTTTGGGATTCGTCTTTCCATGGCTCGTTGTGTTACTTGTAATCTATTTATTATATTCTTGTTTAGTGTCCAGGTCTCTGTTCCATAAGTGAGAACCGGGAGGACATACTGGTTGAAAACTCTAGCTTTTATTGTATTAGGCAGGTTGGATTTAAATACATCTTGTGTTCTCCCAAATGATGACCATGCCAAAGATATTCGGCGTGATAAATCTGCAGTCAAATTATTTTTTGTTGCCTTCATATTTTGACTTTTGAAGTGTTTTTATGTACTTTTTATTCCGAAATTTTAACAAAACGATAGTATGCTATCACATAAAATACCGCTCCCGAACAAATATCCCCCTTCGCGACAGCCTGTAATGCAAAGTCCATATCAAGATTATGCAAGAATTTGTCGGCGCAAAATCCGTCGGCAGCGAGGAGTGAAACTTCCAATCGTCTGTTAATATTCGATGATAGAGTTTAGTAAAACGTTGTTGTCCAAGGATAATTTTGATTTTTATTCGATGAACCAGTACCAGTAGCTGCAAGAATGAAACCTTCGTTAACAAAACCTAATTTACAAATGCAGCTGTTGCAAACACATGAAATACATTTCTTAACGGGAGACAGTCGTGCTGCGCTGTTAGTTTAGCTTGTGCTGAGATACACGTGTTATGGCACAATGTACAAAGAAGACCTTCTGTTTTTAGACGAGTTAAGATTTGGAGAACATCCAGCACAATACGTTTAAGAGTTACGTGCAATGAATATAGAGTTTTTAAATGCCAAAAGATACATTGATAAAATACTTTGACCATTTTTTGTGCTTACATATGCCGCAGCCAGTGGAACTGATAAATGATAAAGCACGACCACCTGTGGTGGCTAGCTAAAATGGGTGGCTAAAATCTAATTCTAATACAGCATGTATGGGACTTGCTTCAACGAATGGTTTTAAGAGGTAGCAGGAATTTTCAAAAGCGCTAATAAATATTTAAGGCTTTGCAGCAAGAAATACATAACTTGATTCTATACATGCAAAGATGATGAGCTATTATAAATAATCAAGGAAGACACATCACTTATTAAATTATGTTGTTTGGTAATAATAAGAGACATATTTTTAAAGTAAGTACCGTATCAAAATATTTAAAAAAACTTGGGAATTTTTATAACAATTTTATTTTTACATGAAAGCCTGTACTTTAATTTACCTTTTTACATAATTTCCGCCATTATTAGGGACTTTATTAAATTAAACAACAAGCTTTTGTATCTTCATAGAAGTCTGCCGCCTGATTTGACAGCCACTGATTCACAGTCGTTTTGATGCTATCATTATCATCATGACGCTGACCTCTGAGATGCTTCTTTAAATTTAGAAACAGTATACCAAATCCAAATCGTCGAAATCCAGGAAGTCATTAGCCAGTATCACAGCAAGGAAGAAATTGGAAATCGAGCAGGAAGCGGAAGAAAAGATTGTTGAAATCAAGGAGAAACTTATCCTGAAAAAACTGGAACTAAAAAAATGAAAAAAAGTCTTGGGAATATTGATTCAGTAAAAAGTGATATGACGAACAGGACCATTATTGCGTCTGCGATATACTCTCTTGTATGTCTTCCAAGAGTTATTTTGCTGGTTTTAGTGGTTTTAATTAAATTTATTTAAAAAAATAGTTTGACAAACTTAGAAAACCAAATTTTTTTATTAATTTTTATGTCTATGACAACAAAAATATACAATATGATCAAATTTTCCTAAACACTAGAACATGAATGAGTAAATGACATAATAATCGGAATCAAAATACTTTCTTTTCATTCGGATGTTATATTCTTGACTAAATTTAAAATTTTTAACTTGTTTCAACCACAAAACCCCAGTTTAGTTGAAAATTTCCGGTCCAAAATTGAATATCTTTAGATTAATTCCATGTGTCTTTACTTGCGAGTGTAGTGAATTTAACTTTCTATCCATTGTTACATTAATCCCTTTGTTAAATATCCGAAAGCAATTAAACCTAGTCTATATAAAATTAAAAAATTATTTTGGATTAATTTAACGAAAGTAGAATATCAAAAATTCACTAAATTATACCTTTGACTGGTTTTACAGGTTTCCCGATTTAAAATTTTGTCGTACTTTTCAAATATTTATGCTGCCATTTAAATGCATTCATATTTTATCTCTATTACCGTATTTCAATTATTAACTCGACAATTTTTGTAATTGGAACGATGACGGATGATTCATGGTTACTCATGCATTTTTTTTATTTTTTGTTGTTAACAATGTGAGCTGATTAACGCAAAAAACTTTAACAAAATATTTAACACTTCGTTTCGCTTAAGTGTTCATTCCATAACAATTATGCCCGGATTTAAATTCTTTTATTTTTAATATTGTCATCACACACAGCATAGTCTAGTAATATAGTACATTTTACCTCGCATTTATTAAGATAGTTCTCATATTTATTCCCATATTTATTCAGGCCACTCAATTTATTTGACGAATAAATGCATGATTCAGTCGGCTCAATAAATTCGACCTGGTGCATATCGTCCACATTATACAAATTCTAAAATAATTGTGATTGTGATTTCATAATTAAAATCGTCCTGTGTAAATTTGATCTGTAGGTATCACACACTTCGCTTTCCCAATCTGCTTTTATTGGTAGCCAATAAAATTCTATTTCATTTTATTCTATTTGAAACATTGAGTGATACATATGTGGAAGAAAAACTTGCGGAATATAGGTTTTCTATTGCATTTGAACGGTATGTACTCTAGCCAGTTGACCATTACAAAATATATCAGATAGCGCGATAAATAATTAAGTATTTAATTTAGATCACTTGTAACGAAATATTTAACATGTCATATTACTTCGGGTCATTAGTCATTATCATTTTTGCTACCCACCCTGTATACGTGGAGAATTAGAAATTTGTCAAGTAAGCTTAAAATCAGACGTTAAGTAGTGAAGTATCATTAAATTAATTAATGACACAACCAGGACCCTGATTAAATGCAGGTCGTAATACTCAGTTAGTATCCAAATATATGCACCTCGAAAATTTACCAAAGAGTCAGTTGTTAATCAAATGTTAATCAGTTATCTGCTATATTTATTTATGTCGTAATGTACATCTCTTATAAAGTAAACATGTCCTTAAATAAATGTATTAGGTGAAGAATTAGTAGTAGTTATATAATAAAAGGGTTAAAACTACCGCTCTTTTATATTCTAATCCACTCTGGTAAAGATAGCATTTCTACACAGTTGAGAATGTTCATTTTCCCACATACTCTTGTCTCACGTTTTAATCTCCCCAATCGCATTAGTCGTATTTACACTTAATGATTTAATTAAACGTTTTAAATATTTTAATTTTCTAATGTCACATGATTCAAAATTTAACCAAAAATATAAATTTAACACTTTAAACGTTTTAGTTTGTAGTATGAGACATGGTTTATAGAGTAATAGAGTAAAACTCTATAATTTTGTATTATTAATTACACTTTCTTTGTATCGTTTTTACTTATTTTAAAATCTTGATTAATAAAATATAACAGAAATATCTATTCATACAGTGCGGTCCATAGGTATGGAATAAATTAATTTTTAGCGTTATTATGTATTTTATCAAAAAAAACTAAAACATGTTAATTTTAATTGTCAATTTGACAATTTAAAGTATGAAAATATTACCCCTTTCTTGCACCACCTCTAAATTATGAGCACCCTCTCAAAAATTTAAATGAGAAGGGGGTTCGTATAGCATATTGTTCGAAAGGGATTTTCATTATCTGTTCAGCAATACTAAGTTTTTCATATTTGGTGCAACCATAACTGAGAAAATTTGTTATTAAAATTTAAAAATATTGACACTGTAAATGATGTATCCGTTAAAAAACCTGAAACAGGTCGATTTCTATTCTCAATTTGACAATTTACAGTATAAAAATATTACTTCCTTCTTGCACCCCCTCTGAATTATGAGCATCCCCTCAAAAATTTTAAACGAGAAGGGGGGTTGTGTGGCACCTTGTTCGAGAGGGATTTTCATTCTCTCTTCAGCGATACTAAGTTTTTCAAATTTGGTGCAATTATAACTAAGAAAATATTTTGAATGTGTATAACATGGATGAATATGGACAACTGAAGAAATTAACAACATTATCTCTGAGGTCCTACAAAATGTTGTACGAGAATTTCAACATCGCCGTGCTTATTGTCAAGGAGTAAATGGTTGTCATTTTGAACATTTCATTTAATTGTAAAATAAATTGAAAAACAAATATTTCTTTCATTCTACGTAAAGTATAAAAATTTCACATTTTCAAAACAAATTTTCTCAGCTATAATTGCACCAAATTTTAAAAACTTAGTATTTCTGAACAGAGAATTGACATCCCTTTTGAAAAAGGTGCAACACGACCTCCTTTCGTATTCAAATTTTTTAAGGGGGTACTCATAATTCAGAAGAAATGGATATGTTTCAGGTTTTTGAAACAAATACATAACTTAGAGTATAAACATTTTACATTTTTAAAATATTTTTAATAATAATTTAATAATATTTTAAATAATTTTTAAAATTAATGAAAATCCTCTCCGATTTAAGTACCACACGACCCCCTTCTTATTTAAAATTTTTAAGAAGGTCCTTATAATTCTTGGGTGGTGCAAGAAGGGGGTAATATTTTTATACTGTAAATTGTCAAATTGACAATAAAAATCGACCCGTTTCAGTTTTTAAGAAATTAAAATTTCCGTTTTAACAATCAATTTTTTTTAAAGTTACCTCAAATTTCAAAATGTTTTCCTTAAAAATCAAACTCTATGTGTACAAAAAATTATTTAATTTCCAATCGATCGAGGATATTGAAACGTGAGACAATAGTCTGGAGGAGAGGGAACATTCTATAGGGGTATGTCTAAGTTAAATACTTGATAGTCCATCGCGACTGTTATGTTTTGTGTTTGCCAACTGGTTAGAGTATATCATTTAAATGAATTTTGAAACGTATATTCCGAAAAAGATTGGAAAAAAATAAGCATTTTTACGTGACCATGAAATTCATATTTGTCACTCGCCGTTCAACCCCTGAACATCAAATCTCACTTTCACTGTCATTTCCAGTAAATAATTTATTCCTCATTGTAATAAACACCACCGAGAATCCCATTTCGACCCCTTAGTATTATATTACTAAAAAATGCATGCCGGAATCGTCGGGGATGCACCTGCAATATTTATTAGCAATTTTTCTGCACTGATATTGAACAAATTCTGATTTATTATGGACCAAGGGGTGTCGTCTACGGAACACATGTTGATGGAGAACGGTGACTGCTACACCGACAGCCCCTCTGGTTTTTAGATACTTTCGATAATAGATCTTTAAAACTGTTAAACAATACGAAACTAAAAAAATGTCACACGAAATAATAGCTTCAGTAAGTAAATTATCTGCCTACGGTTACATGTGGCAGTTGACGGAATTTCTTCTGATGCGTTTAAAACTAATGCCGGGGTCCCCCAGGGTTCCATCCTGTCCCCCACCTTATTTCTTTTACACATCAACGACCTCTTGAAAACCACCACGAACCCCATTTACAGTTTCGCAGACGATAGCACACTTGTCTCAACTTTCACATCGATCACTTTCGGTGAATGATACAAATAGACTCAGGCAGGAACAGGTTGATTCCATCAATAGAGATCTTAAAGCAATCGTCGAGTGGGGAACCAACAATCTTGTTCAGTTTAACGCCCAAAAAACATAAAGTGCCACGTTTTTCAAGAAATAAAATTCCTCAAATCATCGTATCACAATGTCCGTAAATACCCTTGAACCAAGTCCCTATATCTCGATTTTGGGAGTCACGGTGTTCAATAATATGTCTTGGCATGACCATGTTGCTAACATCGCAAAGTCGGCAAGCCAGAGGCTAGGTTTTCTGTGGAAAGCTAGAAAGTTTTTTACTCCTGATCAACTGTTGACGACGTACAAGGCTCAAATCCGACCTCTACTGGAGTATTGCTCGCACATTTGGGGTTCAGCACCAAGGCATTCTCTTCGTCTTCTAGATTCCTTTCAGAAAAGAGCCATTCGCTTGATAAGCAGCTCAACTCTCACAGATACCCTTCACCCTCTAGAACATAGAAGAAGAGTTGCAGACCAGTCATTGTTCTACAGATATTTCTATGGCAGATGCTCATAAAAACTCTTGTACCACCATTGGCCACATTCGGCCGAAGAACTCGGCACGCTGATCAGTCTCACCCATTTACTCTCAAGATTGACACTACAAGGACCAATCTTCATCAAGAATCCTTCTTTTACAGGGCTGCTACGGAATGGAATAAGCTTCCAAAATCAGTTTTACCAGAGAATTATGACCTGTAACTTTTTAAAAAGCGTGTCCACAATCATTTCCTTTCTATAATCCCTTCCCCTTCTAATAGTCGCAGTACGGGCCGTCCGCGGCCCACACGATAGGTCTACCCTTTTTGCGACTATTTTCATAAAAAAAAAAAAACTTTGAACTGAAACACGTATTATTATTAGTATTGTTACAAAACGGACCTGGTTATTTATCGGCATCCGAGCACCGACCGCAGCAGAGGTGCATATTAATTAGACCGCTTTGTCGGCCTCGAACGGGGTCTGGCAAGTTCTAGAACACCGTATCGCGAAGGGCCCCGGACCCTTGAGAAACAAGTAGAAAGGTCTAGAATTGTGATTTAGAGGTATAAAAAAAGGAAAGCTGCCGCGAAGAAAACAGTTAAATATTAATTTTAAAAGTGTTTATGATTTAAGAAATGTAAATAGTTAAAAAAAATTGTATATCTAAGTGATTTAAAAAAATAAAATTTATTTTATTGGAATAAACATTGTTTTGTTACTGTATCAAGAGTTTTAAATTAACGAACCCACGGAAGAACTAAAAATTCGTAACAGTATTATGTAAAAATTACTCGTCCGAGATTATAGCTGAAGAACGTGCAACAACTCAGTACTTTTTGCGCTTGACAACGGGATTACCCATTGAAAAAGGTCAAATTAAATTCGGGGGGTAAAGCGGGTAGTGAAATCTCTACCGATGTAGGCAGAGTCTCATGCTTTACTAATGAATCAAATTAAGGTTAATTTTACGATGTTTCATATCTCATTTAGACAATTTTTCTTACGTTTTTATTCTTTATATCATATTATTTTTTTAATAACTTAAGTCTACTTATTTTTTCAAATTTAATAGAACCGAAGCATTGTCTCAATTTACCTGCTATTAAATAAGTATTTTGGTCCGTTAAAAATTTAAATTGGTTGTTTGGAAAACAACTGAGCCAACTTAATGTCGGGTTTTCATTAGTAGAGTAAACGGTCCAATAAGTTGGCAAAACGTAATTGATGGAGTAAAGTACTAGATTTTGGTAGAGTAGCGTAAGATTCTTCTTCTATTTTTCTTCAATCGAAGAATGGCGTATCTCAATCAGATCAAGTTTGTTTTGAAGAAATACCAGGTCAAAAGTATCAACAACCGACGAGCATATATAAGAGCACTAATGAAATTAGAAGAAGCAAAAAATGTGTGTAAGAACCGTAGCAAGTGGAAGAAAGTGGTCTCTGCCTTCCCCCACGGAAAAAGGCGTGACTATATGTATGTTGAGTTTGTGACTTTTAAATATTTTAGCCATTTGGGTGATCTTGCTTTATCTATTCTACACCTGATCTCCTGTGAGTGGTCCCAATTATCATTAATCATGGTTCCCAGATAGGTGAACTGTGTAACTCTGTCTATTGGTTGTGTTGTTTATCGGTAAGCCGTATCTTCTACAAGTTTCTCTACTGATTACCATGAATTTGATTTTACTTATGTTAATTTCTAAGTTATAGTTACTGCTGACGTCTTTTATTTTGTTCATTAGTTCTTGGAAGCTGTTCATGTTGTCAGTGAAAACCACAGTATCATCTGCGTAAGGAATGTTGTTCATTCGTTCTTCATTCAGCAAAATTTTCTGTGTCGGTATTCTAAAGGGCCTCTTTAAAAATTTCCTCCGAGTAGAGATTAAATATGAGTGGTGACAGGATACAGCCCTGCCTAACTTCTTGAAGAATGTTTACTGTGTTGGTTTGTTCTTCCATATTAATTTTAATAGTTGCTGATTGATTCCAGTAAAGGTTTCGAATGATCCTTAGATCTTTATCATCCATCCCCGTATTCATTAGGACGTCTATCATCTTTTCGTGTTTTATTTTATTGAACGACTTCTGGTAGTCTATAAAACAGGCAAAAATATCGCAGTTAATATCCCTACAGCGCTGGAACAGAAAAGTGCATCTCTTGTACCTATGCCCTTCATAAATCCAAATTGTGTATGTGACACTCTTTCTTCGCAGATCCTATAGATTCTTCGATGAATGATTTTGAGGAACAGCTTTAGCATGTGACTCATAAGACTAATTGTTCTGTAGTCACCACATGCTTTGACTCCCTGTTTCAGAGATAAGCCATCTTTTCAATTCAATTAAGTTAAAAATACAATATATCACGAAAACCAACTTATTAATATTTAAATATAAATAAATATTCTAAGAATATTTCCATGTGTTTATTTTTAGTTTCGCTAAATTGTCAATTTGTAATAAAAAAAAAGTATTGAAACTTTTGGTGACAGTCTGTTTGCCTCGATGCATTGTGTTACCGTCCTTCCGGAAAAGTAGCCACAGCCGTAATAAAAGGAAGATGTTCCTTCTGGAACATTATCTGTGTGTCTGTTTGAACATTAGGTGGGGGCACTAATGGCTCTTTGGACTTTTTTAAGTTGCGGGGAAAACTTTTATCTAAACCACAACCGGTGAACGTTTCGTAAGAAAGAAAACTTTCGCGATACACATTGTTTGGTCTTTTGTCGTTTGGGAAGTTAGCATATTAGCAGCTTTTGGATTAGAGATAACAATGGAGAATGATTCGGTTGGACTGAGAATAAGTTAACAAATTTTTTACATAAATTTGGTAGCAAATTTGCTCACAGAAAAGGCATCAATAAAATTTTTCCAAACAATTGCTGTCCAATCTACAGTTTCTACAGTATCTACAGTTTTTGGGTAATATAGGGACTTGTCCCTCTGCCCTTGTTTATATGTAATAATAATAATAATAAAAATAATAATTTAAAAATGAAATAATTTTTACAAAAAACTTAACAAACGTATGCAGATCAAAAAACAATATTAATTAAGTTTTAAATAGTAATAAAATAGTTCATTAAATATATTGTATTTTATCTCACATTGTATGTAACTGTATTTTCTTATATTTTTGCTTTGGTACAAAAGAAATAAGAGCAAGAATAATACAGGCATGAGACATGAGCAGCGTATGGCGGACTATAGATTATCAAAACAAGCAATGGAATGGATCCCCCATCACAAAAAAAAAGAGGAAGACCCAAAATAACATGGAGCAAGGGGATAAAGAAAGCTAGAGTTGAAGAAACCTACAGGAGAGTCAATGGGCAGATCGAAGAAAATGGCGTCTAGATATCGGACAACGGCAACGTCGTCGTACGTTCTGAACCGATGGATATATATATATATATATATATATATATATATATATATATATATATATATATATATATACAAAAGAAAACAACAGAAATATTGGAAAAAAAAAGGTTTTTGTTATTTTTCTATATTTTATCGGTTTAAACACTAAAAAATGTGTAGATTGTAGAGGGGTCGTGAAGACTATGCTGCCTCTCAAGCACTTCGATTGTGCATAACCCTTAATCTATTCGAGGCCCGGGATACCGAGACTTCGTGCAAAGTTTATCAGTTACCTGGGGGCTAAGTTTCTGACATCGAAGGGCTTTAGGTAGGCCCCTTCAAGAAACTTGAGCCTCTTGCACAAAAGCGCTGGGCATTCGCAGAGCAAATGTTCCGCAGTTTCAACGAAGTTCTCGCAGTAGCGGCAACTATCACTCTCTGTTTTGCCCATCTTTTTCAAGTGATACGTCAGAGGGCAGTGTCCAGTGAGAAATCCCGTCACCAGTTTCAAGTCTTTCTTGTCCAACTCGAGAAGCTACGAAAAATTTTTACAAAGCAAACCCCAATTATTTTTCAGTTTTCTACCTATCCTAGAGACGGGGTCACCTTTTTTAGTAACACCCTGTATAGAGGAAAGGAGAGTGGTAGCGTTTTTAATTAAAAATTGAATTTTTCTTAAAAAGACCGATTTTAAGATATGATGAATGTATTTCTTTTATTTGGAATAAGATTCTGTGTACGAAATTTTTATAGTGAAATAAAAAAACAATCGAATTATTTACGACTTACTTTTTGGTATTCTAACCTATAAGTATTTTACGCATTTAATGTAGGAATACAATGTACGATGATATTTGCATTATATCAGTCTCTAGAGTCTATTGCGTGATGACATGAAGCATAGCTTGCTTCACTAACTTCATTATAATTACAGATATATATTTTAAAGTGTCACTCCTAAAATTATGCATCCAACTTAAATTCGCATTAATTTTGACAGGACGATAGATTTAAAAGTCGATGGATGCCAATAAATTAAACGATTTACCATATTAAATCGGTTTAGATTTATGCATTATTGTTATTAGCATTGTTTATTCAGAGTTACATGGTAACGTATAACACATTTGAATGAGATTCGGCTGCCATTAGTTTACATTAAATTTTATGAACTACAACAAATCATACATTAAACATAATGATGAAACACAAACGCGCATTGCATACATCCAACAGGACCCACACAGCGATCATGCTAATTGTTAAACAATGGTAGAATATAAAAAAAACATTCTTTATTGGTGTTTTAAAAACCACATTGTACAATTAATTATTTTTTTTTAATTGATAACCGTGACATTCCCCACAGCCGAGAAAAACCTTAATAAGGTTTAATAAATAGGAGCCTTTACTGGGCGGTGGGACCAATATTTTTAATAATAATAATTATAACAACAAAACATATGGTATTTTTTTATTCTTTTCACTGAGAAGTACCGGTACCAAAGAATTATACAAGAACTGAACAGCAGAAGTAGGACAAAAATAAAAACAAACGAGGGACTGTCTAAGGAAGTGCAAATCAATACGGTCATACGACAAGGTGACAGCCTTAGTCCTACTCTGTTCAACATCATTATGGAACAAATCATCGAAAATATTAAAAAAGTGAACGCTGGATAAAGGATTGGCAATCGCACCATTAAAGTATTATGCTATGCAGACGATGCAATCCTCATAGCAGAGAATGAAGACGACCTACAACGCCTGTTATACAAGACAACAGTAACAGCACACAAATTTAACATGAACATCGCAACAGAAAAAACATCTCTATTTCTAAAGAACCCATAAGGTGCAAACTGGCGGTCGACAACAAGATAATCCAGCAGGTGAGAAGATTCAACTACCTAGGAGTGGAGGTATCAAGCGAAAGAAACCTTATTGAAGAAGCACGAACACAAGCCATTAAAGCAACAAGAGTCAGCGGATACCTGAGAGATATCATAGGGCGAAATAAAATGATGAGTACAAAAAGCAAGCTGAGGATTTATAAAACATGTGTAAGACCTATTTTAACGTACGCCACAGAAAACTAACGAACGAAATAAAAATACTAAGAACCATCAAGGGTGTAACCCTCAGGGATAGAATAAGAAGCCAGGATATCAGAGAAGAACTAGAAATACAGGATGTAGTAAGATAGACTAGAACACGCAAGAGGTGCTGAAAAGACCATGTGGAAAGGATGCCGGATGAAAGGTGGGCAAAGTGGGCCATGTCGCAAAAACCAAACTCGCGAAGACTGGTAGGCAGACCACCGAAGAGATGGTACAAAAACTGGAGCTCAGCGTCACAGGAAGAGCTCCGAAGGAGGCTAAACGCAACTTACTAAACAGGACCATTATAAGAAGAAGAAAACTGAGAAGTTAGTCTTGCAGACCTCTCGGGGCTCACCCAGACCACTGATATTTTATAAGTTATGTTTTTGATGCCTTATTATTATTGCATAAATAATAAATAATTGCTCACTGTAAAAAAAGAGTATGGCAAATTTTAGAGCTACTACAGTTTTAACATTAATAAATATCTTATGTTACGAAAGCGGTAAAGTCAAATCTTATTAGCGCAATTTAGTGGCGTTTGTAAAACCTTATAAGGCTCGTAATTTAAAATAAACCCAATTCGACCCGGCGCACCCACGTCTTGTGTTAAAAAGCTAACATTTGTCTAAAATGTATTTCCATCTACTTGGATTATTTGCAAACCTTTTTTAAAAAAATATAGCAGTCATATATTTACTGCTGATTGAATCCAAAATGTGCAGAAATCTGGATTATTTTATACATTTGAATCCCTTCAGCGGACGACGTTTTGACGGAAGCCTCTAAATTCGTTCACCTCTTGGGAAATACGGGGCAAAAGTGCCTCCATCTCCTTGGCACGGCTAGGATGATAAATGTCAGAGTGACAGGTCGCACAGTTTAGTCTTTGAACTGTGTCAATTTCGTAAGCATTAGTCCGGATTTAAAACAATATAGAGCCGCTAAAATGGGTAAAATAAGTTGTTAACTATTAATTTTTAAAATAAATGTGTCTTAAAGGTTTTCAACGAAAATTTAGTGTAATCAATTAATCAATACATCCAGTGACAAGATTAGGTGTTGTGCTCCTCCCAGCCACCCATCTCTTTTCGGAAAAAGGACTTTAACAGATTTTTCTTCATGTATTTTTGTGGCTAGCGCGAGGAATTTGTTGTGTTTTAATTCACTCAGTATCCCGAAGTGATCCCTGAGTTGTTTCCCTTTAATTTGCCTTTTCAGAGACTTAAACAAGATATTCTATTACAAAAAAATCAATGCGTGCGCTTTAAAATTTTTTCCCATAGCAATAAGAAATAGTAAACAGTCGGACCAGACATGACAAAAGATGAAGAAAGAAGACTAAAAAGAAACATAGAAATAGAAAAGGAACTAGATGAAGAAAAAAATAGTCCGATACATAAAAGCAAAGAGACTGAAATGGATGGGAAACATTATAAGTAGAGCAACAAATAGAAATCTTCAAAAAATTTACAACATGGGTTTTATTAAAAACGGAAGCAAGAGAAACACCACGAAGTAGATAGTAAGATCAAGTAGAGAAAGATAAGAAAGCAGTAACAAAAACTGAAATACAAAGTGCAGATTCAAAAGAAGCAAGTCTCCAGTTTCAGATATCTGGAATGCTTATTAAACAGTACGTGGGATAGCACGCAGTAAATAAGGTCCCGCATCAAGCAGGCTAGGGCAACATTTAGCAACATAAAGAAGGTTCTTACACCTCGAGACATGTCAATACCTCTACGAATTCGTTTACTACGGTGCTACGTATTTCCAATTCTGCACTATGGAATGTAAGGGCGGACTATAACAAAGGCAATGTGTAACCGAATAGAAGCGTTCGAGACAGAGTCCGAAACACCGATGTGCTTGCCTATCTCCAAAAGCAACTAGAAGTCATGTTTACCATCAAGAAATGCAAGTTGGAATATTTTGGACATGTTATATAATATCATGCAAGGCAAAATCCAAGGAAAAAGATGTTCAGGAAGAAGACGCACGTGCTGGCTGACAAACCTGAGAGAGAGAGGTATGGTGTTCATTCTACAAGCCTGTTTCGTGCCACTGCTATTAAATTAAAATCATAATGACGATCTTTGACGTCCTAGGAGGACATTGCACGTGAAGAAGAAGAAGGAACCATAACAAAAGAGGCCAGGACACATAAAAGATTATAAACACACTAATATATAAGAAGTAACATGCTTTGTCAATAGAATCAGTACATCTGTTTTAGAGTAAACCATAATCTCTCGGGATTAAACGGCCATGATGAATAACGTTAGGTAGAATGTGTTAACTTAAACTTAAGCAATTTAAAGCTGAGCTTATGACATAAGTATAAGCTGTGAAATTGGCCCTTGAATTTAAAATTTATATAAATGTATAGTATAATGAAGTGTATTGTCTGTGATTAAAGAAAAAGCTAATGTAAAAGAATCGATAGCGTTTTTAAATATATTATTTACGTCCAAATCTCTTGGATTCCTTACGAAGCTTAATTGTCTCTATTAATAATAACGTATTTTTAATCATCCAACCACAATTGTAACCTACTCTGAACTGGTTTATTTAATTATGACAAATATCCGATATCATTCAACGGAAGCGATATTGAAAACTTTTTAATTGGTTTTAAATTTTAATGAATACAGTACATCGAATTATCGGTTGTACACATGTCTTTCGACATAAACCTTCAATTACCTACCCACATACGGTCTTACCTTATCGATGGTACATTTCGACGCTATGAAGCCACACACACACACACACACATACACGACTACGCATTGAGAATTTATTAAACAAATTAAAATCCCATATTATTAGAGTCGGAAGATATACGGGCCGATGTACGGACAAAAAGACCTTAAGTAGCAGCTGTTAGAAAAGATCGATTTGGAAAAACAAATATTTGCCGGATTAATTACAGTTTTGGTGGCAGAGGAATTGAGGGGTGTGAGTAGCTCGTTAATCTTCTTGTGTGCCACCCTCTCGAAAAAAAGGTAATGTCAGTTTTTAAAATTAACCTTTGTCAAACAACTGTTGGCTGTATATTAGGATTAGGAATGCAAGAAAGGGGTGTTTTACATTAAAACCACGTTTTGATGGATGTAGTAGGCAAGTTGGAAGATAATGAGATTTAATGCTGGAATAAGGAAACGACAAATGCCTTTTTAATCCAATCACTAATTTAAAAAAATTATTTATTCTTAAATTAGAGTCTATGCCGATGACACCGCAATCTTATGTGATGATCTCCAGGACCTTCAACGTCTTTTAGACTTGGTCAACGTGATGGGACAAGAAATGGGTATAAACATAAATGTCACTACAACTTTATGGTTTTTATGGTTTTCAGCCGTCAGCCGTATAATGATGCTGCACTGCAAAACATTGAAGGGGTTTCATGTTTTAAATATCTTGGTTGTTATATTAAAGAGCATCTCGACCCGGATAAAGAAGTCAAGTGCAGGATCGAGTCAGCTCACGCAACCTTTCAAAAAATGAGATCGCTCTTCTGCAATAATAATCTAAATTTAAAGCTTCGCCATAGAATGATCAAGTGCTACATATGGTCTATACTGTTGTATGGGGCAGATATTTGGACCTTAAGAGCAGCAACCATTAATCGTCTTGAAGCATTTGAAATGTGGCTCCGAATTCCATGGGTAGCCATCAGACAAATGAAGCGATTTTAAATAGAACAAACGCCGTCCGCGAACTACTAATAACAATTAAATTCCGAAAGCTGTCCCATCTAGGTCAGATACTCAGGGGTGATCGTTACCGTATCCTTCAACTTATAATGAGCAAGAGAGAAGGCACTCTTTAGAATCGCCGAAGACAGAGCACAGCTCGCCATTGTGATTGCCAACATCAGGAGTACCTGATATGGCACCAAAAGAAGAAGAAGTATTTTGGTAATAAAAGATAATATAAAATTCACAGAAACGAGGGCCACATAAATTCTTTTTAACGAATAAAAAGCAAATTGATTTTATTGAAAAAAATATGAGATCATTTTTTTTTTTTAGTTTTGGTCTAACGCAATAAGAGATTGCGATCGGATCTGGCGGTTCCGGCATCGTTTGGCCACCCACCGGATCCGGCAATATCTATCGGTTCCGAACAAATTCTGCAAGAAAAAAAAATAAGAAAAAAATTTTTTTATTAAAGAAATACAAACATACATAAATAAAGTCACGCCTTTTTCCCATAGGGGTAGGCAGAGATCACTTCCTTCCACTTCCCTTTTGCCTGCCTGCCTTTTTTGACACTTTCTGGCTATTCATAAAGCTATGCAGTGCCCCATTCATTTGTTTTCCTGCCAACACCCTTCGCTCAATGTCACTGTCATACTTTCCATCTCTAGTAAAATTTGAACCCAAGTACACAAATTCATTAACTTGTTCCACTCTTTCTCCCTCAATCGAAACTCCACAGTTTGTCATGCTTTCTTCTCTTTCAAAAACCATTACTTTCGTTTTGCTCACATTTATTTTCATCCCTTTGATTTTCAGGGAATCATCCATAACATTAACCACCGCCTGCAACTCCTCTTCAGATAACATAGTCATAAATCATTTTTTTTTAATAACAAAGGATTCATTTAAATCCGTTTTCAGATCTGCAAGCCACACTTGGTATTTTTGTAGCAATAGTTACTTGCGGTCATCATTATCATTGTCACACAGCCTGTAGAATCCACTGCTGAACATAGGCCTTCCTCAATCGTTTTCAATGTTCCCGATCTTGTGCTGATTGAATCCAGTTTGTTGCAATTCTCCTGATATTATCAGTATATCGATCGTGTTGGAGGTCTGCCCTTACTTCTAAATTGATAATTATCAACCTGCGCTGCGGAGATGGTACTTAAAGAAGAAGAAAAATAAAATTAAATTGGTACCGAGTTTTCCATAAAAATCTAATTGGAAAAGTGCTCCATTCTTTGGCTTTGAAATACTTATCACACTTTAAAGAGAAGACAGACGTTTATGAAATCTCAAAAAATAAATATTTTACGTTATGAATACCTCAGTAGAATAGATAAAAGTTTATTGGTTAAACTTGGTATGTCACTCATGATATTGTGAAAATATGATGAAGTTTCGTGAATGCTTTCCTATATAGGAAAACGTATTATAATATTATATACCGGTAATGAAAACGGTTTTGTACCGTGTTTTTTGGCTATTATCGACAAAGAATATTTTGAGTTGTTCGTTACATCCAAATAAAGTCCGATCCTGGACTTGCCGTAGGCTAAATTTCTTGATGTGCCCGAATTTATGAAAAAGAAAATATTATGTCTAACTTGTCACGTGCCTATTTTTTCCCTTCTACAGTTCCATTATAATCGTGTCTCTGATGATTTTGTATTCCTTAGGTACTCGTAAGTAGGGTTGCGTACCGTATTTTGTTGTAACTTAAATATATCATTCGTTGTAAATAGTGATGCATACCTTGTAGTGATAGGATTCGATTGTTAATGGCTGTGGCATTTTTCGTTAATCGATGAAGATTGAGTGGGGGTTTTTGTTATTAGATTTTGCTTTGGTTTTTGGCCTCGATTGTTGTGTGTTGTCGGTTATATTATTGTTTGGTTTGCATTTCTGTGTGGATGGGGCTGGCTATCAACACGGACGAGTGCGATTCTTGGTGTGGAGCATGGACTTGCGAAGATTGTTGGTTAACGTGGGTTCCGTGTCATTTTTCTTGATATCCGGCCTGGGAAGTAGTCATTCGTTTGGTGACAGTCATTTGGTGGCAGTCTTGGGAGTGGTGTGGTGAGAGTTTTTGGGACGTTGTGATATTGGCAAGTGTGCAGAACCTCTACGGTTTTACTTTCATATCTGGCTGTATTTGGGCCATCTTAATTGGATTTTGAAGTAAAACCACTTAATTTTTTAACTTGACCATTATATCTTACCTTCGTTGTTGATATTTTGGATTTTGGTGTCGAGTTAAAATAACCGCATGCGGGATTTATTTGAGGGAAGCCATTGTTAATTAGCAGGTGCCGTTCCATAATCAAACCGGCCAGGAGTAGTGAATTCGTATATCCAAAGGTTATAAGTGATGTTTTTTTAAATATATAACGCCGTGACTTATTTTGACACCAAGATTAAGTTTTGTTTTAGTTTATTAATATAGTACATTGTTGGAAACTTATTTTGACACCACGATTAAGTTTTGTTTTAGTTTATTAATATAGTACATTGTTGGAAACTATTTATTGCATTAGATATATGCCAAAACTGAGTACTCTGATTTATTGTTAGCTGTTGATTTTGATTATATTTGTTATAAGTTTATTATTGAACTGAGTACTTCGATTTATTGTTGGCTGTTGATTTTGACTATATTTGTTATAATGTTATTATTGAACTGAGTACCTTGATTTATTGTTAGCTGTTGATTTTGATTATATTTGTTATAAGTTTATTATTGAACCGGGTACTCTGATTTATTGTTGACTGTTGATTTTGACTATATTTGTTATAATGTTGCTATTGAGCTGTGTACTTTGATTTATTGTGTGAGTAAAGTTTTCCAATATATTTTTGCTATAATTTTATTTATTTGGTTCACCATAATCTCAGTTGTTTATCGTGTGGCTCTGCTAGTGCCTATAAGACCTAGGGGTTTTCGGCTTGAACCGACTAAGTCGGTGGCGCGGCTCACTTTTATTTTATTTTTTTTCTTCTACCCTCTACGGCTGAGCTCGGGCATAATTTGCCAGTAGAGAGACCGCTGGCAGAGTACTCAATAGAGAACGAAAAAGACGTGGCAAACTTCAAACAATTGGATACATATTTAAAATTAAAGCACATTGGCAATAAAGTAGTGATATACTTTATCTTAAAAGTAAAAAAAAAACCTCTATTTCCCTTAAAATCAAATACAATGTACCCCAAATATATTAAACTACTGTATTTTGCATAAATATAGCAACAAATAAACTGAATGTTCCCGAACATCTATCTATTCGTTGAATTGCCGACTTACAAAGTACCTCTCTCTATTTATTATTAAAGCTCATAACAGCCCAAAGGAGTATTTTTATAGTCCCGACGTCCTTTTATTCCATTCTTCAGGGACAATAAGGACCAACTACACAGAGCCGTAAAAAAGTTAAAGGAATATATAAAAAAACTCTTCGTCGAAAAGGAAGCGTTTATTTAAAAATAAATGGCGCGGACGTTTTTATTATAATTATTATATATTTATAACATATCGTGCACGAATTCTTTCCGTTTGGTATAATATTACTTTTTTTGGAGTCTCCTTTTATCTGTTTAGCGTATGGTTCCTTTAAATGCAAAAAATGGAAGGATGGAATTATGACTCATCCAACGTAAAGTACTGATTTTTTAATACCTAGCAAACTTCGAGCAATTTCAATCATTAAAATTTATTTTTATTGTCAAGGCAATAGGATGAAACAAAGAAACACAATCATAATAAAAATGTCACATTATAATGTGCTCAGTATTCGTTCAATAAAATTATTTGTTTGTTATTGTTATTGGAACAAAGTTTCTTAACGCGGCTTACGGGTAGTAAAAATCGTCACGTAACGAAATGCATCCGTGGTTCAGTGGTAGAATGCTCGCTTGCCACGGACGCGGCCCAGATTCGATTCCCGACCGAACCATTCTTTTTGTGCTTTTACCATCTATTACGACGGCAGTTTGATAAGTCAGTGACTTTTTGAATTTCCCGCGCAATTACTCCAAATGCAACAGTGCTGCCGTCAACTATAATCTATGAGTGGGCAACTTTCTTATTTTAGCAAGCTACGTCGTGTAATTGGTGTTTGATAGCCGTTCAAAGCAGACAACCTCGTGAATTTTTACGAAAATGGAAAAAAGTGAATTTCGTGTGCTGATTAAGCATTACTTTTTACGTAAAAAATCCATCACTGAAACTAAGGAAAGACTTGATAAATACTACGGGGACTCGGCACCATCAATTTCAATGGTTAAGAAGTGGTTTACAGAGTTCCGTTGTGGTCGTACCAGCACTAGTGACGCCGAACGTCCAGGTCGCCCAAAGAAGTGATTACGCCGGAAATCGTCCATAAAATCCATAAAATGATTTTGGATGATCGGAGAATGAAAGTGCGTGAGTTGGCTCATGCTGTAGGTATCTCAACTGAACGGGTACATCATACTTTACACGAGTATTTGGACATGAAAAAACTCTCTGCGAGATGGGTGCCTCGATTGCTCACACTCGACCATAAGCGCAATCGTGTGACCACTTCAAAAAAGTGTTTAGTGATGTTCAGCCGTAATCCGGACGAATTTTTGCGCCGTTTTGTTACTGTGGATAAAACATGGATCCATTACAACACGCCAGAGACCAAGGAACAATCGAAACAGTAAACGTGGACCAAAGAAGGCAAAACAGAGTCTGTCAGCCAACAAGGTCATGGCCACAGTTTTTTGGGATGTACGCGGTGTCATTCACATCGATTACCTCAAGAAAGGTAAAACGATCACCGGCGAATATTATTCAAAGCTTTTGAACAGATTCGACGTTGATTTGAAGCAAAAAGGACCGCATTTGGCTAAGAAGAAGAAAGTGCTGTTCCATAAAGACAATGCACGTGTGCACACTTGTCTAGTCACGATGACCAAAATCCACGAATTGGGATACGAACTGCTACCCCATCCAGTATATTCTCCAGATTTAGCCCCCTGCTACTATTTTCTGTTTCCAAACCTAAAGAAATGGCTGGGCGGTAAGAGATTTGAGTCGAATGAAGAAGTCATTACCGAAACAAACGCGTATTATGAGAGGTTTGAAAAAACCTATTATTTGGAGGGAATAAAAAAATTAGAAAAACGCTGGACTAAATGTATCGAGCTAAAAGGTGATTATGTGGAAAAATAAAATGTTTATTTGCGAAAAAAAATTTGTTTTATTCAAAAAGTCACTGACTTATCAAACCGCCCTCGTACATAAGTTTTATAGTGAGAATAATAAATCGAACTAAAAAGCGAAAAATAAATTTTATTGTAAAAAAACTAAAAAACACGCTTTTAGAATTAATCAAACTAAAAAGTAAAAAAAATTCTAACATAAGAATAAAATTACTGACGCGAAAGTTAATGTCACTGTCAAAAAAAATTAATGTCAGTGAATGTCACTGCTTTGTATGAAATTTTTAAACTAACTCTGCGGTTCGGAATGAAAGCATCCCACGCTTTTAGAACAGTTACATAAATTTTCTCGTCAGTAATTTTGTTCCTGTTAAGAATTATTTTTTACATTTGTTTATTGTACATGTGATTTAAGTGTTTACTATTTATTTTACTATTTAAATTATAGGGAGACATAGTGAAATCATGTGTTTAGAGCTCAAAAGAGTATGGAAAGCGCAAACGTCAAAGTGCAAATAAAATACCAAAAAGCAATGCTCAACGCCAACAACGATTCCGGCCAAATCAAAATAAAACGAGCGAGCCTTACAATAGTCGCATATGATGTGTAACATTTAACATTTCACAACAGTGACCTTTAAATATTAAAATTTCGACAGAATCTTCATAGTTTATGTGGTAGAAAAAAATTATTTTCAATTATTATTATTTCAAGATGATTTTAAATAAATTTCAAACAAAAATTAGAACGGAAGTTGTACCACGCCTCGACAAAAAGGACTAAATGCATGATATGACCAAGAATCAGTTGAAAATATTGAAAATTGGATTTTTGGCAGACTGCTGCAAAATTTTTTTTTGAATTTCATGATTTTCTCTTATTTTTTCGATACGAAAAAAATAGAAAAACATGTGCTGAGTTTACCTCATAAATGTCATGTGAATTCGAGTTATAATGGAGAAAAGTTTAAAAAACACGGTTTCAAGAACGGTTAAAACTAAGAAAATCTCAACTTACCATCAATCTGCGATGGCTGGTCCGAAGAAAATTTCTTCCTCTTTCTCTTAAAAATCTTTTAAAGTGGATTGCTCTACTCTCGCTTTAATTCTGGCTTTTTTGACAACGTCACATCAATCTGCGATATCTGGTCCGAAGAAAATTTCTTCCTCTTTCTCTTAAAATTTTTTTAAAGTGGATTGCTCTGCTTTTGTTTTAATTCTGGATTTTTTGACAACGTCACTTGAGCGCTGAGTTTTTCGTCTCCGCAAACTCCACAAACTCCGCAAACAATTCAGCGCACCGAACATCTACTTCTACTAACTGCTGTATTTTTCTAACAACTACAAACTTTAAAAAATCACTTTACCACCATATGCTACACATGTTAAGAAATCAATTTTTACAAAAAAATCTATTTGTTAAACCAGTCACACGGGGTGAGCCCCTGAATGGTGAAGGAAAATATTTTAGATAATTTCTTTGATTGCAATTATTTTATCATCTTCTTTTCCTAGTATTTTGTAGCAACCCTTGTGATTAATAAACAATTTTTCATGGTTAAAAAAAATTTTTGCTCATTTTATTTGTCCAATTTTTCATGTTTTTGTTAAAATGTAGAGTTCGTTGACTTTAAGAGAAAACTAAGGGTTCACTGACACCACTTCGTGTCTGCGTCTTACTCTACATATGAAGTTGTGTTTAAGAAAAGCGAAAAATCCCCTATATATACGCGTATTGTCAAGTAATATGCAGCTGTTACCGAAAGACATGACTAGAATTAAAATTATGTCATTATTTTTATATAAAAAAAAGGATATTTCTTCACGGAATGCTGCACAATATGCTTATAAGGAATAAAGCACTGCGGAAATGTTTAAAGGATCAGAATGATCGCGTTTATACTACTCGGATTGACCTACATAAGTTCTATTTAAGCTATAATACGAGGGCGGTTTGATAAGTCAGTGACTTTTTGAATAAAACAATTTTTTTTCCGCAAATAAACATTTTATTTTTCCACATAATCACCTTTTAGCTCGATACATTTAGTCCAGCGTTTTTCTAATTTTTTTATTCCCTCCAAATAATTGGTTTTTTCAAACCTCTCATAATACGCGTTTGTTTCGGTAATGACTTCTTCATTCGACTCAAATCTCTTACCGCCCAGCCATTTCTTTAGGTTTGGAAACAGAAAATAGTCGCAGGGGGCTAAATCTGTAGAATATGCTGGATGGGGTAGCAGTTCGTATCCCAATTTGTGAAATTTGGCCATCGTGACTAGACAAGTGTGCACACGTGCATTGTCTTGATGAAACAGCACTTTCTTCTTCCTAGCCAAATGCGGCCGTTTTTGCTTCAAATAAACGTCGAATCTGTTCAAAAGCTTTGAATAATATTCGCCGGTGATCGTTTTACCTTTCTTGAGGTAATCGATGTGAATGACACCGCGTATATCCCAAAAAACTGTGGCCATGACCTTGTTGGCTGACTGACTTTGTTTCGCCTTCTTTGGTCCACGTTCACCCCGAGCAACCCACTGTTTTAATTGTTCCTTGGTCTCTGGCGTGTTGTGATGGATCCATGTTTCATCCACAGTAACAAAACGGCGCAAAAATTCGTCCGGATTACGGCTGAACATCGCTAAACACTCTTTTGAAGTGGTCACACGATTGCGCTTATGGTCGAGTGTGAGCAATCGCGGCACCCATCTCGCAGAGAGTTTTTTCATGTCCAAATATTCGTGTAAAATATGATGTACCCGTTCAGTTGAGATACCTACAGCATGAGCCAACTCACGCACTTTCATTTTCCGATCATCCAATATCATTTCATGGATTTTATCGACGATTTCCGTCGTGATCACCTCTTTTGGGCGACCTGAACGTTCGGCGTCACTAGTGCTGGTACGCGACCACAACGGAACTCTGTAAACCACTTCTTATTCTCATTGAAATTGATGGTGCCGAGTCCCCGTAGTATTTATCAAGTCTTTCCTTAGTTTCACTGATGGATTTTTTACGTAAAAATTAATGTTTAATCAGCAAACGAAATTCACTTTTTTCCATTTTCGTAAAAATTCACGAGGTTGTCTGCTTTGAACGGCTATCAAACACCAACTGCACGACGTAGCTTGCTCAAAATTAGAAATTTGCCCACTGATAGATTATAGTTGACGGCAGCACTGTTGCATTTGGAGTAACTGCGCAGGAAATTCAAAAAGTCACTGACTTATCAAACTGCCCTCGTATATGGTGGTATTAAATTATCTTATATTTATATTTGTAGTTTTAAAATTAGCTAATAGAGCCATTTATTTTTTGATTGTACATAATTGGGAACCTATTCCTTATGTATTTTATTTTATCTGCAGTGGTTATCGTAAAGAAATATTCATTGTTAAATAATAAAAAGTATTTCATATATATAACGTAATTGTAATTTTTTTAATATAGTTTCTGCCTTTATTATCGTTAGATGATTAATTTTGCTACCCAGTAACAGTAACACATTCAATACTTTAATATACTAAAACCTGGTCTCTTCTGTGTATTACCCCTATCGGTAAAAATTAACAGGATCAAAGAGAATACCCAGCAAAAGTGAAGGAATCGATGGGAAGAGAACAAACTAGCTGCAGACGTGCAAAAAATATACTCAAAATATACTTTTCTCAGTAAAGACTTATCTGGCAATATTATTCCTAACTGGGATAGTGACAGAACACTACAAAATACCAAAGCTAAGTAAAACAAGAGGCTAATTATAGCTTCGGTAGAAATGTCAAAACGGTTATAACAGGCAGAGACTCAAAAGGAAGGATACAAATAATGCAGAAATTACATGCTTGGGGTTGAAAACCAAAAAAATGTAGAAGCAGAAATACATTTCCAAAGAGATGAATCTCAATGAGCTTAAGTTAACAATGGCGATATCCAGACAGAAGTTGTAGCAATAAGTTACTGCGCAGATAAGTAAATAAGTCAAGACTCCAAGGATAAGAGGCTAAGCGGCTATAAAAGCAAGCACTTAACTACAAACTTGTCTGGGATGTCTGGAAAAAATTAACAAGTCTTTAGCCTGAGTACCACGCCATACAGTTTACAAGAGCAATAAAATGGCTGATTTACAAATCCGAGAAATGTGCAGAACCCTTTTGTGGCTATACACAAAGCGGTGGGAAAAAAGTATAACAGACAAACAACCAGAATCATTGTTGGGTTTCGGAAAGATTATTGTAGACCCAATTAAGACATGAACAACATAAAATTGGCAAACACATTCATATACAGGTTCTGCCGAAGAGATAAACCTCTGCACAAAAACTGTGCTACTAAAAAGGTGTTCAATGACAGGAGAGGAAAAACTACAAACCTTTTAATATATTGGGAAACTAGTTAGTAACAATGTCGGGTTAAGATAGGAATCTGTTGCACAATATAAGGGCACAAACAAGATAAATAAATCCGACTTGATATGAATAAGACGAGAAAATCGAACATTTGCTATGTGACCTGTCTACCAAGGTGTCAACTATAAAATTAATTCTGTGAGAGAGATGACCAACCTTAGCAGTCCCAAGATAATCCTTAATAATATCACTAACAGTTTAATAACAATAGGTTGGATTCCCAAAAAGAAAGGGACCCGATGTGAACAAGGTACCGGAGTGTACTGCACCAACATTCCATTAATTTCGTATTAAAGAATATTCAAATAATTTTCAGCTCCAAATACCAGATAATGTTATAAACGGGACTTTTAGTGGGTTAAACTCACTTTCTTCGGTAAATTTGTCGAATCACGGCTCCACTTTGAAAGTGCTTCAAATTTTTTTCTGTTGTTTTTTACCACTAGTATGTTTTTTTTTCTTTTTTTTTAAAAAAATAGTCGCAAAAAGGGTAGACCTATCGTGAGTGCCACGGACGGCCCGCACTGCGACTATTAGAAGGGGAAGGGATTATAGAAAGAAAATGATTGTGGGCACGCTTTTTAAAAAGTTGCAGGTCATAGTTCTCTGGAAAAACTGATTTTGGAAAAGAAGGATTATCGATGAAGATTGGTCCTTGTAGTGTCAATCTTGAGAGTAAATGGGTGAGACTGATCAGCGTGCCAAGTTCTTCAGCCGAATGTGGTCAATGGTGGTACAAGAGTTTTTATTTCTCTGGAGCATCTGCCATGGAAATATCTGTAAAGCAATGACTGGTCTGCAACTCTTCTTTTATGTTCTAGAGGATGAAGGGTATCTGTGAGAGTTGAGCTGTTTATCAAGCGAATGGCTCTTTTCTGAATGGAATCTAGAAGACGAAGAGAATGCCTTGTTGCTGAACCCCAAATGTGCGAGCAATACTCCAGTAGAGGTCGGATTTGAGCCTTGTACGTCGTCAACAGTTGATCAGGAGTAAAGAACTTTCTGGCTTTCCACAGAAAACCTAGCCTCTGGCTTGCCGACTTTGCGATGTTAGCAACATGGTCATACCAAGACATATTATTGGACACTGTGACTCCCAAAATCGAGATGGAGGGACTTGGTTCAAGGGTATTTCCGGACATTGTGATGGGATGATTTGAGGAATTCACTTTCTTGGAAAACGTGGCACTTTGTGTTTTTTGGGCGTTGAACTGAACAAGATTGTTGGTTCCCCACTCGACGATTGCTTTAAGATCTCTATTGATGGAATCAACCTGTTCCTGCCTGAGTCTATTTGTATCATTTACCGAAAGTGATCGATAGGATGTGAAATTTGAGTCAAGTGTGCTATCGTCTGCGAAACTGTAAATGGGGTTCGTGGTGGTTTTCAAGAGGTCGTTGATGTGTAAAAGAAATAAGGTGGGGGACAGGATGGAACCCTGGGGGACCCCGGCATTGATTTTAAACGCATCAGAAGAAATACCGTCAACTGCCACATGTAAGGAGCGATCTTGCATGAAGCTCAAGAGCCATTGGCGTAGTTTGGTTGTAGTATCCCAAGTAATATTAAGAAGGCGCATGGCTTTGGACTCCTAAAAGAAATTAAAAAAGCGATAATATTAAATGCATGATATAAATGATATTATCCAAGTTCCTAGTGGGTCCCAGTGAGTTCCAGTAGTAACGACATACAAACAAAGGTTTACAGACTTTTCTAATACGTCCCCGCATTTTCGTTCTTCACCAGGTAATGTTGGTAATAAGTAAGGACGTCAGGTTAGGTTAGACCAATTTTTTTTACTTTTACTCAATTAATACCGATTATTATCAGCCAAACCTAACGTCCTAACCTAAACTTCAACAGTACATAATGAAGAATTTTGGAAATGCGGGGACGTATTAGAAAAGACCCCAATATTTAGATTGCATTAAAATTCTGGGAAAGTATAGTCTTCTACTCGCGTATAATGATAGTTATTATCCTCGATAATAATAGCTATCATTATACGCTCGTTTAAGAATATAGGGTTCCAGAGCCATGCGCCTCCCTAATATTACTTGAGATACTACATACTAGTGGTAAAGAACGATAGAAAAATTTTTGGAGCACTTTCGAGGTAGAGCCGTGATTTGACAAATTTACCCTTTCTTCTTCTTTCCTATATTCTTTCATCTAATTACTTTAAAATTCATACAGACTAAAATTATTGTAAGAATTTAGTAAGCTAGTCGGTATAGGGACATCACATCCAATGACAAAGATGTTTCAGTACTTTCCCGACCAATCTAGAATTTTCGTTAGAATAGTCTGGGTACGTTTAGAAACTTCTTGTCTTTTCTGGTTTTAACGATAATAATATAAATTGGCCTTCGTTCGCGGAAAAGAGTCAGTTTTCTAAAGTTATTGATTGTGTTCGCTAGTTGCTTAAATTGTATTGAAAAGTTATAAATAAATGTGTATATAAATGCGAACCCTAAGTGTGAATTTAAGTAAAAACGTTACACTATTAACAATTTTGTGGTGTGGATTATTTACATTAACAAAACAAAGTTTGAACAACGTTAAGGGTACATTTTTTCAAAATTAATTTTAATTGGCAGTATTATATAATCTTAATAGCATTAGTAAACAAATGTTAACATCGTCTTTAAAGTATCTATATCGTTTACTTATACTTATCTAAAGAGACCCTTTAGTCCTTCCTGTATAAACAAACACAATCAAAATCACGTTATAGAAGCCTCGATACATACATAAATGATGTGAAACCGATCTATTTTACAATACACCAAAAACAAACACGATCTCATCCAACATTGCAGAGTAAAGTCAGCACTGTTGCACGTCTAGTATACAGCACACATTGCTATAGTTATGAATGTAGACGGATGAAGTCAAGCGACTTTATACAAGGTGTTTTACATATTTCAATAATACATCTTAAAAATCCTGAATAAAATAAACGTATCGTACATATTACTGAAATAAATTTTAATATTTTCCCATGAACATAAATTACATTTGTAGCGAAAAATTAATTTCGTACAACTTTTTTGTGTGATACTATCGGCTGCTCTAAATTCGGTAGGGTCGTGGTTTGAGAAAAATTATTGAATTAGATAAGTCATATTTTTTTTAAATCAATTGTTTATTCATAACCTCTGGATAAACATAAAACAATTACAATATATACAATGCTTATTGTATTAACAATTAGTTATTGACGAATACAAAGAAAAAGACTTTTATTAAAAGTACAAAAACCTTGCAATGTAGTAAAAGTTTTTGAATAGTAAAACATTTTATAATGATGTACAAAAAACCAAAGAAATTATTATTTAAATCATGAACAAAATGGTAAAAGAAATTAAAAAATGCTAGATAAGTTACTTTATAAAGTCAAATTTTTATTAAATTCAAAAGAAATTTTACTTAACTACCAGATGACATAAATTTAGAGTTCATATATACATATAGTCACGCCATTTTCCCGTAGGGTAGGCAGAGACAACTTCCTTCCATTTGCTACGGCTCTTACACACATCTTTTGCTTCTTCTACTTTCATCAGTGTTCTCATGCATGCTCGTCGGTTGTTGGTACTCTTGACCTGGCCTTTATTCAAAACAATGTTGATCTGATCGAGATATGTTCGCCGAGGTCGACCTCTACTGACTTGTCAATTCACACTCGCATTATAAATTTGTTTCGTCAATCTTTCTTCATCCATCCTTTTTACGTGTCCAAACCACAAAAGCATTCCTTTATCTATCTTTGTAACCACATCTTCTTTTACACCACAGCGTTCTCTTATCTTACTATTTTTTACTATATCCAACCGAGTCACTCCGGCTGTACTTCTTAGACTACTCATCTCCGCAGCATTAATCCTATTTTCATGCCAAACCCAATATTCAACACCATACATAAGTGTAGGAACCAACACACCTCTATGCACAGCCAGACGTGCCTTTTTTGATACTTTCTGGCTGTTCATAAATATGTTCATCGTAATGTTAAAAAAAAATTTTACGGGTTGCTCTCTGGGAGTGCCGGCAGAAGTGAAAACTTAAGTATTAACGCGCGTGAAAATATTATTTTTAATCTGAAAAATATTGTCTCCAGATTTCCATAGTTTATAAATAATGCATTATTTTTATTAACGCTTTATTATAAATCATATATTAAACATCAGTACCAGATTTGAATGTTTTCGATTTCTTTCTTCCGCTTTTTGCTTGATCTTCTTTCAATATGGCGCTTTTCTTCGTTCCTCGACTTTTTCGTTTTCGGCTACCTCGTTTTCGGTTTTGTCGCTTTTGGCTACGTCGTCTACGGCTTCTGCTTCTATTTTTTCTTCGTCTTCGAGCCTCCGTTATCGGCAAACCAAAACCTAATTTAAACCTTCCCCCGTTCTCTTTGATCAAACCAGCTTTCAGTCCAGTTTTTAATGCTTTTTTAACACAAATTGATGCATTTTTTAACGGCTTCTTGCACTGATAAGTTATTTGATCTAAAATTTTGTCGGGGGGAGAACCATTAGAGTCATTAAGACACGCTATGGTGTCCATAACATCTGCTAAAAACGACACCTCTCCTTGGACCATTTTAATGCAGCAAAAGCAGAACTTAATCAATAAACTAATGAAAAGCACTTAAATTTTAAATTTAGCTACTAAATTAATTTGTCAAAATGACATAAAAAATGTACTTGAATTTGTCAGTTTGTTGAATAATGTTGCCAAGTTACCAGTCAAGAAAAGTCGCATTTTATATTGCTCCAGTGAAATACATCCGTCTTACGAATTTTCGATCAGGCCACGTGTCCTGACGCGAGTTTAACATTTTTTACCCATTACAAAAAAAGTTCACAGCGTGCCATAAGAAGTTATCACTTCAAAAAATAAATTATGGTGTAAATAGGACTCTAGTAGCGAAATTATTGGTTTAAGTGCGAAAATAATAGCATGTGTTGCCTTCTTCACTTTAAATTTTAGCATTTATGCATCTAGGCATGCTTTTTATTCAATTTTAGATGAAAACTTAAAGAATTTTGGTGGCCACTGCATAACTGGATTACCAACTTAATAAAGATAATCGAATACCTCCCCAGGTATGTGAGGTTAATCGTTGTCTTGCATTAACAGGAAATCGGGTTCCAAAAAGAACCGAAAAGCATCACATGTTCTATTACAATACTCTTAAGGTAGTAATTAGTATTCATGAATCTTGTACTAATAGCAGCTAATTCTGTACAAGCGTCAAAGCATATACCACATCAGAACATAACAGAGCCACTGCCGTATGGAATCCTTGCAGAGATATTGCAGGAAGCAAACCTCTCTTCCGATCTTCGCTAGACTTGTTAACGATTATCTGGATGTTTTAGGCCAACCCTAGTGTCATCTGTGAATAAAACTTTTTTCCAATTATTCACATACCAATTTTGATGAGATCTCGCAAAACATAACCTGGCAACTCTGTTCTCTCCAGTAAGCAAGGGTACAGTGGCTGGTCTTCTACTGTTTTATTCAGCTTTATTTAACCAACAATATCCCTTATCCGGCAAAACTAAGGCGCGCACTTTCTCCTGTTCAGTTAAATTTCTTGTTCGATTCATTTTTATAATTTTTTGGAGTCAAATATTACAGTCCACCACAAAAAACGTATTACTTTCAGAAAAAAAGCAATGTAGGTATAAGCTTACTTTTAACGAAAATCTTTCGTGAATACTGTACAAATTTATTTGTCTCTAAAACTGTAAATATAAACAAATTGTTTTAATAGCTGCACAGGTCTACAAGATTCTGTTGCTAGGCAGCTGGGGGTCATTTCTTATTTTGCTGCGTGGAATTCGAATTAGAGATCATAATTGGGCCATCACGTCATAATTTTAAGATATTTGAGGTTATGTATTTATAAAATGGGATGATTGGGCTACTTTTGAGGCTTTGCATGAGACGCTTTGGCTTTTTTTTAATTGGATCATTTACCACTACTTTTTTTTTCTGTAAAATAAGCTATTAAGCGGTTAGTTATGATTTTTTTGCAAAATTACAATCATTTTAAGTTAGAAAATTATCCTAAAATGTGCTGAGCATTTACATTACCTCTCAAAACCCTAGGGTGCAGTAATTTTAAGTATCAATATCGTTTTTTTGCACTCTGCAATATTCGAAATAAAATGTTTTATTTTTTGACAGGATATTCGTAATTACAGCCCCCGAAAACCCCCAATTAAATTTTTTTTGTACGTTTGGAAAGAATAATTTAAATTTTCTGACTTTTTCATACCAATTGCCCATAAGGAAAATTAGCCAGTGAAAAATGTATGCTTCCATGGAATCATGTAAATACTCATGACTTTGTTAAGATATATTTTATAATCTAAAATGATCCTAACTTTACATGAAAAATTTGTAGTTGACTGCTTAATTGCTTATTTAAAAGGGTAAATGTAGTTTTTAATAAGGTAACGAGAAAAAAAAGGCCAAAAAATTTGGGCATATTGTACGTAAAGCAGCCATTAGACCCATTTTTTGAGTGTATAACCTCAAATATCTGAAAATCCTAATATGATGGCCTAATTTTGAACCCAAATATGGATTCTATACAGCAAATAATTTCGAAAATGATCTACAACTGCCTAACAACGAACAAGATCCCATTTTTTGTAGACCTGTGCTGATATTAATAACGAGACAAAATATGCATAGCCTGCCATTTAAATACTTGATAAAGTTTAAAAGCGGACGTGAGATAAATTAATTTTTTAGATAATTTTATATTGTTACGGTAATTTTGTTCAGTAGCTTATTATTTATACCACGGAAATATCAAAGCTTTGATTATTCCCTTTAACCTTTTGGGTCAGTAATTTAAAAGGGCGTAAAAAACTGATTTTACAAATGTGTCTACACTTACAAGTTCCAGAAAAACCCTAAATATTTACGTCAAATTGGTTAGGTGAAAATAATCGTAAAATTAGAGCCACCCTGTACGCGTGTACAGTGATTTACTCAGGTGGGTGGTCCGTGTAATTGAATGTTCGGTCGCAGCGTGCCGTGCCGCTAGTGCTTGCTAGCTCCATCTCGTTCTCGGTTGGTATTAAAGTCGATAATTACAGGTTCCTGTTTTACCTGCGCATTTATTTTGGGAAACAAGACCTCACGAGACCACGACCGCCACTCAAATTATATGTTTATCATCTTGTTTCGGAATTGATATATTGTTTTTGGGAATCGCCTTGGCGAAGATAAATCAACAAGATGATTTATGGGTGTTTTTTTTTAATTTACCTTGATGCATAGACCTATTTTTTCGTCAAGCGTTCGATGTATGTAGGTTAGCAATATTAGGCTCTAATATTTACGCGAAAAACTAAAAAAAAAAACAAGAAAATTAAGACGAAATCAAAAGAGAGGTAATTTTGGTCAAATAATTTGGTGCCTACAGCTCAAACTTTGTAAAAAACAAATTAAAGATTTTTTTGGGCTTCTAAGAGGAGCCCACACTGTAGCTTTAAGCTAATTGTGTTTCACTGCTACCACCTTTCAGCCAACTGGTCTTCTGGCTAATCTTAATCCAGGTTAAGCTTTTTACTTTTTACTGTTTCCTCCTCATCCTCACACGGTCTTCATATTGGGTTTTCCAAAAAGATCCCTACATTAGGCAGATGTTCCTCAGACAAAAGTGCCCCGTAACGAGCTCTATCAACAACCTGAGCTTATTCCTGACCAGCTCCAAAGCCTGAATAGCAAGTTAAAGGTTTCGTTGCTCTGTCATTATATTGCTGTGACTCAGACAGCTTTTAGCAATTTCTAGCCAGCTTCCTTTTTGCTGCCTTGTTCCAAGACTTGCCAGCCTTACAGATCCTACCATAAAGTTTTACTTGTTATCTAGAAGACACGTTGACAATTAAAATATCACATATGACATTCTTCGAACAGTCAGATTTTAAATAAGACCTATCTTCTTTTACTGATTAAGTGTAGCACAAAAAAGATCCTGTACAAGCGTCGCATCAGGGTAAAAAATGCCGAGTAAAATCTTCGAGCAGCGCTTTAATTAAAAATGCCTGGCACTTAAATCCTAATAAACACCTAAAGTAATAAATGTTAACACAGGTGTACGAAGAAAATTGTATGTCCTTTTCAGTAATTTTTATGAGGTAAAAGAGGTTTTTGGAGCGCCGAAAATCATCGGTAAAGGAAGATGAATAAAAGGGACTCTTTAAAAAATAACGAAATTGTAAAGAAATTTGAAGAAATCGTTAAAAAGAATCGACGTTTAACGTATTATAATGTTGGCAGACATGGGCAACATCATTAGGGAAACAATTAAAAAGATGTTGCACGTGATTTGGACATGAACAACGAAGATGATTCCAAAAAATGTTTTTTAGGATCAAAAGTCGCTCACGAATAAATTTGCTTTGACACAAAAAGTTTAAACTTTTTCGGATTTGCTAAAAAATGTGATCACCTGCGATAAAACTCACTTCACTTCTAATAGGTATCTGAAAAGCACCTGAAAATTTACTAGATACTGAATAATTTTAGGAAGGGTCTGAGTACTTAATTGTCAAACCTCGTATGTTCCATAAGATTTTTATCCATTAATTGGAAATGAGAAGAGATAATTTATACATACATACATAAAGTCACGCCATTTTCCCGTAGGGGTAGGAAGAGACAAATTCCTTCCATTTGCTACGGCTCTTACACACATCTTTTGCTTTCTCTACTTTCATCAGTGCTCTCATACATGCTCTTCGGTTGTTGGTACTCGTGACCTGGCCTTTCTTCAAAACAATGTTGATCTGATCGAGATATGTTCTCCGAGGTCGACCTCTACCGACTTCCGTCCATTCACACTCGCCTTATAAATTTGTTTCGTCAATCTTCCTTCATCCATCCTTTCTACGTGTCCAAACCATCTAAGCATTCCTTTATCTATCTTTGTGGCCACATCTTTTTTTACACCACAGCGTTTTCTTATCTCACTATTCTTAACTTTATCCAACCGAGTCACTCCGGCTATACTTCTCAGACTACTCATCTCCGCAGCATTAATCCTATTTTCATGCTTCTTCTGCCAAACCCAACATTCACTACCATACATAAGTGTAGGAACCAACACACCTCTATGCACCGCCAGACGTGCCTTTTTTGACACTTTCTGGCTATTCATAAAGCTATGCCGCCATTCATTCATTCATTTGCTTTCCTGCCAACACCCTTCGCCCAATGTCACTGTCATACTTTCCATCGCTAGTAAAATTTGAACCCAAGTACACAAATTCATTAACTTGTTCCACTCTTTCTCCCTCAATCGAAACTCCACAGTTTGTCATGCTTTCTTCTCTTTCAAAAACCATTACTTTCGTTATGCTCACATTTATTTTCATCCCTTTGATTTTCAGGGAATCATGCATAACATTAACCATCGCCTGCAACTCCTCTTCAGATAACGTTAATATATTTATATATTTAGGCTAAGACCGTGGTCTTCACTCATTTTTTGTATTCTTTCCATGACGCGCTGCAGTTCGTCTATGTTGTTGGCTAGTATGACTGTATCATCAGCATATCGCGCTTTTTTGATTAAATCTCCGTTTATCTGTATACTCTCTGTTGCCTCTTTCAATGCTTTTCCAAATATTTTTTCCAAGTAAATATTAAAAAGGAGTGAAGACAGACTACCGGT
This sequence comes from Agelastica alni, assembly GCA_950111635.1. Lineage (NCBI taxonomy): Eukaryota > Metazoa > Arthropoda > Insecta > Coleoptera > Chrysomelidae > Agelastica > Agelastica alni. The sequence goes on from OX467718.1 coordinate 12,169,858, forward strand.
TGTTCAGTTTTATCTTAGCAGTTTGCCCCCAATACATGTTTGCTATTATTCGGATATCTTTATTATCGATAGCTTTGGCAAAGTCAATAAAGCAAAGATATGGTTCTTTGTTGACATCTCTACATCGTTGGATAAGAACTTGTAGACTAAAGATAGCTTCTTTTGTCCCAAGTGCATTCCAAAATCCAAATTGGGAATCACTAATATTTTCTTCACATTTATTGTATATTCTGTTGTGGATTATTTTCGTGAAGACTTTTGTGATATGATTGATGAGGCTGATGAGTCGGTGTTCATCACAGGTTTGTGCGTTTGGTTTTTTCGACACTGTGATGAAGGTTGATTGAAGCCATTCTTTGGGTATTTCACCTCTATTATAGATATCATTAGCTTTGTAGTTCTTGAGAGATAGAATAGCTTTTACAGTTTTGGATTTCATAATTGAGTTTCCCCCTTAGTAATGAGCAAACTAATGATAGGCACAAAGTAATAAAATATTTAAGTTTGATTGTTTGTTTTAGCAAAGTACAATAATTCTTCAATAATCTTCAACCTAACCTTTCCACTTGTTTGTTTGTCGTCATAGACTAAGACGTCTAAACTAGCGCCAAAATGGCGGGCTTTTAAAGTGCTTATGTCAGTTGGTTATTTAACTTTTTTTTAAAACTTTAAATTAATTTGTTAGCGTTGAAAATGTTGTTACTATTATAGTACATATAGCGATGTAAACTATCGAATAAACAGTTATTAAAAATGTAACTCAATACCGAAATAAAATTTATCTACCAAAATTTTGATATATTAATACTGGGCGCAGCATATTGCTAAGAAAAGACGTTATTTTTGAAATTATTAATACGTGACAGTTTTTAGTAAATAATTTTTGATTCGTGCAATGTTCAAGCGAAAAAAACAAATGGCCATAAACGATGAACGACCCCGCAACAATACCATAAGCGACATTCATAAAAATACCAGTCGTGAGACACCGAACGTCCCCCTTCCGAAATGAAAATAAAATTTAAATTAAATTTAATATACCACAAATAAACTATATCCGCGTTACTCTACGACAAACCACAATTTTATTTATTACACCATTATATCCATTTATCTTGAATCTTAAAATGGAAAAGCACCCTGTAAATAAACCAAAGTGACTCCCGTCACATTCGAAAATGGTCAATAATTTTGTGAGACGATGTACGGCTCTACATTTTTTTCTTACTATCTTTCGAGAATATGTGTGGCAGCGTGTGGGTGTGGAACCATGTACGAGAAAATTATCCACTGACATATTACTCTGCTTGCTGGAAATAATGGTACTTTGGTGTTCCGAGATCGTAAACTGGATGTATGACATTCGATTTGTGGGTAAAATTATATTGAAAATGCTGGAAGTAATTTACAGGTGTTTCTGTAAAGATTGCTGGGAATCGCCTTTGCAGCTACGACAGGGATAAATAATTCGACTCTCATTTTTATGTTTGCTTCAAACGTATATTTTTCATTTTACTCGATGCGATCAAAGTTTAAAAAAATTAAAAAAAAAAAAATTGGACTATGAAAGGCTTCAAAGCGATTTCATCTAAAGTGAGGCATAATTTTACCAATCAAAGTGGTGATAACGGCTATTGAGTATTGATGAACGTTTACTGTGTTGCATTTTTTTTGTTACTAAAAATAGTCGCAAAAAGGGTAGACGGCCCGCAATGCGACCATTAGAAGGGGGAGGGATTATAGAAAGGAGATGATTGTGGACCCGCTTTTTAAAAAGTTGCAGGTCATAGTTCTCTGGAAAAACTAATTTTGGAAGCTTGTTCCATTCTGTAGTAGCCCTGTAAAAGAAGAATTCTTGATGTAGATTGGTCCTTGTAGTGTCAATCTTGAGAATAAATGGGCGAGACTTATCAGCATGCCGAGTTCTTCGGCCGAATGTGACCAGTGGTGGTACAAGAGTTTTTATTTCTCTGGAGCATCTGCCATGGAAATATCTGTAGAGTAATGTCTGGTCTGCAACTCTTGTTCTATGTTTTAGTAGGTGAAGGGTATCTGTGAGAGTTGAGCTGTTTATCAACGGAATGGCCTTTTTCTAAATGGAATCTAGAAGACGAAGAGAATGCCTTGGTGCTGAACACCAAATGTGCGAGCAATACTCCAGTAGAGGGATTATAAGTGTGTATTATGTTATTGTAGAGTGCCATGAAAAACAAAAATATTGCTATAATTTTAGTTAACAGCATCAACAGGGAGACTTCCGGTACAACCGGAAGTAGTTGGAGGCTCTAAATATTTTAGATCAATTCGGCACTTCAAATTTTTAGATTTTAATTATGTCAAGTTTCTCATAAACGTCCAATTGGAACTCCTAAAGAATCACCCTGCATAAATAATCAGGGAGAACACAGAACTAATTAATTTATTTTCTTCTTCTTACAGTGTCCTGCTTTCTTGAGCGTTGATGACTCCCATATTGACTACTTCTTTGTATCTATCTCTATCTTGAGCTGCGTGGAGAAGTTCCTCAGCAGTCCATTGTCGGAGATTTCGAAGCCAGGATAGCTTTTTCGGCCTATCCATTTTTCCCCTCGATCTTGCCATTCAGAATAAGCCGAAGCAGACTATAACGTGGTCCACGCATCACATGTCCATTTCAGTTTGCGGCGCTTGATGGTAGTAAAGAGCTCTCTATCGTGCCCTATTCCGATGAGTACATTCTCGTTGTTAGTTCAGCTTGTCCATGGAATATCGAGCATCCTTCTGTACAGCCACATCTCGAATGCACTGATGCGGTCAATAATTTTTTGGTGAAGCGTCCATGTATCGGAAAATTCACAAAATAGACCATATATAGCACTTAGTAAACCTTTCCAGCAGTTGCTAGGCACACAGTGGCTTGAGTTTCAGAAATGCTCTTCTAGCTATTTCTATTTTAGCCTTAATTTCTTCATTTGGATCCATCGACTAATTGATCCAGCTTCCAAGATATTTACAGTGCTGAACTCTTTCTATATTCTCGCCATCAAGTGTTATTCTTTCCGGGCCAACATTCATTTTGCTAACAACCATAAGTTTGATTTTTTTGACATTAATTTTCAGTCCCCATCTATTACTTTCTCTGTTTATCTTGTCTAACATACATTGTACTTCTTTCAATGATTCAGCTAGGAGCACAGTATCATCTGCGTATCGAATGTTACTAATGGTTTCGCCTCCAATCTTTATTCCTTCACCAGATTGTGTTGCCCCTTTAAATATATTCTCCGTGTAAAGGTTGAAAAGTGTACGAGACATAATACAACCCTGTTTCAAACCTCTCTTTACAGGTATCTGAGTGGTCTCCTCTCCATCTAGTTTTACCGTGGCTGATTGATTCCAGTAGAGAGAAAATAACAAACTTATATCATTATTATTTATGTTAGGTAGGAATAAAATTGAATTTAAATTTAAGTTTAATATTTTAGGTTATTTTTAATATTTTTGTCAAGAATATTTTCTTAAAAAAAAAATAGGTCATGGTGTTAGTAAACTTTGCAAAATTAACTCTTGTTAATTTATCCACTGCAAAACTTTTTTAGCACAGAATAAAATTATTTTCATGTGTGTATTTATGTAATTATAAAAATGAAGCAACACGCTAGTCGGTGAATTTTCGTACTCTTTTATTACGGTTGGGTAAAAATTCCGAAGACCATTCGTCGCTTTCGTTTTTTTAATTTCGTGCGGTGACGCTGTCTCTGTTTTAATTATTCCATTGTTTCAGCAATTTTCTTAATTGCCGGCATTTTGAAAGTAAACTTTCCGTTTTTGCGACTCTCTGCCATATGGTCTCTCTTGGTACGAACAACAGACATTTCTCTTGAACATCTGTTCTTCGCTATTTTCTGATACGAGAAAGGTCGTCGATGTTTCACCCCAATATTGACTTTTGTAATTGCATCCCCCCTTTTTCTTCTTTTTATACCTTTGTATTATGATGTGGTAAATTAATCATCGTAGTGCCATAACGGTAACGGTGTTTGTCTTGATCGTACCATATGGACGTCACTTGGTCACTGATTATTTTTGGCAATAAAGAATAACTAGTGGAACTTTTGACTTGTCAACATTTTTATGTGCAAAAAAATAACAATAGCATATTTTTTATTTATTAATAATTCAAGACAAATAATTCAGTCCAATTTATACAGGGTGTTTCATTGGGAAACGGAAAAACGTCAACGATGGATAAAGGACACCAATATGGTTCTGAATATACCATACTTAATGGGTCTCACAAGTTTTATTATCGAGATATAGGGTGTTTTATTAATTTTACCCTTTCTTTGTGGGGTTATAACTTACAAACCACCCAAATTTTTTTTATGATATTTGGTTCACACGTTTTCATACTACTTTACACCTGTCGGTCAGGTGAAAAATCCAGGTCCAAATTTACAATAATTCAATATATTTTTGGGTCCTAAAAAGGCACTCTGTATTTTCGAATTTCCAAAAACCGCTTGCATATTATAGAAGAGCATAAAAAGCTGAATCGAACTGTGTGCTTCTTATTTTTCCGCATGCTCTTTCTCTACTAAATTTCTGAATTTGCATTAAGAGTTTGGTGAATTATGTAAAGTGTGGAAAAATATAATATGAATTTAATTTATTCAATTTTTAAATATCCAATTGCATAAAACCCTTAAATTCAAATTCAGAAAGTTAGTAAAAAAATAACATAAATGAAAAGTACATAGTTTGTTTTACTTTTTTGTGCTTTTTTCAAATATTCAAGCAGATTTTGAAAATCTGAATATGCAGGGTGTTTTTTTGAGGACCCAAACTATGTTAAATTTTTGTTAAAATCTGTGCTGTGTGTATTATATTTTGGGATGGAAGCCTGGACGCTGAAGGTAACCGACATGAGAAGACTAGAGACATTTGAGATGTGGATATATCGAAGAATATTAAAGATTTCATGGGTAGAGAGAATAACCAACGCGAAAGTAATGAGACGTACGCATAAAGAGAGAAAAGTAATCTCAACAATTAAGAAGAAAACTGCTGTTTATGGGAATGCTACAAATTAATATGCAGGAAATAATCCAAGGAAAGAAATCTGCAGGAAGAAGTCGAAAATATCTCTAACAGATGACTCATTAAGCTTATAGTAAGAAACTCATTACATTTTCTAGCATTCGGTTTTTTGGGAAGGACAATAAATTCAGATTTCAGCCATTCCACGAGTATGTCGCCCTTATCATATATTTTATTAAACTGCCTTGCATTATTTGTTGCAGAATTAGTGATGTCTCAATGTTGCAGTGTTAATCCAATATATCGTTCTTCGGTCTACTGGAGATTTGCTGGCTTATGTCACTCAGCTCTGGACAAACACTATTGAAAAGTTTGGTGAATCCCGTGCAATAGCCTTTGATATATCTAAAACCTTTGATCGCGTTTGGCACCAGGCATTTTTAAGTAAATTATCTGCCTACGGTCTCCCAACCAAACTGCGCCAATGGCTCTTGAGCTTCATGCAAGATCGCTCCTTACATGTGGCAGTTGATGGTATTTCTTCTGATGCGTTTAAAACTAATGCCGGGGTCCCCCAGGGTTTCATCCTGTACCCCACCTTATTTCTTTTACACATCAACGACCTCTTGAAAACCACCACGAACCCCATTTACAGTTTCGCAGACGATAGCACACTTGTCTCAACTTTCACATCCTATCGATCACTTTCGGTGAATGATACAAATAGACTCAGGCAGGAACAGGTTGATTTCATCAATAGAGATCTAAAAGCAATCGTCGAGTGGGGAACCAACAATCTTGTTCAGTTTAACGCCCAAAAAACACAAAGTGCCACGTTTTTTACTCCTGATCAACTGTTGACGACGTACAAGGCTCAAATCCGACATCTACTGGAGTATTGCTCGCACATTTGGGGTTCAGCACCAAGGCATTCTCTTCGTCTTCTAGATTCCATTCAGAAAAGAGCCATTCGCTTGATAAACAGCTCAACTCTAAAAGCTACACTTCACCCTCTAGAACATAGAAGAAGAGTTGAAGACCAGTCATTGCTCTACAGATATTTCCATGGCAGATGCTCCAGAGAAATAAAAACTCTTGTACCACCATTGGCCACATTCGGCCGAAGAACTCGGCACGCTGATCAGTCTCACCCATTTACTATTAAGATTGACACTACTAGGACCAATCTTCATCAAGAATCCTTCTTTTATAGGGCTGCTACGGAATGAAATAAGCTTCCAAAATCAGTTTTTCCAGAGAACCATGACCTGCAACTTTTTAAAAAGCGTTTCCACAATCATTTCCTTTTTATAATCCCTTCCCCTTCTAATAGTCGCAGTGCGGGCCGTCCGCGGCCCACACGATAGGTCTACCCTTTTTGCGACTATTTTCATAAAAAAAAAATATCGTCGGTGAGACTGCAAAACCGTGTAACAGCAGTCTGCAATACCGCATATTTACATTTTCGCATATTTACATTCATCACGCTAGAAGCTCAACCTATCAGCAAAAAAGTAATAGAAAAAGCACTAAGAATGGCAAAGCACCGGGCCCTGATGGACTGCGAAGTGAGATAGTAAAATTGCTAGGCGATATGGGAATAACAACGATAACAAAACTCTTCAACACAATATACAATACGGGCATTATTCCAACCGACTGGCTGAGGTCAACTTTTGTTACAATCAAACAAGAAAAACAGAGCTACAAAATGTAGTAACTACAGTACCATCAGCTTAATGAGCCACCTTCTTAAAATATTCTTGCGTATTATTTATTCGAGAATATATCAAAAATAAAAAGCGAGCATCGGCAGAACTCACTTTGGATTTCGATCAGGATTGGAGTTCAAGTACTAATACAGCGCTGCCGAGACGTTGAGTCTGACGTGTTCGTGTGCCTGGTGGATTTTGAAAAAGTATTTGACAAAGTGCGACATGACAAACTTATGGAGATACTCAAAACAACTGGTATTGATGACAAAGATATACGCTTGAGAGGTAATTTATATTTGCAGCAGTCTGCCAAAGTCAGAATTAACGGTCACCTGACGGAAGATGTTGAAGTGAAGAGAGGTGTGAGACAGGGATGAATATTGTCTCCACTCCTTTTTAATTTATACTCTGAAGAGTTATTTGGGCAGGCTCTAGGAGACACGGATTTGGGAGTTGTGATAAATGGACACATTCTCAACAACATAAGATACGCGGATGATACTGTAATACTCGCGCAGTCCATCGATGACCTACAGAGACTTATTAATAGGGTAACTGAAGCTTGCGAAGTATTTGGTTTGAAAATAAACACGGCAAAAACCAAATACATGCTTATAAGCAAAGGAATCAAGTTGCTAGTGTCTACGTCAACGGAACACAATTAGACAGAGTCTCAAGTGCGAGCTTCCTTGGTTGCAGGATAAACGAGGACTGGGATCCATCAGTTGAGATCAAAATACGTATTGAGTGTGCCCGGGCAACATTTATTCGCATAAAAAAACTTTTTATTAGTCACGATCTATCGATTGCCCTGCGAATGAGGATGATTAGAGCATATGTCCTTCCAGTTCGTTTGTATGGGACACTAATAGAAGCCACGCTTAAACGTCTACAAGCTTTCAAAATGTGGTTGTACAGGAGAATGCTAAGAGTAAGTTGGGTGGAAAAGATCACAAACGAGGTGCTTAGAAGATACAGAAGTGATCAATATTGTAAAACAACGAAAACTTGAATATTTCGGACATATTATGTGACACCCAGAAAAGTATGACATTCTACATCTTATAAAACAGGGTAAGATTAATAGTAAGAGACGCCCCGGCAGACGAAGAACTCCCTGGCTCAAAAATCTCTGACAGTGGTTTGGTCTCACCACTATACAACTTTTCCGAGCGGCTACCAACAAAATAATGATTGCAAACATAATAGCCAGAATGATCGCCAACGATCGTTAAACGGTCAAGGCACCTAGAAAAAGAATATTTACAAGAGGAAGAAAAAACTAATTACCTTGGCTATTATTAAACATAACAGTAAATCAGAAACACGCGCCACTCGTGTCAAGACTTTTTCTAGCATTCGGTAAATATGCGGATTTGCTGCCAAACACTCGCCAACCGTAACGCCAACTACTAATACGCGGAATTGTTTTAATGGGTAAATAGACGTTACTTTTGGCTAATTTCAATCGCGTGAGTTCTACTAGGAGCCAATGAACATTCTGAACTCACTGGCGACAAATCTCAATTTTGCGACTTTTGTAGATACGCGGTATTGCAGCGGTCCAGTCTCACCGACGATATGATGTTTCAGTTTACTACCCTTATTTTTTTATTAAATTTGTAAACCTTGTGATTTTTTTGGTTGACATAAGAAACAAAATATACAGAGAAGCATAATATTATCAAAGCAAAAATACAAGGCAACATAATAAGAGATAGAAGTCGTATTTTCTGTTTAATTAATTGGAAATTAAAAATAAAAAGTACTTTTTGCATATTGTTACGAAATTTACGTCTAATTTTGGTTTCGGTGATTTTAAACTCTCGATACAGTAACAAAACAATGTTTATTTCAATACTTTTACACAATAAAGTTTACTTTTATAAATCACTTGGATATTCAACTAATTACAACTTTTACAACTATTTAAATTTTATAAATCATAAACACTTTTAAAACTGTGGCGGAAGCCGACAAAGGTCTCATTAATATGCACCCCTGCTGCGGTCGGTGCTTGGATGCCGATAAATAAACAGGTCCGGATTATAACAATATGTACTAGTTACCAGTACGTAAATAAAAATTTTTGTTAACAAAAATATACTGTTAAACAACGACATCTCATTTGAGCTTATGTACATTATCCATGAAGATAGATAAAAGTAACGTCACTGAATAACATTCAAATATTTAAAGGGGTTTAAGGAAATAAAGGATTTCCAGGATTTCAAGGATTTACCAGGAATAAAAGCCACCGACCACGACACTACGAAAACGAGCTAGTAGAGGAACCATTCAACAAAGATCCAATCATAAAAAAAATTAACTTAAACCTGCCCTCAACATCTAATTTAAAACTGAAGCGGTGCAGAATGGGCAAAGCAAAATTGGTAGCAGATTTACTTACTACTCCTAAATATTATGAAATGAAAATAAATGAAACGTCAAAAAATAAATTTTACTTTTTTTAAGTCGGTGTTGGACAATTAATTGGATTTTTAAACGTCTCTTGTATTCAATTTCATAAAACAATTAAGCAAATTGTAGAAACAATAGAAATATTAAACAAAAGACAAACTTAATTTAAAATTACTAAATTAAAAACGAAAGAACAACGGATGCTTGCTCAATTATTTTTTTTCCTTTTTAGTTATAATTGAAATTATTCGTACACGAGATTATAGTCCGGTCACCGCTTTTTTTTATTGACGGGAAAAATATTTTTGGAACAACAAAGAGCTGGACAAAATCCAGTCGACCAACACAAAATGTAATAAACATTCTCTATAAATTATCAAGTAATTAATTACATCACTGTGACGGTGTGACGGTGTCTACGTCTAAAAAACAAACAAAATCTACAAAAACATTATAAATCCAATGTAATAAAGGTTTAACATACACAAATACAAATAGTCACGCCTTTTTGCCGTAGGGGTAGGCAGAGTCCACTTGCTACGGTTCTTACACACATCTTTTGCTTCCTCTACTTTCATCAGTGCTCTCATGCATGCTCGTTGGTTGTTGGTACTCTTGACCTGGCCTTTTTTCAAAACAATGTTAATTTGATCGAGATATGTTCGCCGAGGTCGACCTCTGACGACTTGTCCATTCACACTCGCCTTACAAATTAGTTTCGTCAATATTCCTTCATCCGTCCTTTCTACGTGTCTAAAGCATCTAAGCATTCCTTTATCTATCTCTCTTATCTCACTATTTTTTACTTTATCCAACCGAGTTACTTCGGCTATACTTCTCAGACTACTGATCTCCGCAGCATTAATCCTATTTTCATGCTTCTTTTGCCAAACCCCTACCATACGTAAGTGTAGGAACCAACACACCTCCATGCACAGCCAGACGTACTTTTTGACACTTTCTGGCTGTTTGTCACGTGCCTATTTTTTCCCATCTACCGTTTCATTATTAATTGTGTCTCTGATAGTCTGGTGTTCGTAAATAGTTTTGCATACCGTATTTTGTTCGCATAGTGTTGCATATCTAGTAGGGATAGGATTTAATTATTAATGGCTGTGACGTGTTTGTTAATTGGAGTGGGAGTCTTTGTATTAGATTTCGCCTTGATTTTTGGCCTCGATTGTCGCGTGTTGTCAGCTATGTTATTGTTTGGTTTGCTTCTCTGTGTGGATGGGCTGGCTATCAACACGGACTAGCGCGATTATGAGCTGGGAACATAGATTTGCAAAGGTTGGCTGACGTGGGTTCTGTGTCATTTTTCTGATATCCGGCCTGGGAATGAGTAGTTAAAAGGATTCGTTTGGTGTCAGTGGTGGAAGTCGGGTGAGAGTTTTTGGAACGATTTGATATTAACACGTGAGCAGAACTTCTACGGTTTTTTCTTTCATATCTGGCTGTATTTGGGCCATCTTAATTGGATTTTGAAGAAAAACCATTTAATTTTTAACTTGACGATTCTGTCGTGCCTTTGTGGTGGATATTTTGGTTATTGGGGTCGAGTTAAAATGACCGCGTGCGGAATTTGATGGAGGGAAGCCATTGTTAAGTACCAGATGCAGTTCCATAATTCAAACCAGCCAGGAGTAGGCCACAGGATTCGTGAATTCGTGTATCCACAGGTTACAAGTGATTTATATTAGAATATTTAAACGACGTGATTTGTTTTTGACACCGCGATTAAGTTTTGTTTTAATTTATTAATATGGTACACTGTTGAAAACTATTTATTGCATTGGATAATATGCCGAGTCTGAACTTTGTTTAAAATAATATTCTCAAGAGTTCTTTGTGTCCAAGTAAAAACGTTTATTCATACTTATTTGTAAATATCCTACAATATTGCTATTTTGAAGGACAGCCATCGTAAAAAGAATTATTTTTGAAATAAGCTCGAGTGTTTTAACAGTGTAAATCTTTAAAAATACTACTTGGTGTTTCTGTTCTTGGATAATCGATGTAACAGTGGCGTCTTAATGAAGTTTTCAATTGGTTACATAGTATTGAGTTTAATTTTATCAACTTATCAGTTATTATGTGCTTGATCTAAGTGTTTTCAATAGTTTAAAAGTAACAAATTATTTTTCATTAAATTTGTACCTGCTCCAAGTTTAATCTGAATTTATACATTACTGAATATAATTTATGTGGTTATTGTGAGGGTTTCAACTTATTATTTTTGTTGCAAGTCCATTTATTTTGTATTTTTTTTTGTGTTAATCTTTTGCTATTAGGAATTCTATATAAAACCAATTATTTTTGAAATTTAAAATATTGTGAACATTTCTTTTTTTTTTGTTGTTTTTAATTCTCTTTTTTACCTCATTAGGTTTTTATTATTGTCTGAAAGATCTAGTTCACCATAATTGTTTGTTGTTTATCGTGTGGCTCTGCTAGTGCCTACTAGACCTAGGGGTTTCCGGCTTGTACCGTCTAAGTCGGTGGCGCGGCTCACTTTTATATTTTTTTTCTTCTACCCTCTACGGCTGAGCTCGGGCATAATTTGCCAGTAGAGAGACCACTGGCAGAGTACTCTTTAGAGAACTAAAAGACGTGGCATGTTTATAAAGCTATGCAGTGCCCCATTCATTTGTTTTCCTACCAACTCCCTCCGCTCAATGTCACTGTCATACTTTCTATCTCTCGTAAACTTTGAACCCAAGTATACAAACTCATTTACTTATTCCACTTTTTCTCCTTTAATCAGAATTTTACAGTTTGTCATGTTTTCTTCTCATTCAATAACGATTACTTTCGTTTTGCTTACATTTATTTTCATCCCTTTGATTTTCAGGGCATCATGCATAACATTAACCGTCGCCTGCAACTCCTCTTCAGATGACGCTAATATGTCTTGATCATCGGCGTAAAGAAGGCATTTGACGATCAAATTATTCATTTTTAATCCATACGCACTCTATTTTAAATCTTTTTAACAATCGTCTATGTATAAGTTAAACAGCCATGGCGAAGCCACACATCCCTGTCTTACACCTTTTTCGATGTTAAACCAGTCCGTGCAAGCTCCATTGATCCTGACACAAGGAGAGGAATTCTCGTAAAGTTACCTTCAAAAAATGCTACATTATTATATAAGATATTTTTACGAGCCCGTAATGCATAATGACAGCCGCAGGCATAATAGAAAACATTAAATGATTCTCGAAAAATCCAATAATTTCGAAGTGTCCAGGAAGGCATCGATTTGTCGAGATCCTTAGTTTGCACATATGTAAATAAAATCATAGATCAAAGTTTTTAGTTTTAGTTTAAAGTCAAATATTTGAAGTAATTATAAAGTGTTATACAGCTGTGAATATCCAAAGTTTAATTTATTGTGTAGAAATATTAGAATAAAAATTGTTTAGTTATTGTACTGAGTATTTAGAATCACCGAACACAAGGAGTAAATATCGTAACAATATTTTCTTACTAAGTTCTCACCACTTTATTTTAAACTTTGCACTGACCAATCCATTCTCGCACAGCAACGTTGATGTGTTCCAAAACTGCCATATAAAACTTTTGTGACTGGCCTAAGTGCCCAAGTGACAAGTTCAAAAGACAGAAGAACGATATAGCTTTGAAGTTACACTAAAAGTTTTTTGATTAATTTTTTTTCGTGTGCCAAGAGCTTTTACAACTTTTATAATTAGTTATTATAAACGTCTGTACCTGTTGAGCACCCTGTTTCCTGAATTTTTAATAAGTTTTAATGAATTCCTTCAGGTTCAACTTTCATTTCGTTTCTTTTTGTTTTTCAACCACTTACTTTATACGACCTTTGCGATCCGAAGAAAAATTTGCCGCTTTTTTCGTATTTTGTAATTGAGAGTGGCCTACCAATATTTGCAGTAAAATTGTTGAATGCAAAAATAAACATTGCGGACGAGAATTGGGTCCGTTTGACGAAGTAAAGCAGTAAAATAGTTAACGGTATTAATGAGAAAAGAAAGAAAATAATTGACGTGCGGTTGGTTTAGGTGATCTAGACACGCGAACCCCAGCAGCACGAAACCGCGACTACGATTACCGCTAAAAAAATTTTTTAATCCAGGAAGAATGTTATCAATTCCACCGTATTTCTATAACAGATTGTGGCGTATTTAAATTACTTTTTACATTATTACGTTTCGATGATTTTAAAATATTTGCTCACAACTGCACTTTATACTTCTTTCTATCTAAATTTAAAAATATACAGTGGGAAAACCGCCACCTCCTAATAAAAATATAATGCTGCTCTCAGTAGATACAAACATGAAAATAACACCGTTCAACACACAAATATCGTGTGTTTTGTAACATTTGGATTTAAACTAATGTACAACTGACCCCCAAATGTTTATATTGGCCTCAGATTTCTTGGACATGACATACCTGGCCTAATCTTCTTCTTCTAGTGCCTATTCGTTTCGAATATTGGCGACCATCCTGGCTATGATGACCTTGTTGACTGCTGCTTTAAACAGTTCTGTGGTTGTTTTTAAATACCATGTCCTTAGGTTCTTAAGCCATGATATTCTTCTTCTTCCGGGCCCTCTCTTTCCAAACACTTTTCCTTGGAGGATGGATTTTAAGAGTTTGTATTTGTTGTCATTTCTCATTATATGTCCGAGATATTCCAGTTTCCTTCTCTTAATCGTTTTCATCACCTCTTTTTCCTTCCAGTATTGTTTCGTTGGTCACTCTATCTACCCATGATATTCTAAGGATCCTTCTGTATAGCCACATCTCGGTCAATGTCCAGGATTTCATGCCATAATACAATATGGAGTACACATAGCAGCGCAGAAGTTTTACTTTGATATCTAATTTGAGGTTATGGCCTTTGAAGAGCTCAGACATTTTGATGAAGGCATCTCTTGCTTCTTCTATTCTACATCTGATCTCTTGTGAGTGGTCCCACTGTTCGTTTATTAAGGTTCCCAGGTAGACAAGTTTGGATACCCGTTCTATTGGTATATTTTTAATAAATAGTTGGCAATTTTCTTTTTTCTCTTTACTTATAAACATAAATTTCGTTTTTTGATGTTCATTTTTAGCCCATATCTTTCACTTACTTCATTCACTTTGTTTATTAGCTGTTGTAGACCTTCTATACTATCTGCAAATATGACGGTATTATCTGCATATCGGATATTATTTAGCCGTTTACAAAAATTCCATTATCATCGTTTTCCAGAGCCTCTTTAAATATCTCTTCTGAATACAGATTAAATATCAGAGGAGAGATGATACACCCTTGTCGTACGCCCCGCCTAATGACCGAACTAAACTTACCATATACGCCCGAAAAATGAAGAATATACATAGATTCGTCTAAAAGCTGTTTTACTTTTTAATGGAAACGAGCATCCATCGGTTCCTATAGGTCATTCGGTATTTATGAAAGAAACATATGACAATCTTAAGGTGTTACTAAGATGTTTAAAGTACGAAGATCACAAATGGAACATATGTGCAGATTAAAAAGTGGTGGCGTAACTGACAGGACTGCAATCAGGATATACAAAACACTGTTGCTTTTTGTGTGAATGGGACAGCCGTGCAGGAGACAAACATTATAAAATTAAGGTTTGGCCCCCACGTGACACAATACAAGTTGGCGTTAAAAATTTGACCCGAGAACCATTAGTTCGGAAAGAAAAAATATAATTACCTCCATTTTACATTAAGCTGGGTCTGATCAAAAATTTTGTTAAAGCACTGGATAGAAAAGGAAATACTTTCAAGTATTTAAAAGACAAATTTCCACGTATAAGTGATGCCAAACTTAAAGAAGGAATTTTTGTTGGTCCCCAAATTAGGCAATTGTTTAAAGATGCGAACTTCAGGCACATTTTAAGTGACAATGAAAGTCGGGCATGAAATGCATTTGAAAGTGTTTGCAACAATTTTCAATAATAAATCAGAAAATTATCGTGAACTCGTGGAAGAACTACTCACGGCCTATCATATTTTAGAATGCAACATGTCACTAAAACTACACTTTCTCCATTCTCATTTGGACTTTTTTTCTGAAAATTTAGATGAGCATGGAGAACGATTTCACCAAGATATTGCCTCCATTGAGAAAAGGTATACAGGAAAGTGGAGCCCGAGTATGTTAGCCGACTATTGCTGGACCCTAATACGAGACACATCCAGGAGTTCTAATAAAAGAAAGACGTTAGGGAACTAAATATTAAATTTATCAAAAAAATTTATTCTGTACCTAAGCTAGCTATTAATAAAATGTATTTATTATACGTTTTTAATGGTTTAAATTTAATATATCGGCATTGAAAGGGGTTTTTATTGACTTTTTTTAATATCAAATCATATGTCCCTCCCTTATCTTGGAGGCTGATATCGAAAATCTGAGGCCAGATCAGAACTCAGCAGGGCAAAATATATAAAATCCAGCCAAAATCATTCCAGGAAGGAAAAAAATGTTTTATAATGTTTGTCAATGTAATTAAATGATATTCTATTATAAGCTGGACATTTTGAGCTAAATTATAATACAAAATAAAATTAAATAATAAGTGGTGTGTTGTCCATTATCTATAACAGCTCTAAATTGTCTTTGCATGAATAAAATCAACATGACAGTCCAAGTCTTCGGGAGAACTGATCCAATCAATTTATGGAGAGGCGTGAGACAGGGAGATACAATATGCCCTAAAATATTCACAACAGCTCTGGAGGATATCTTTAAGACACTGGAATGGGAGGCCAAGGGTTTTAACATCAATGGAGAACAATTAAATAACCTTAGCTTTGCAAACAATATTGTTCTTTTTACCAAGAATATGGATGATTTAAAGACCATGCTACAGTGTCCCAAAAAGCAACGGCCTACAAATGAACGCAGCAAAAACAAAAGAAATGTCTAATTTCGATAATGTTACAGATGTTGCCCTTGGCAACAACAGTAAAATTAAAGTCGTAGACGAATACGTGTACCTCGGACAAAGAATATCTTTAGATAAGGACAGTCAGAGAGCGGGAATCTCCAGAAGAATTCAGCTTGGATGGACAGCATACAAAACTAAGTGATGTCTTTAATTTTAAGTTTCCACAATACCTTATAACAAAAGTTTTTGACCAATGTTCCCGCCGACCTTAACGTACTCCATAGAAACATGAAGCCTTAATGGGGGGGGACATGGAGTGTTAAAGAATTGCTCAAAGAACAAAATGCTAGGAATACGACTACAAAACCGAAAGACAAACGAATGGATCAGATAAAAGACAAAAGTGATGGACATCGCAGAACGAGTGGCAAGACTAAAATGGAAATGGGCTGGCCATTTGATGAGGACAGATGATAATAGATGAACCAGGAAGACAACTAAGTGGAGGCTCAGAACAACTATAAGGAAATCAGGACGACCAAGAACGAGGTGGAAAGATGACATCCAGAAACTGGCAGGTACCCAATGGATGAGTCAGACGACCGACAGAAACGAATGGCGACGAATTGGAGAGGCTTATGTCCGAAGATGGACGAAGAGAAGCTGAAGATGATGATGATGATGATGATGCACGAGTAACGTGTTTAATCGACTTCAATGCTGCTAGGTACCTATCACCTTTTTTGTTTTAAAAATAATCTAAAAAGCTGCCTAACAAGTTTATTAATAAAAACAGAATTAAAAAAAAATTTACAGCAAGGAAAAAAAAGTAAAAAACAAAGAAATTATAAACAAAGTTCCTGGAACTACTTCCTTCCAGGGAGTACTGCCGTATAAATCCGCTAATTTATTAAAATGGTAATCTGTACTAAATAAATGATACCTAGTAACTGCCACTGAGGGTAGTAATCCATCAATCCATTAACCTGGCTTAAAAGTAAATTAATATTCTTAGATTATTTCTATGTGTATAAAATAAGTTGGATGATTTTTATAGATATATATTTTTTATTAAATTTCGAATTTCAACATTAGCTCCGTTTTAACGAAGGTATCTCCAAGTGTGTCGAATAAGCAACCGTCTGAAATCACCGAACAACCATCACGCAATAGCTCCGAAGGTAAAGGAGAAGAATCCGACGTATCTGAAAATCCCGCGTATCTCGTGACTTAATCAAGACAAATCAACAGGGGCCCTCGTTAGTTTACTTTTTTCGATGCAACGTTTTTTAAAATGAAGAAGCAGACTTCGACTCCAATCCCGATTGGAATGTGAAGATGACACCTCGCCTGTGAAAATTAAAAAGTTTTTATTAACGTCTGTCTATACGCATGACAGAACGTGTTATGTAATTTTGCGGTGTGATGGCGGCGTTCATGACACAAATATCGCACGTTTTAAAGGATACAGGATGTTAAATATTTTTTAAAACCGTTTGCTTTGCACGTCATATTTTTATGAACATTTAAGTACCGAACCGTAAAAGTGCATATTGGGATTACTAAATGCATATGGGATTACAGAACGAAGAGTCATAAATATCGAAAAAAAAATGACATAGCTAAAGACAGTACTTAGTAGGTATTATTTATCTGTCATCTCTGTTTTTTACTTTTTAGTTTGATTAACTCTAAAAGCATACTCTACAACATACAAACATACAGGTGAAACTAATAAAAGCATGTTAAAAAATATTCCATTTACCAAAAAAAATATCCTTCTCCGTTTTGATATGCTAAACAATTTTAAAATATAGTTAGCGAATACCTTAATACAATTTAAAAAAATTATATATTAAATGGTAAAAGCACAAAATAAGGCATCGGCCGAGAATCGAACTCGGGCTGCCCGCGTGACAGGCGAGCATTCTACCATTGAACCACCGATACGATGAACTGAGTTAATATTTGTTCTGTACGCATGCGTAGTTCCCGCACTAGTTCTATCTCTCTTACTCTCATGCAAAGGATCCCTGGAGAAATTTATGAATCCTAGCGAAAGTAATCAGGATAATCAGATATTTTTAAAAAATTATTGCATTGTCGTCGGTCTTTGACAAGTGTGGAAAGTTTAAATTAAATCTGATCGCTTAAAAGAGGGCAAAATTGAGGCCAAAGAGTCACTTACAAACATACAAACAAGATACAGGTGAAAATAATATAATCGTGTTAAAAAAGCATCACTGTACGTCAAATATTTCAAACTAACATTATGTAGAAGGTTAAACACCGCAACTAGGCACAGTGCTAGAAAATGGAAATTTAAAAATAAGCATGAAATGCGAAAACACAGTGAAAAACATTTTTTCACCAAACTAAAAACTAACTCTTTAAAATACCTATAATTCAACATTATTTATAAAATATCATGTGCTGAGTTTAAGTATACATTTGGCAAACAGGTAGATACTTAAAACAAAGAACGACCGAACATAAAAGGAGTTGCAAAAACATGCACAACCCATTTAGAACAAAGAAAAAAACCAACATTGTAAATTATTTCTCCATATCTTTAATATTAATTCAGTTAGTATTGAACTATAAATGATATCAATAAAAAAGCTGTTGCATGAATTCGAATAAAAATTAAGCAAAATTAACAACAAAAGATCTAATGTTGACAATTTTAAGGCCTCGTATTTAAATTTAATAAAAAAATAATAATGCCATAAATTGTAAAGTACATGACTTTTTACTGGTCTCCTCATTTTTTTCAATAGCGAATAAACAAGTTAGTTTCATAACCTTTCATTATATTTATAGTCAATATTTAAGTCCGAATTGTTTTAAACACCAGCGATTTTGATAAAAATTTGTTAACAAACTCATTTTACCCTCCCAATCAAAAGTTATATTGTGCCAAGGTGTGCTTTTTACTTGGGGGTGAATGCCACCCTCCCCAGGGTTGGAAATTTTAAGATTAAAAATAACCCAATAGATCAATTTAGGATTCAATTCTAAGTATAAAATATTATGTGACGTTTTTTTGGTGAGGTATTAGTTTTTGAGTTATTCATGATTTAAGATGTTGATTTTCGACCTAAAAACGTTTTTGAACTATTTTTCACAAATAACTCGAAAATCTTATGACTCGTTAAAAATGACTCTTGGTTCGTCGGCAACTGAATATTTCAACGTTAAATAACGGGAAAATGGACAATTTTCCAAAGAAAATTTAAAAAATAATTTTCAAAGAACTTGAAAAGAGCTTTAAAATAAATTTTTGTTTAAAAGAACAGCTTAAAAACTAACGGAGGTATGATGAAAATAAACATCGGTTTTCAGGCAAAAAAATCGACAATAAAACCGAAGGCTTTGCCATTAGAACCAAACTTAAACCACATCCATGTGCAGTTTACTTCATTTAGGTACTAACAATATGTTTAAAAAGTTTTAGCGATCTAAGATGTATATATTTCGAAAAAAGTTTGATACACATTTTTTTTTAAAATGGATAATTTTTTTACAATAATTCAAAAACTAAAATATTTACATAAAAAATAGAAAAGTACATAAATGTTGCTTTTTTTTTACTAAATATTTTGCTTCCTTTTTGTTTTCTGTTCGATAAAAATTAACTGAGATATGGCTGTTTTAAGTTTGCATTTCAGTGCGTAGACCACCCTTCCCCGATTCCTTTAAACTAAAAAATGTCAAAAACAAAAAGTTTAATAAAATTCTTTTATATCGGAGCTTACAGTTCTTAAAATTACCTGCAATTACTTTTTTGTTCGTCCCAATATTGTCAAAAATAAGAAAGTTATCGCTAAAAAACCAAAACCGAATACCGATATTTCCAGTTTATTTTCATTATAACTTTGTTAGTTTTTAAGCTATTAACTTGAACAAAAATTCATTATAAATCTCTTTTTAAGTACTTTAAAAACTAATTCTTAAATTTTCAGCGGAAAATCGTCCGTTTTCCCGTTATTCAACGTTGAAATGTTGCAATTCAGTTGCCTTCGAACCAAGAGTCATTTTTAACGATTCGTAACTTTGCATTACAGCTACAGAAAATTTTAAATATCCCATCGTTTTGGTAATTTATAACCTTTGGCTTAAAATATTTTTTTTTAACATAAGGTTTTGAGTTATTTGTGAAAAATAGTTCAAAAACATGCATTTTTTTGGTTGAAAATCAACATATTGATTCGACTTTTCAGTTCTTCTGTTGGTTCGGCGATTAAAACTCTCGATCCAATAACAAAACAATGTTTATTTTAATACAATAAATTCTACTTTTATTAACCACTTAGATATTCACTTGAGCTATACAACTTTTACAACTCTATAAAACTATTTACATTTATTTATTGATAAACACATAAGCCGATACTGATTCTTGTTATGATCGTTTCCCCTTTTATATTTCCGATATCACAGTTCCAGATCATTCTACCTGTTTCTCCATTATTCGACGCGGATTCGAGAGGTTGCGTGACTTTCCTAGGCCCCGTCGGCGGCTACAAATGAAAGCGGTCGAATACGTACCCTCGACGCTGTCGATTTCTCGGTTGCTGAGAGGACCGGATTTGTAACAATATTAAATCATGAATAACTCAAAAATTATTAACTCACCAAAAAAACGACGTTATTTTATGCTAATAATTGATTACTGAATCGACCTATTGAGTTACTTTTAATCTTAAAATTTTCACCCCCGAGAAAGAGTGTCATTTGCCCACAAGGAAAAAGCACACCTCGGTACAATATAACTTTTAATTACGAGGGTAAGTATTTATATGCATGTATGCTATTGTTCTGTATTCTATTAGAAATGTTTATTTTTGATTGTTTCTATAATTACTTTATTGAAGCTTTAATGTATGCTGCTTCGTCTATTATTATCATAAGCTAACTACTACTGAGCTTGAAAATGTATAATTGGTAGCATAACGGAGGTATCGACGAAACAATAATGCTGAATAATTTGTGTCGAATTAATTGAAATTTATCATTATTCATACACATCAAGGAAAGACTGATATACTTCTCTGAGATTGTCGACAAAGATTCCATTTTATTGAATTTTCAGTGCTATCCGATGGAAGAAAAGGTAAAGTTAATACACAAATACTTACTTACTTACTCCGTGTCTTACAACCCATGGTAGGTTTTTGCTGACTTCACAATAGTCCTCCACTGTTTTCTGTCGTTCATGGCATCGAGTGGATTTTGGATTCCCATTGTCCTTAGGTCTTTGGCAACATTGTCCCTCCATCGTAGCTGTGGGTGGCCTAGAGGTCTTTTACCATTTGGTGTTTCCTCCCATATAAGCTTGACAGTGAGATTATCCGGTAGTCTTCTAACATGTCCCGCCCACTGTCGTCGTTTGGATTTTATTTCTCAGATAATGTTAGGCTCTCCGCATAGGTCTTCTAGCTCTGTGTTTGTACGAGTTCTGTACCTTTCTGTTGTTGCAATTACGATTGGATCATATATTTTTCTGAGTACTCTCTGCTCAAAGACTCTGAGGCGTTCTTTATTTGCCACGGTCAGCGTCCACGTTTCACATCCATACATCACAACTGGTCTAATTATTGTTTTGCATATGTTTATTTTTGTACGTCTTAATGTTTGCTTGATGTTTGCCACAAATGGTCTCCTTTATACATCTTGAAGCCTTTTTACCGTAGGGGTAGGTACGGTTGCTACCACCGTCTTTCACTTCTTTTACTTTTATCAGCTGTTTCATACATGCTCTCTACGTTTCCGAACCATTTAAGCATTCCTTTATTTATCTTTCTTTTTTTACACCACAGCGTTCTAATATCACACTTTTCAAATGGTATTTTTTGATAGCTCTTAAAGTATCTTTTTCCTTTTTGTGAACTCTATTAGTGGGCGCACTTTATTTTTAAACTTGTGGTGCTCTTTATTTGATCGTTGCTTGGATTAAAAAATTTTTTTAAAGAGAATTACTTAAAAGGAGATCATTTTTGTTGTTGTAGGTCTTGCTATCGTTTTAAACTTCAAATTACAAACACCATGTTAATTTAAACCTAACAAAAAGAATTTCGTTTCTGTATATTTTGTTACAAAGGGTTGTGTACTGATGGAAGCAAATTAAATTTTTTTCGATACATTCAAGAGTTTCTTACGATTTTCGTGTAAAAGTACCCTTGTTTCTTTGTTTATTTTTCGTTAGACTTTAAAAGGGCATTGCTGAATTTTAGCTCCGACTCGCACAGAAAATGACACAACATTCACGCAAGCATGTCACCACCGAAAAAGCTATTGACTTTTCACGCTTCCCTCGCTCCACATTGCCTCGATGGCTTTTTAACAAAACAGACAACAAAGCTTAAATACCGGACAAAATACTCAAATTTGGCATTGTTGCGTCTGATATATGGCTTGTCAGGACTTTTCACACACCGTAATCATTGGCGTAGTCTACGATTTTACCATCATTTACTCTATCAATTAATTTAGATGATTAAATATGAATACAAACAGTAAAGATACATTTAATTTATAACTTAATCCTTTTCATTGGCAGCTTATCATCCATTATCAAACACATTTTAGCTCAGAACAAACATATCACTGCTACACTATTCTCTAGCGTCTCTTGCATAATGAAGTTAATCTAAAACGTTTTGGAATATGTATTTAATAAATCAGACATATTGCATCTTTTAGTGCGAATTATAATGCTCTCTATTTGTCATGACATACTATCGGAAAAGCTGTATACCTACGGAATACAAGGTTATCCACTAGTCTGGATTGTTGTTCAAACAAACACAATTTGTAGCGGTAAACAGTCATTATTCACAGCAAGCTGTAAAACGAGGGCAGTTTGATAAGTCAGTGACTTTTTGAATTTCCCGCGCAGTTACTCCATATGCAACAGTGCTGCCGTCAACTATAATCTACCAGTGGGCAACTTTCTAATTTTAAGCAAGCTACATCGTACAGTTGATGTTTGATAGCCGTTCAAAGCAGACAACCTCGTGAATTTTTACGAAAATGGAAAAAAGTGAATTTCGTGTGCTGATTAAGCATTACTTTTTACGTAAAAAATCCATCACTGAAACTAAGGAAAAACTTGATAAATACTACGGGGACTCGGCACCATCAATTTCAATGGTTAAGAAGTGATTTACAGAGTTCCGTTGTGGTCGCGTACCAGCACTAGTGACGCCGAACGTCCAGGTCGCCCAAAAGCAGTGATCACGCCAGAAATCGTCGATAAAATCCATGAAATGATATTGGATGATCGGAGAATGAAAGTGCGTGAGTTGGCTCATGCTGTAGGTATCTCAACTGAACGGGTATATCATATTTTACACGAATATTTGGACATAAAAAAACTCTCTGCGAGGTGGGTGCCGCGATTGCTCACACTCGACCATAAGCGCAATTGTGTGTTTAGCGATGTTTAGCCGTAATTCGGACGAATTTTTGCGCCGTTTTGTTACTGTGGATGAAACATGGATCCATCACAACATGCCAGAGACCAAGGAACAATCGAAACAGTGGGTTGCTCGGGGTGAACGTGGACCAAAGAAGGCGAAACAGAGTCTGTCAGCCAACAAGGTCATGGCCACATTTTTTTGGGATGTACGCGGTGTCATTTACATCGATTACCTCAAGAAAGGTAAAACGATCACCGGCGAATATTATTCAAAGCTTTTGAATAGATTCGACGTTGATTTGAAGCAAAAACGGCCTCATTTGGCGAAGAAGAAAGTGCTGTTCCATCAAGACAATGCACGTGTGCACACTTGTCTAGTCACGATGGCCAAATTTCACGAATTGGGATACGAACTGCTACTCCATCCAGCATATTCTCCAGATTTAGCCCACTGCGACAATTTTCTGTTTCCTAAAGAAATGGCTGGGCGGTAAGAGATTTGAGTCGAATGAAGAAGTCATTACCGAAACAAACGCGTATTTTGAGAGCTTTGAAAAGACCTATTATTTGGAGGGATTAAAAAAAATTAGAATAACGCTGGACTAAATGTATCGAGCTAAAAGGTGATTATGTAGAAAAATAAAATGTTTATTTGCGGAAAAAAATTTGTTTTATTCAAAAAGTCACTGACTTATCAAAACGCCCTCGTAGATATAGATGTTCCTCAGGGTTCCGTACTGGGACCAATTTTATTTTTAATTTATATTAATGACATGGATCAATTTCCTATACCTGCATCTTTCACGATGTATGCTGATAATACATCATTAGTCATATCTGATAAGTCAGACGCGTTATTGCGTGATAAATGTCATAAATGTTTGTTTTCTTTAAACGAATGGTTTTCAGCTAATCATTTATATCTTAACACAAGCATTAAGGTTTCATCACGTTCAAACGGAATGTAATGTATTATCATTTAAAATTAATGTATTATCTCCTATAATTAATACTAATTTAAATAAAACCACTTCTTTGGGATCGCATATAGATAACAATCTAAACTAGAAATCACACTGCGATTACTTGATTTCTAAGTTAAATTCAATTTCTTTTCAGTTAAGAAATTTAAGACATGCACTCAATATTGATCAACTGTTGCAGTTCTATTATGCTCGGGTTGAAAGTAGACTTTGATATGGGATAATATTTTGGGGATTATCATCTGCCGCTAATGATGTGTTCATGGCTCAAAAACGAGTTTTAAGATCAATAAAAGGTTTTTAAAGTTCGATTCTTTCAGAGACGTCTTTAAGAAATTAGGAATATTAACACTATCGTCACTAGTCACTATCAGAATTATGTTTGCAAGTACCTACTGAAGAATACTGATTGCATGTATGTAAAACTACAGTTTTAATGCAAGACAAAAAAACAACTTTTTTATTTCAGTTGGAAAATTTAAATTTTCAAATCGGTCTTTCAGTCATATAGCTCCTAGGCTTTATAATACCCTTTCAATGGAATTAAAAATGACTACTGGGAAATATTAATTTAAACGTAAGTTAAAATTATTTTTAATTAAAAATTGCTTTCATAAATTAAGTGACTTTGTAGATCATAGGGATCTGCATTAAAACATTGTCTGTATTTATTATTCTTCTTTCTCTTAATACTAGTTAATATAGTCTAGTCAGTAAATAAGCGTTTCAATGAAGCAGTAAAGTATTCCATCAATGACTGTTTGTTTTATAGGTCGAAATCTTTTAAGAAATAAGTCTACTTTTGAAATTAATTTTCTCTCTAACTTACTTCTCTGCCTCTTCTTTAGTGATAATGATTTAGTTCATATATGTTCTAATCTGACCTCTTCATCTTAGTTTGAGGTCGACCTATTCATCGTGTTTCCTTAATTTGTGCTTTCCAGATGTTCTTGATTAAGTTCTCAATATTTTTTCTCAATATATGACTCGTCCATTTTATACTACGACTTCTAATATTGACAATAGTGTCTGATTTACTGAAATGTTTGATTTCCTTGTTTTTTCTTATCATCCTGTTCTCACATAGGTACCGGTCCAAACACTACATGGATAAGTGAAATACAAAGAGCTATGTCAGAAAGAGATTTGCATCCAGGAGATTGGGAGGATAGAAGACGCTGGAGGCTATGAACCGGAAGGCGTAGGACGCTATGAAACCAGATATATATATATATATATATATATATATATATATATATATATATATAGGTACTTAAAATGATTGCATGAATAGAAGTAATGTTTTTCTACTTGTTGGTCTTCTGCTGTCTTTGTTAGACCTCCTATATATGGTTTTTAACTGCTAGCATTTTGCCACACATTTTGCTTTATTTAGAAAAGTTTTTGCCAATAGTATTAGGTCATCTTTGCTCTTACTCTATAATTTTGTTGTCGACAATCGGGCTCTTGTACAATACTTACTAACTAAAAAAAATCTTCGTCATTGGTGATATCTTCTACCTGTGCCATTTAATCAATAAATATTACACGTTTATTGAGTTTATACTTCCAAATATATGCTTTTTTTCGAATCTACCAAACTAAACTTGGTTGAACCTGGTTTTCATGATGAACTTCCATTGAACAACACAATGAACCAGTTCAAAATAAGTTCGGCCTGATCTCAAGTTCAACTTGCGATTGTACAACTGGATCATAGTAGAAAAAAACATATTTTTAACAAATAAAAATATAATTCCACGCCTAAAAATGTCGAGTACGACAATGCCTACCTTCACAAAATTTACAATGATAAATGAACACGAAGACACACTGCCCGTAACCGTATGGGTTTTCATTTGACTCTAAGGGTATATCGTTGGTATTGTGGTGGATGTTACTAAAAAGCTTTTGTTGTGACAACATTTAGACAAACTACAAAGTAGCTGACAAAAGCCGTTCGAAAATTATGTAAGATGCATATGGACCACCTGCACGAATTCTATGAAATATTTTACTTTTTTAATTGAGCGTATTGAAAAAAGCCCGATTCGAAATAAGGGGTCGTCCTGTATTTATGAAACGATTGCATTTTATTGATGCGACCGTTGAGGACAGATCAGTCCATTGAAAGACACGCAAAACGCTATCGATTTTTGTTCGAAAACAAAATCGTTGAATGAAAATTGATTTAAAACATAAACGTGTACTTTAAAAAAATATATTACGTACCGTTAAACTAAATTTTCGTTACTTTATCATGTTCATTTTCAGTAGTACAATATGGACTCCACCCTGTGATAACAATATCAATGAGCTGGAACGTAGTGTAAGCACCCTGTAGATCATTGTTTTAATTTCATCATTTACTTTATTTAACAATTGAATTAAAACACATTTCGATTATTTAATAACAATAAACACAGTATGTTATTAATACGTGATTTAATAGTAAATTTCTTATGAAAGGTCTTTCGTAACAGAGGTTAATATTTCGTATTGGAATATTTGCTAAATGTATATTAGATCATAGGTAACCGGGTCAAACAAACCCATTGTATATAAATTAGTATAGCTAACAATTAAGAACAGTATTTATGACAGTCTTGATAATAGTTTAGTATAGTATAGTCTTCATAATGTAGGCTGAATAATATAGTATAACCTTCATGACAGTCTTCATGACAATCTTCATGATGCAGTTTTCTAAAAGCTAGTCTTTAGATAAAATAGTTAGAGGTACAAGATGGCGTATTATTAACCTTCCACCAATGGCGAACACTACAGTAGCATACTTGAAGGTGTATAGTTGGTTGTCTAGCTTCAATTAGAAACTTATCAACATTGCATGCTAAATATAAATTCATAAACATATTTATTTTATTAATTTATATTCTACAAGTTCACTGCAAATATATTAGGAAATTAGTTTTTTGATGCACTATCAGAATAATTTATAACTTTTCCATTTTCTCACCGAAACTGCAGAATAGTCCTATGTGTCCTATGTCACTGTGGAACGTGTGAATTGTTCTACCTTTCACGATTTTTGATCTGGAATGACTGGAGGTAAATACTAATTATTTCAATAGGATAATATCTAACTCACTTTGGCATCCGATGTTGTTTTCATCTGAGTTTTCGTGGGTACATTATAAGTATGTCTGTGTTTTGATTATTGAGTAGGTTCATGAGGAGATTCTTTAAATTATTGTCGTTTCTTTGATTGTTGGCTTCACTGTGGTTATTGTAAACGAAATGTTTTGTTGTTATTACATTTTCGTTCACATTCATTATTTGTCATCTGTTCGATGATATTTCAACTGCCAGGTGTCAAATATTTCATTTTTTAAGCTATCAGTGTTGGAATTGCCAACCCGTTTAGGGGAGGAATAGATGATCATGAATCTAGGTTAAGAGAATGTCCCCTCGAAAACAAAATCAACCTGTTCCGGGGTTTTCCGGTAAAAGATTTACCATGAAAAATGTTCGGGGTGGATACTTTTAAGTAAGCCACCCAGTATATGTTTATCTTTAAATAGGTATTGCTTTGTACTTTTGGTTAAACGCACTTTAACAAAGTTATTGCTATTGTAATCAAATAATGTAAATTTCAAATAAAATCATTCTTATTTAAAAAATTAATATTAGGATAAGTTAATGTAATTTGGAAACCGCTTTAAAAAGGGGTAGGTACCAAAAAGGAGGCACAGACACTTATTGACGCTATAAGTGCAAATAATTTCCTTTTTCTGCAGATTTTGCAGGTAGTGAAATGCAAATAAAAAAGAACTGGCTGCTGACTACATTAGATTCTTTATTTTTCCCCGGGGAGTGCATGCATTCATATTATCTCATTCTTTCATTTAGATTCGTAGTCATTGCGACCTCCGTTCAACTCTGTTTTTATACGACACCAAGAACAAAGAACATGGTCGTCCTTCGCGCATTAATAATTTTACAATTATTTATATAATATATATTAATAGCCAAATATTTTTGGTTTAATATTGTAAGCCTTACAAGATTCATTTTTGTTAAATTTAGAAAAAGGCTTGTTTCTATCAACAGAGGGTCCTTGAATTTTCTAAAAGTAGCTGCATGAAATTTTCTCATAATTTTAAATTATGTCCATAGAAAAATGTACCCATACAAAAGCGACCATTTAATATGTATGCATGTAACTTTTGCTGACACTACTGATGACAATGTTGAGCAATCCATAACCAAAGTGTAAGATTTTTACGAAAATATTGTCGATTGGACAATAAATTGCGAAGATCGAATTAAATGAACTGGATACGATAAACATTAATTGTACTAATAAGAACTTAATACATCCTCGAATGTTTTATAACAATGATGCTGTTGTTCCTTTTCCAAATAAGGTCAAATACCCAAGCATACGATTTAAAGATCACTTTAATAGGAACGAGTTTTTTCTACACTTAAAATAGTCAAAAATCGACTTCGGTCGTCTTTAGGCCAAGACCTTATGTCTAGTCTGCTTTTTATTAATGTTGAGAGGGATTTATTTTATGATTTGGACAAAAATAAAATAATAGATGAAGTAGCTTTAACAAGTAAGTTGCTTACAAACTTTGTAATTTTTGGCAGTTCCACAGTGGTTGTAGTGTTGCGGTATCTTAAAAATTCTGTGAATTTTTTATTTTAATAAATAATAAAGTCAACAAAAGTTGACAGATTGACAGTCGAAACTCATAATATTCGTATAAAAACCTAGCTGAATTTCTTCTTTATAAGTGTCAAGACGCGTTTTCATTGTTTTCAAGCACCTAATTTACGGGGGAGGGCCCCGGACCTTTCAGTAGATGGCCCCTTTACAGGTTTTATCTGATCCCAGTTCGGGCCTGGTAGCGGGAGAATCTGGCACAAAGCTCAAGAAGACTTCTGATATGTTAAACTTTAACAAGAGACAATCGTACTGTTCGATTAGTTTGCACTGAGGAACACGTGTTATGGCTTATTGTTCAATGAAATCCTTTTTTTTTTAAGTAAAAACTACTTTAGGCAGATTGGATGGGGTGTAATTTTAAAGCATTCGGTGACATCAGCGTCATCGACAGATGGGCTGATGTAGAACGTAACAGTGGCTGTCAGCAGTGGTCAAAATATTATTAATATTATTAATAAAAATTGGCTTCCGTCTCTGTACATCAGTACTATGTATTTGTATTTAATCTGTGTATACTATGCGTTATTTTAATTGTGTTTTGTTTAATATAAAATATATTAATATTTTCATATTTTAAATTACCAAAAAAAGTCTTTCCTAACCTAAAAAATGGATAATTTCATTATTTATTTTTTTGAAAATCCACAAAACAAATGTTTCATAGTATTCACTTCTGTCCGTAGTCCAAATGACTGTCAACTTTTCTTAGATAAGTCAAGATTCAGGATACATTCTGACTCAAGGCGTGTAAAAATGTGGAGAGTAGAAGGCAATGAGGCAATATTGCAGAATGTACAGAAAGTTGATTCTTATTGAGGAGGTAACATGTTTAAATGCCAATAAGAACATTAATAAAATACTTCGACGAAATGTGCTTCCATTTGCAGCAGCCAATGGAGAAAATTTCGTACTGATGCATGATAATGCACGACCACATACTGCGGCAAAATCGACTAGCTTTCTTGATAATAATCTAATAATAATATCGAAGTATTACCGTGGTCTACGTAACCACCATACTTAAATCCAAAAGAGAAAGTATATGACATGCTTAAAGAGTTTTAAGAGGTGACAGGAATTTTTTCAACGCCGCCAACAATCATCGCAAAGACGATGTAGAGCTGTTATTAATAATACAAAAAGACATACCATTTTATTGTGAAATAAATTGTATTCAAAATTAAATTTTATGAATAAAAGTTATTTTATTGTGTAATAAGATTGAATTAAAATTAAGTTTTATTAATAAAATTTGTTAAAATTCACTTTAATTTCAATTAAATAACTTTAAAACTTCGATAAAAGGTAAAAAAATTCCAGGTCGAAAAAGAATTTCCGTAAATTATCCTTAGAATATGTCCATGTGGGTAAATGAATAAATGAATGAGTAAATAGGAGTTGTGGAAGAGTTCTAATTTTTTTCACTAGTCACTGCAGCATTGTCTGCTTTTTGTACCTTTCCAGCTCCTTAGTTTAGTTCAATTCTCCTGTTAAAGAGTAGAAGCTCATGTACTGCTATTGCCCCAGGTAGATAACTCCTTTGGTCCTGTATACACCCCAGGTAGTGCCTTCATTGGGCGGTGGTTTCGCATTCGAAGATAATATGAGTGGCTGTTTCCTCCTCCTCATTACATAATCTGCATATAGGTTCTGTGTTAGACACCCCAATATTATGAAGATGTTTCTTTAAAAACCAATGTCCGGTACAAAGCCCTACAAATGTTCTGAGTTTTTCTCTACTTAGCGAGAGCAGCTTTCCTGCCTGCTTAGGTGAGGGTTCTTTCAGCATTAACTTGTTGTTCCTAGCTTCCTCTGGCTGTGCCCACTTCAGCTGATGCTGAGAGTGGGCCCAGCATTGATCGTTGCTTTAACTCTGGCGTTGGGTATCCCTATTATTGGTTCTGGCACAATAAACGGTGTTCCAGTGCCCCGCCTAGCTTTCCATGTGTGTAGTTAATTCTTGTGTTTCAATTTAATAACTTTAAAGCTTCAATAAAGGTAAAAATGTCCAGCTAGGAATAGAATTTCCTTATAATATCCTTAGAATATTTCCATGTGTGTAGTTAGAAATATGTAGCAAAGGTTTATGAACAAAAAATAATTGAAAAAAAAATTTTACGGGTTGCACTCTGGGAGTGCCGGCAGAAGTGAAAACTTAAGTATTAACGTTGTACGCCCTGCGCCGCCTAAACGAAACAGCCGGCGCAGGCATACATTTTCGCCGCGCCGTAGAAAGAGAGGGGGATACTCCCTCTCCTTCGCTACGCCAGCTGTCTACTCTCCATCCGTCTTATGAATTTTCGATCAGGTGACGTGTCCTGACGCGAGTTTAACATTTTTTACCCATTACAAAAAAAGTGTACAACGCCGCTAAAGAAGTTTTCACTTCAAAATATAAACATAACGAAACAAATCGAGAAGATGATTTATCCCTTTTAAGAATAAACTTGCAAATTCTTAAATGATAGTATTGCGGAAAATTTTAAGCCGAGTATGTCGTCTATATATAATGAGGGAATACACAAGGGTATTTTGGCGAATAAATCATGCTGCTACCTACATACAAGATAAATATTGCATCGAATTATGAGTATGTTGTGCGTTTTGTCGTACTACAAAAATAAAAAAATAGATTTAAACTTAAAACTTTCTCGTGCGTACAATTTCCAAGTGTATAATATATTAACGTATTGTCGATTATTTAAATATAATCATGACCGACCGATCTGACGGACGGCCGGACACTGACTGACTGAATGAATCATTAATATTTAAGTTAATTTAATATAAAGATATATTAATTACTTAAATTATGTTTGTTTCTTTTTTATCACAATATTGTTAGTATTTTATACACGATACCCACTTATTCGAAGCAACAAGGTAGACATGTCGGGTTCGTATAGTGTACTATTCTTCTTATAATGATTATTGTTCGTTTGTGATATATTTTGTATATAAAAGATACTTCCGTTAATGCGTACGGCTATCGATATGACAGTAACTTAAAAAGAATACCGGTTAATCGACGAGAATATCGCTGAATCAACGAATACTTTTTTTAAACGCGATCTACGAAGCCTCGGGTACGTTTTATTTCTATTAAAAATATATAAACAAAGTAAATAAAGTCCATGACATGCGTCAACGGTTAAAGAAAATATTTATTTAAAACGTATTCGAGTATAAAAAACCTAGTCTGTTTTAAACAAAATTACGGAGCTATAAAAGTAACATTTTCACGAGTTAAAACCGGTCAGTCTTCCGTCCGACCTAAAATACCTTGGTACCGTCTTACGAATTTTCGATCAGGCCACGTGTCCTGACGCGAGTTTAACATTTTTTACCCATTACAAAAAAAGTGTACAACGCCGCTAAAGAAGTTTTCACTTCAAAAATAATTTTTATCGAATGTGCCTTTTTTCGCACCACCACTGGGAATAAAACTTTTATGCACCGCCAAGTTGAAAAGATGTGAGCTTCTTTTTCGTTCGCAATGTGTCTGTTACGAAATTGAGAATTTTTCTCATCAACCTAATCTTTTGCAAGGATTTTATGCAATTTTCTGCAATCTTCTTTAATTCAGACGATATTCGTTTTCCGTTGTACATATAGCTCCTCCTCATGTTGTACACTTCGCATTTTGTCAGGATTTCGGAAAGCTTTCTGCTTATGCGAGCTTTAAACAGGCGCTCTTGCAAGAAAACGGCAATTTTCGAAAAGTGATTGTGTTCGTTGGTGGTGTTAAGAAGATATGCACTTTGCTTAAAAGGATTAAATGAAAAAATTTGTTTCTAAAATAAATTTTAACTTTATTGACTACATTTGGTATTATAATTTAGTAAGCTTTTATAATTTATCCAAATTGTTTTTGGACGCAATCGGGATTTTAAAATAAAAGCTCTGTCGACTATTTCCTTCTTACACGTGTATTATGCAAGGAAAGGGAAGACCAGTCCCTTCTAAGAGCTCGTGTAGCAGGACGGATTTAACCTATTCGTGGTTAGTTCATACAGTAATAATAATAATAATAATAATAATAATAATAATAATAATAATAATAATAATAATAATAATAATAATAATAATAATAATAATAATAATAATAATAATAATAATAATAATAATAATAATGATGATGTTTATGAGAATCTATAAGAATCTATAAGACCTGCGTAAAACCGGTAATGACCTACGCTACTGAAACGAGGGCAGAAACAGCAGCAACAAAGAGAATTTTAAGAGCAGCCGAAATGAGAACCCTAAGGACCATAACAGGACATACTTTACTCGACAGGCAGAGGAGCGAAGACATCAGAGCTACCTGCGGCATTCAAGATGTAGTAAGATGGTCCAGAGTCCGAAAGAGAGCTTGGAGGGATCATGTGGACAGAATGCCTGGAAACCGCCTCGTAAGAGCTGCTAAGCACAACAAGCCTGAAGGTAACAGACCACCAGGACGACCGCCCAAGAGGTGGCACGAGAGCTGGACATTAGAATCCCAGTTGCGGCTGCTATGAGTGCTAATATATGAGGAAAAACAAGACAAATGTCTTAAGAAAAAGAAGAAGAAGAAGAATAATAATAATAGTGTTTATTTTAAAAAATGCTACAATTGTTTGCATAAAATCAATTACAACATGTAATAAAATGACGTCACACACATTGATATTTCAGAACTGATATTTTAAATAATCCTCAATACAATAGTGTTTTAGATGTACAAGTATCTTTTTGATGTTTTTTTTTAAATTGATTGTTACTAGCAGAACGTCTTACAAGTACTGATAATTTGTTGTAAAATTTCATTGCCATTTAATATGGAGATTTTTCGGTATTTAAATTAAAAATTTCACGATTTTTAAACAAATCCATCAAAAATTCAACAATGTACAGAGTATAAACAGTCATGATGTTATTATTCTTAAAAACTGTTCGACAAGAGTCCTTATAATTTTTGCGTTTGATTATTCTCATTACTCTTTTTTGAATAACAAATATTCTATCTGTATTCTTATTAGAGCCCCAAAAAATTATTCCGTATCTTATGACAGATCCAAAATTTGCAAAATAAAGAGACAAAGTTGCCTGCTTTTCTAAATGTTTACTGATTATTCTTACACTTTTCCAAGCTTCGAAGAGATTTCCTTTATATGTTGTGACCAATTCAGCCATTCATCAATGTAAACACCCAAAAACTTGGTGTCATGCGATAACTAAAAAGTAACATTGGTTAATTATGTATCGTTTGGTTTTTTATTATCACTTTAGTTTTAGACTCATTCAATACTATATTATTTGTTTTCAACCAATTTTTAGCTTTCTGAAAAATGTTATAACAGTTTGCCTTCATCTCCGGATATGTGTCTCCCCCTGCCAGAAGGCTTATATCATCAGCATATATATTTATAAATTGATTCTCTGCAAATTTAGATTTGCATAAATCATTCATAAATATAACGAACAACAGTGGGCCCGTTATACTTCCTTGCGGTATACCTATAGATGTTGTTATAATATCAGATTTGAAATTTTTCGAGTCTCTAATACTACTGACTCTCTGTTGTCTGTTTGCTAAATATGAATGGAACCATATTCCTCTAATTTAATTAACAAGATATTATGATCCAGACAGTCGTATGCTTTTGACAGGTCAAGAAACGTACCTAGAGCTAGATGCCGTTTTTTCATTAGATTAATGATGTTTTGTAATGCCGTAAAGATATTACACTCATGAAAAAACTGTATAACATTATTACACATTGCGGTTTCAAATAATTTGGAGAAACTTGGGAGTAAGCTTATGCGATTACAAGCATTCGACATCTGAGTGTACAGAAGGCTCTTAAAAATACCCCAGATTGACCTCATTAGTAATGAAGAAGTCCTGAGAAGAATTGGTAAGGACAGAGAATTATTAGCTACCATAAAGAAAAGAAAATCTGCGTATTTAGGACATGTTATTCGAAATTATCGAATAAAGGTGCTGAAAATAATAATGGAAGGCAAAGTAAAAGGCAGACGAGGTATAGAAAGGCGCCAACATTCCTGGTTAAAAAATATATTTACACTTCTTATTCCGAGCTGCCCATATTGTGAATTGTAGATTGTAGGAGGGGTCTTGAAACCTATGCAACCTCTTAAGCGCCTAGACCTATCAGATCTTTTGTGCATAACCCTTTATCTATTCGAGGCCCGGGATTCCGAGACTTCGAGTTAATCAGTTTTGCTGGGGGCTAAGTTTCTGATATCGAAGCGCTTTAGGAAGGCCCCTTCCAGAA
Source organism: Agelastica alni (assembly GCA_950111635.1). NCBI lineage: Eukaryota > Metazoa > Arthropoda > Insecta > Coleoptera > Chrysomelidae > Agelastica > Agelastica alni. The sequence goes on from OX467718.1 coordinate 12,205,295, forward strand.
ACTTAAGCCTCTTGCAAAAAAGCGCTTGGCATTCGCAAAGCAAATGTTCTGCATTTTCAGCGAAGTTCTCGCAGTAGCGGCAACTATCACTCTCTGTTTTGCCCATTTTTTGAAGGTAATACCTCAGAGGGCAGTGTCCAGTGAGGAGCCCCGTCACCAGTTTCAACTCTTTCTTGTCCAAGACCGTCTCCATTTCGCCGAGATTGTTGCCAACTCTTACTAAGGTGAAGATGGAACCAAAAGAAGAACACTATCATAAAAAAATAAATTAAAGTTTTGGACCGCGAATGGATTTTTGTGAAACGTTACAGAAAAGGAAAGCCCTCAATCTCAATTTTTTAACATGAATTCATTTCATCGATAAGGTCTCATGTACGCGATAAAAAAATTTTAATTCACATAATGCATACTAATTAATAACTTTATCATTACTTTATACCAGCATCGGTTATCACTTCATAATTTTTAAATCTAAATTTTTTAACATGAATCCATTTCATCGATGAGGTCTCATGTACGCGATAAAAAAATTTTCATTCACGTAATGCATACTAATTAATAACTTTATCATTACTTTATACCAGCATCGGTTATTACTTCATAATTTTTAAATCTAAATTTTTTAACATGAATCCATTTCATCGATGAGGTCTCATGTACGCGATAAAAAAAATTTAATTCACGTAATGCATACTAATTAATAACTTTATCATTACTTTATACCAGCATTACTTCATAATTTTTAAATCTAAATATTCCAAAAACGGTACACATTACCGAGTTTTACCAAGAGTAGCTTTTTGGTGTAATATTGAATGATATTAAAGTTTACCTGAAATTTTGATTAATAAATCTCACCTTAAAAAAGTTATGTTCAATACTACTTGGTATGAACCGTGTGACTGGCGCTCTCTATTAGAGTCAGATATATAAACAAATGCATGGGATACATCAGCTTTTAAAACATATTGGTATAAAATTTTATTAGAATGTTTTCAGTAGTTTCGGCAAAATCGTCATATATGCGTATACATTTTTTTTCTTCCAGGCCCTTTATCTTGAATACGGATGGCGTTACAAAAAATTTTTTACTAAGCAAACCCCAATTATTTTTCTACCTATCCTAAAGATAGGGTAACCTTTTTGAAACACCTTGTATAGTTAGTTATTTCCTTTAAGTTTATTAAAAAATTAATAAATGAATTAAATATTTTTTACTTTTGTTGTTATCTGATATAAAGCTCTAAAGAAAAATATTGTTCCTAACATGTGCGCAAAGTGCCTTTTCCGTACGCAAAAACTCACCCAAGCTCCGCTTCTCCTCATTGGTTTAACTGAATTTGCGTGCGTAAAAGTGACACTTTGCGCACGTGTTATTACCATGTTGCCACAAAATACAGATTTTAATATTGAATTTATAAAAAGAGTACTTTTTAGTAGAAGGGTCCTCATGCCATGTTACAGTAGTAATAAAATTTACTTATTATTCTGAAAAAAAAAGATTGTGTAACCCAACTTAAGTTAAAATGATTTGCTATCACGAGGTATATTTTTAAATTTAATTAAACAATAAACGTGAGCTTTTTAAAAATTAAATATGTTAATACACTTTTAACTACTTTTAAAATAAGTTGCAGCTTAAACCCTTCTGTTATTGAAAGTTGGCAGTCACTTGAAGGTGGTTTAAACTAATTACGAAACTTTTATACAATCGGAAATTTGTATGGAATTAAAAATAAACCTGTCGTTTTCTTTAATTTATTAAAAAAAAATATATTTTAAACAGGCACAAATAATAGATATAAATGAATTTTGAATATTTAATAAAAAAAAACGCATTTCATGTCACAAAAAAGAACGTAAACATGTTACCAGTTTAAAAAAAATAATGAAAGAACTCGCTCCACGTACTCAATAAATTATGTAATTTTAATTATTTTTTCATTCGTTCCAAGATCAAATAATAGGTCATTCTGTTACTTAAAAACCCAATTTATATTCAAAATTCAAACATCTATTACAACAAAGAAGTCGCGAGGAGACTACAAACTATATCCATAAAATCTAAAAACCATCCGTACTACAAGAAAATGGCGTGGTCATCAATCGAGCCCACATGTACGCCTCTCTCTTTCTACATAAAATAAATGATTGTTAAACTAAGAACAAATAAAAAATTCCTCCTCTTTTATGTTTTTTTTCCGGTTAGACTAAAAGATCGTCACCGCATCAGGCCGGTATCCAAAGATCTATGACTTGTCTTAGGTCTAAAGAATTGTCTAGACCGGAGAAATCGACATATAATCCGAATTAGTTAACAAATTGTATAAAACGAATTTTATTCTTTTTTAAAGCTGTTGGATTTATTAGATAATTAAATTTAAAACACGACTTACAAAATTTTATCCTCGAGTTCATTATTAGACATAAAAGTAACTAGTTGAGATCTTTTGATGGACCACAGCAAGTGGAGGCAAATTGTAATTTCAGCGAAGACCCACCCCGGGTTGTAAGCTACAGAGATATATATATATATATATATATATATATATATATATATATATATATATATATATATATATATATATATTTATATATATAATATTAAATATAATATCAAAATATCCTCCTGTATTGGACATTCCAGTTAGTTTTAGATTGTTCGTGAATGATCATGAACAGAGAAAGATGGATTATCCTGAATGCTATCTAAAGGAGAGAGATGACAGGAGAATGACAGTTCCAGAAAGTTCTCGAACAACCCAAATACGATATATATACAGGGCCAGCTAATGTCAGAGGTCAGTCGAATACGAAGTTGCGTTACGTTCATAACCTCCAAAAATAAATAGTTATAAATTAGTCTGTCATAAATGTTAGTGTTCGTTGAAATAAACCAGTTATCAGTTTAAACCCAGTCGTCGTTCACTTCTACCCACGAAAATCGTAACAATAAATGTATTCTGCATTTTATTTCCTGGTCTGGATCCCAGTCTTCATGAAGCCAGCTTTCCAAGTACTTGTATCTTGATACTCTCTCTAGATTGTTGTTGTTGTCGCATATGTATAAGAAAATAAAGCATATGCAAGAAAAGCTTAACAACCACAGATTACAGACTTCAAAGTGGGTTTTAAATTGGTGTGCAACTCTATCTCTTTTTAATTTCATTTGTTTGTCTAACCTTCCTATCTGTAAATTTTCCAATCTGTGGTTGAATAAAGCAGTTAGAAGCAAAGGATACTTCATTAACGTGACAATTTATCAACAACAAAAAATTACTGATGTTAAGCAATGTGAGTTTCAAAATTACTACTCTGTTCAAAAAAGTTAAAAATATCAAATACGAACAAAAGTTTAAATATACATATTTTTACAATGGGTACCCATAATAATCAGCAATTTATTATCGAACAAAAATGGTTGTGGAAATTTTTCCGTTTCTTAGTGTTATCGAGATATTATATCTAACAAAAATCAAAGTAAATCCAGTTGGCGCAAATGTCGCGTTTCAAAGAAAAAATGATTTCTTTTTAAAAAAGTAGTGCTGCATCACTTTTATTTGAGAATCTTGTCAGTATATTTTCGTCAGAACAAACAACCAGATTTATTTTCAATTTGGTAGAAAAGAAGAGAAACAAACGGAGTTGGCAACGAAAAGAGACGTAGTGGTAAATCATATCCGAAACAGGGTCGGTTTTGGGCTTTCAAAATTTGTATTTTAAAAAATATTTATTTAAACAATTTATGACCAGTCACAATAAAAATTTTGGTGGATTTTAAATTATTTGCGATAAAATACACAGCCGAGCAAAAAAATTGGGGTCGCTCTAAATAATTTATGAAATTGCAAATAATTTTAAAAATAAAATGCATCATCCTATGTCTGCATATTGTAAATTTATCTACTGTATTTTCGTAGCTTATCAGACAGCACAATTTATTTTTTTTATGATTTATTTTATAAAACAGTACATTCTTAACGAAACTCGACTATAATAATAATAATAATGTATCGTCTTTATTATTAATAAATCATGGCCAATGACAAAGATTACATAGAATATAAGGCTAGAAAACTCCAAGAAGAATATCGACAATGGGGTTTGGAAATAAACATACAAAAGACAAAATACCTCCCAATTGGAACTGTTCTTTCAGATATTTAGCTTGAAGATGGAATTACAATTACATCTTGTGCAGAATATACATATCTTGGCGTTTTTGATACAACAGGTAAAGACGATAATGAAATAAAAAAATGAGTAACACAAGCAAGAAGAACAATTGGGTGCTTCAACGGAATCTTGTGGTCTCAAGAAATAGAAAAACAACGAAAGTATCATTTATATAACACACTGATCAAAAGTAACCTTCTTTATGGAGCTGAAACTTGGCGGGTAGATAAAAGTAACAGAAGGAAGATAGAAGCGATGGGAATGGACGTGTTTAGAAGATCTTTAGGAATATCCCGTAAAAATAGAATTCTTAATGAAGAAGTAAAACATCGAATGGGCATAGAAAAATCACTATCAACGGAAATCGACAAAACACAACTAGTATGGTATGGACACGTCCAGCGAATGTCAAATACGAGACTAACCAAAAAGAGCAATGGAATGGACGGTGAAAAAAAAAAGAAGGACCACCGAAGAAAACCTGGAAAGAAGAAGTATCAAAAGCCATAAGCGAAAGGAACCTGTAAGTATACCAATGTAATGACGGCCGGACGTGGAAATTATGCTATGCATTACAGACAATTTTCTTCCACTTAACCCTATTGGGAACGAAACAAAAAAATAAAATTAAAAATATTGGAAAATTAATGATAATTAATAACTATAATACCCCCTTTTGCATTAACGACTGCTTGCATTCGACGGGACATACTCAGAATAAAATTAGGGATTACATTTCGATCCATGTTATTCCACTTCTTCCGTAGCAACTCTCTTAGCTCCCTTGCAGTTTTTGGAGCTGGTATATGCCTTAGTATACGTTGCCATAACTCATCCCACTCATGTTCTATGGGATTTATATCTGGACAGCATTATAGCCAATCAAACCGTGTAATTTCTACTTTATCTAGATATTCACTAATAATCCTGGCAGCGTATAGTCCTGTATATAGTATAGTATAGTAACCATGATCTTCCAGGACCTCCGTTATGTATTTGTAAACAGTAAAAGAGCCATTTTCTACAAAAACCAGCTCTGTACGTGCTTCTGAAGGGATACCTGCCCAAACCATAACAGACCCACCACCAAATGTACGTCTTACCTCAACACAAACAGAGGCGTATCTTTCTTTGCATCTTCTCCATACTCGTCGACGTCCGTTTGGTCCATTGAGGCAAAAACCTAACTCATTTGTAAAGAGTTTCTTGCTCCAGTCTTCATCGTTCCTTGCCAAGTTATTTTGAGCAAAATCCAATCTTGCTATTTGATGCTGGCAATTCAATATTGAACCTGCAGCCATCCTTCCGCACGATAAACCATTTGCACCAAGTCTTCTTCTAACTCTCCATTCGCTAACATTAACGCCTCTAACCTGTTGAAGCTTCATTCGCAGTCAAACTGTAGAAGACGTTCTATTTCACAAACTTGACTTCAACAAAAACCGATCTTATCTTTGACCATCTTCGACCAACAATTATTCTGGTTTTATGTTGTCCACTACCATCTTGTATCAATGGTACAATTCGTGCCATAACAACAGGATATAAAGGCATTATGGTCTGGTAAATAAACACTAAGAAGAGTAATCCGTCACTACCCAGAATAAACCATATAACTAATAAAAATAAAACGAAATATGAATGTTTAATTAGGACTTTTTTTTGTTGTTTAACAAACGTTGCGAATACGGTGACAGAATGTGACAGACGACAACTTTGACGGATAGCATCTATTCAACAATATAACTGTCACCGCCTTCTAGATCTATGACTCCCTGATTAGTTTTATTTTAAAGATATTTACAATTTCTTGAGATATTTAAGGTGACCTAAATTATTTGTTGGGCAGTGTAAATTAGGAGTACTTGCTAATAAAGTTAAATAAATTAGTGAGAAAGGAATAAAAGTGGCATTACCAAGAAAGAATAAAATAAAAAGAAAATAGTCACAAACGATCGATACAATAGATAAAGTTTTCCATAGTAAAAAATAGAAGAAAAATATTGACGTTTCGTACCAACTATTCTGGTGTTCTTCAGAAGAACTTAGTGACCACAGCAACTCTATCAAACGCGTCGGAAAAAAACGTTTTTGTGTAGATGTGAAATTGTACACAAGAAATTAAAAATTAAACAGCGTAATTGGGGTTTAAGATGCTGGACCAGGATTTAAGCAACATCAAATAACAGTCATACTCCTTAGAAACTAAAATTGAATATGAAACAGAAGCAAACATTTTGAACTAGTTGAATGTATATTAATGTCATTAAATAATAATAATAATAATAATAATAAAAATAATAATAATAATAATAATAATAATAATAATAATAATAATAATAATAATAATAATAATAATAATAATAATAATAATAATAATAATAATAATAATAATAATAATAATAATATTAATAATAATAATAATATTAATAATAATAATAATACAAGGGGGTGGTTTTTACCCCACCAATGGCACTCAGACGTTGAAACAGTGTTAATTTATAAATCAATAATGAAGTGCCTATAAACAAAAAAATAAATATGAAAAAGCAATCAATTATTTACACATATATTACCCATCTCTACTGTATCAAATGAGTTTCTTCGGAGTTTTACTATTCTGAAACCGGTTCTGCGTAAAAGCAATTTAAGTCATCGTCTGACATACTGGAGGCTTGTAATATATCCCTTATTTGGTAAAGAGTATGTACATATAAGCATAAAAGCTTTATGCAATAGAAATGTGTCTACAATTTTATTACAGAAATTTTTTATTATATACTCAAAGAATTTAATATTGTAAACACAATTTTTAATTTTTTTTTTAAATACAGTTGGTAATAAATTGGTTTAACTAGAAAATATAATAAACAGTGAACTACACATCTAGGGAAATTTTATTCTGAACTGAAAATTATCAGTGGTAATAACCCAAGGACATTGATAATTGTCGAAACAATTTTATAACAGATTTCGAAAGCTTGTTGTTTGGAAACAGACCGACGCCGTAGGCGGAGGTCTGTTGCCTATAAGCAACAAGCTTGAGATAGATGTTATAAAATTTTTGAGCATTCATCAATGTTCGAGGGTTATTCGGATAGAAATATTTTGCTGATCGTGACATATTGAAATATTTGAATTGTCAAAATCGAATTGAAAGGAAATGTAGGTATGTATCCATAGCAACATGACATGATTTAGTGAAAAGGACCCATGGGCTCTTTTCAGTATAATTTTGTTTTGATTGGTTGTGTTCGATCAGATGACCACAAATTGACTGATTTTATTGGATATCAACTTGAGCAAAAAAATTTCAATTAAATTTTGACCAAGTTTATTCTTACCACGACATATTTAATTTCAAAAAATATTTTTAACAAAATATTAAAAAAAAACTTGAGTATAAGTATTAAACCCTAATTTTAATTTAATTTTATTCCAAAATAAAATAGATTATTAAGTAGCGTGTTGTCCTCGATTATTATTTAGACAAGTCAAGCTAAAAATCGGCACGGCTTCAAGTTGGTCTCTTGTGTGTGTTCTTTTGGGTATGTGTTGAAGCCTCATGTGAAGCTCCCCCACATATCCTTTGCAGTTAGTGTTACGTGGGTTTCTTTCCCAGTTTATTTTTGGTGTGTAGTTTAGGGAGAGGCGGATTTGCCTGTGGTTCGATCCCGTGGGTTCACTTGAAACCCTCCAGTCTCTGACCTGGCTCGCCACACCCTTTGTACACACCGTGATGTCAATTACTTCTTGTCTTCTAAATTCCAAGAAGGTGGGTTCTTTCAAGGTTAATGAACTGTGCTCCAAGCACAAAGTCGTGGAGGCCTTTCCCCCTCTGGTTCACGACATTGCTTCTCCACGCTATGTGGCATCACATTGGCGTCAGCACCCAGAAGGAGTTCTAGCCCCTGCACTTTGGCATATTCAGTCATTCCTTTTGGAAGTGCTTCCGAGCAATCGTAGGGCATATAAGCTGACCCTATTAACAGTTCCGCTTGGTTTGTGTTCCCTTTGGGTGTTGTTATCCTTACTACAGTTAGGTCACCATCGCTTAGTTGGGGCATAAAAGTTTCCTGTACTCCCTTTACTATAATACTGGTTCTTACGTTTTCTTGGGTATCTGCATGAAACAGATTCCACCGTCCTCCCAGTCCCTTGATAGCTGCTTCACGATCCAGGGTTCCTGTATGAGTGTGTTGCATTTTAGCGAGGCTACTAGCAAGAATGGCCAATGTGCCTTTGCTATGATGTAAGTTAATCTGTGCTATTTACAGGACCGGATCGACCATTGATAAAACTAATAATAAAAAGTTTTCCATATGTAATGAACTTACGTAGACACACTGTATATTTATTTACATGCTTGAGATACAAATATAAAAACAAGCTACGACCACAGGTTAGGAAAAATACGATACACTGGAAAAATAATCAGTCATTGAAGATTGGTAAAATTTTTAAGGCTATCAAAGAAAGGATGGATGAAGGAAGATTGACGAAACAAATTTATAAGGCAAGTGTAAATGGGCAAATCGGTAGAGGTCGACCTCGGAGAACATATCTCGATCAGATCAACATTGTTTTGAAGAAAGGCCAGGTCAAGAGTACCAACAACCGAAGAGCATGTATGAGAGCACTGATGAAAGTAGAGGAAGCAAAAGATGTGTGTACGAACCGTAGCAAGTGGAAGGAAAAGAAGAAAAAGGTGTATGTATGTATCAAAGTGAATATTACGAATTGTCTAAATTAATTTTAATTTATTAATATTGACTAATTAAATTTAACGCCACTGAGTGAATTATGCTTCAATACATTGGCTTTGTATTTAGACATTATTTTTAGCCTTTTATAAGCGATTGTTTGTATGCGTGTGCACAGATATATTTTAGTAATAAAATTCCTGTTGGAATAATATGGTTTACGAGTTATGCATGATAAACGTGTTCGTAACCAACGTATTTGTCTACTTAACAAACAACGAGCGGCAATTTTCAAATAACGAAGAACTAAAATATTTAAGCCAAGCAAATTGTGAACGGTAGATAATTAAATTGTTTAAAAAATCAACAGTGGAATTGATATTTTTATGAATAATGTCGGTAGGGGTGATTGTTTTTCATTAAAAAAATCCAGTCAAGTGAGAAAACGTTTTGGGTGCTGTGTACGCAATCATAAAGCGTATAATATGTACACACGTCATTAAATACAAATGTTTTGGCGACTAATTTGAAAAACAGTATGACACAAATAAAAATCATCACGAAAAAACGTAAAGTTTGACGAAGGCATTGAAAACTCATTAACTTTTAATTCATAAAATGTTTAACATGTTTGAAATTTAAGTGGTTACAATTTAAAAAATATTTACGAGATCGTTGTCATGTGACTAAATTTGTATCCCAAATGATTAATTTATTTTGATTGGGTCAAGGTTAATACAAATATTAATGATCGAAATTTAACCCTTAAATCCCTCAGTTAACTATGAGTATTAGGTAGACTGATGCCATATAATCAAATTGTTTCGTTTCCAATCTAAACTTCCGAAGATAGCTTCATAACGGAAGCCAAATGTTAAGACATTCCAAGTTTATTTATTTCTAGTTGTGATGTATTTACATCCAGGTCACAAGGAAGTTAGAGAGGTAACGAGGAAGCAGACTGCATTGCCAAGGAGAGAGCAAATACACAATTTTCCGGCCCGGAACCCTTCTGTGGACTCTCCAAGGCCCACTTGAAAGAAAAGGGTTCGACGCTGGGAAACAGATGAAATGAAATTTCACTGGAATGAAGTGCCAGGACAAAGACAAGCGAAAAGGCCAAGGAAAGCAAAACAGCTTCTCGAGTTGGACAAGAAAGAATTGAAACTGGTGACGGGACTCTTCACTGGACACGGCCCTCTGAGGTATTACCTGAAAAAAAAAGGGCAAAACAGAAAGTGATAGTTGCCGCTACTACGAGAACTTCGCTGAAACTGCAGAACATTTGCTTTGCGAATGCCCAGGGCTTAAGTTTTTTTAAGGGGTATTCTTAAAGCAAGCCCTCCGATGTCAGGAATTTAGCTCCCAAGAAATTGATTGCGAAGTCTCGGAATAGATTAAGGGTTACGCACAAAAGATCTGATAGGTCGAGGTGCTTGAGAGGCTGCATAGCCTTCACGATCCCCCCAACAATCTATGTATTCACATTTACATAATTATCGAACAAGTGCTTATTCAAAAACAAACAATGTGAGTGGTGTTAAAAGATATAACTTCCTAAAATTCCCTTTACAATAGTCACCAATTTTTAGACCACATAATATTCTTATTGCTTTTTTTGTCCAGTAAACACCTCTTGATATTGCGAATCCACCCAGAATAATAGTTTATAGCTCATTGAGGAATAGAATTGATCAAAATATGCTGCTAGTGGGGTAGTACTCTGAGAAAATAACATGATCTATAATGTATGCCAGCATTTGCCATAGCCATAGCATTTTTATATTGTTTAACTAGCTGACCCGGCAAACGTTATTTTGCCATATACATAATTTCCTAGTAATTTCTAGTGTAGACAAAAAATAGCTTACTTATTGTAAGTATGTATGTATGTTAGAATGTGTATATTGTATGTAAGAATGTGATTGTCGTTGTTCTAATCTTCTGACTTCATTGCGTTCAGCTCGTGTATCTTCTGGCTCTCCTTGATGCAATTGCGCCATTCTGACACGTGCATCAGTATTTTGCTGCTGGATTTGTTCTTCTGTTCTTTCGGATCTGCTATTTCGCAAGTTTCGAGCTTTACTTGTACTGCGGCTCAAATCAGCCCCTTTGCGTTTTCTTGGCATTGCTCACCGTACAAAACATACATAAATAGAATTAATGAAATTATTTAATGATGAAAAATGTTAAAAGTATAATTAGGGCCAGGAGTTTTGTCGCAGTTTTGAAATGATTAGTTTTAATTTATGAAATTATAACAAAAATATAAGTTTTATGGAAAAATTTTTCAAACAAAAGTAAAAAATTAAATTTTATGAAAACATTGTCTCTTATAATTTTTTTATGCAACCAATATTTCCATTGACATTTCAAAATAAAGATTCATAATGATTGATTTTTTGGAAACTATGAAAATCTTAATTGTTCAATTACATTTTTTTAATAAAATTAAATTAAAATTACATTTTTATAAGATCAACAACATTTTCGATATAAATAAAAAAAAGTATACTTACAACACAAAATCCGTTGTTATTGGAAGCTCGTGTCACGTGTTGAGTACTTTTGAGGTTATAAAATCACTTGATTAACTAATCGTGCAAAATACACTCAAAATTGATAATTTAATTATTATTGATAAAATAGGAATGATTAAAAGTTAATATGAGAGTTACACTGAGATAGCAAAATAATAATTGTCAACGTTACTACTACACTTGATGCATAAACAATAATGATGGCCGACAACTGTGTAGGGAGTGAGAAAGAAAGGAGACCGGCTTCGTTCTCATCCCTACTCCGTGCTGTTTACTGGGTCAGTAATTAAATGACGATTGATCAGTTTTCGACCGGAGAGGAAAAATGATTAAATTACTAAAATGGCTATTAAAAAATAAGGGTTGATCGTAGAAGGGTGAAAATTGAGGATTGTATGTATTTTTGTATGTTGTATCATAAAAAAATAGAAATTAAAAATTTTGTCTAAAAAATAAAAAAAAAAAAAAAAATTTAGGGGTGGGACTGCCCCTAACATTTAGGGGGATGAAAAATAGATGTTGGCCGATTCTCATAGATACCGGATAAGCACAAAAAATTTCATCAAAATCGGTCAAGCCGTTTCGGAGGAGTATGGTAACTAACATTGTGACACGAGAATTTTATATATTAGATAGTGATTCCAAGGAACTTTGCGCTAGCATTTTATGTTATTTCTGTATCATTTATGATGACATGTGTGGTAAAATCATTGGTATTTCGAATATGTCTAAACAGCGTAGCATTCGTTTTATTTGTGTTTAATAAAAGGGCGTTTGTGTTGAAACCAGTGAGCAATGTTTTTGGTAATGCTTTTAGTTGTTTCACATAAATCATTATATTGCTTTTCTACTTTTAGTTTGTTTGTATCGTCAGCATAGTTTTTCACAAGATTTAAGGATCGTTTATTAAATTTGGCATATCATTGACAAACAAAATGAAAAGGATTGGACTGAGTCGTAAACTGCCCTTGGGTACACATATGATTTTATTATTGCATTATCTGAAATGTTCTTAGTGTGACCATTTTGTATAATAACCTTTTGTGTTCTGTCGGTAAGATATGACTTGAACTATCTATTTGCTTGGCCGCGAATACCATTTTTTTGAAATTTTACTTAAAAGTAGCTCATGATTCACACAGTCAAAGGCCTTCGATGGCTCCAAAAAATAGCAAGCATAATCAAACTGTGGTCTTAAAAACTAAGTACTTTTTCAGTAAAAGAAAAAAAAGTATCTTATAGTGACCTTATCAATAGTAAAAATATTTGATGTTTTAAATAAATGATGTTGTTAGGTTAGCTAATTACGTAATAACTTAAGACAGAAGTACCCTTAAGTAGGAACTGAATAAATTAACCGACTTGGTATTACATGGATCTCACAACTTATTATTCCAGCGAACTGGAATTCTGATTCCCTGAAGACACAGCGGTAGTCACAGAGGATCAAAAGATCTAGGTGACATAGGTGCCTATACAAATGGCCCAACCGCAAAAATGTTTTGTAATATAATGTAATGTTATCAAAAAAAAGTATTCTTTATAAAAAGTTCTGCATGTTCTAAAACCAAAAATTTAACAGATGTTTTAATTGTATCAGTCATATACAAGTTTTGTCAAAAAAGGAATTTTGATTAACAATAAAGTAACTTGGTTTTTGACCATATCAAAAAATTTTATTAAGAAAAGATTAAAAACATTCAAATATATAATATTGTTTATTAACAATACAAAATTGACGAAAATGTTGCTTCATCAATAAAAATAATATGTCTTGACATAAAAGTATTTCTGAATGTCACAACATTATTCAAATCGTTTTTCATTATCTCCTGGTCTTAGCATATAAATGAATTGCGGTTTGTATGGTTAACATTTTTTCTTATTTATAATTTTTGCAACTGCATCTTTTATTGACATTGAAAACGTTTAAACAATTTTTATTGTAAATAAACAATAATAAATATTATTTTTTATCCTTAAAATTTTTCTTAAGAAATTTTTTTGGATACGATCAAAAATGAAGGTACTGTTACGGATCGTGGTCGACGGACTTCGCCTTTGTCCTATTTGGCCTGAGGTGATGGTGCGGCTTTCGGGGTCATCAAAAGAGCGGATAATTTATAGCCGCGGGCGGGGTTAGAGACGTGCGAATACTCGTGGTAGTTCAGGAAGGAGGTCATTCTGTCGAGAACGTTGGTTCATACCTATAAAAAAAAGATCGTTGGCCGCAAAAAGGAAGTTAATTTAGAAAGTGATATTGTCATGAAGAAACTGTTGTAAAAAGTTTCAGTTGAATATTTTAGTAACGGTATTTTACTGTTAATCAAAAATCGATTTTTGACCAACCTCGTATACGACTTCTTCTTCTTATGGTGCCGCCTCTATACGGAGGTTGGTTATCATTATGGATATTTTTACTTTCGACGCTGTGACTCTGAAAAGCTGGAGGAATGTGCATCCAAACCACTCTCTTAGATTCTTCAGCCAGGATATACGTCTTCTTTCCACCGATCTCCTTCCTGCAATCTTGCCCTTCAATCGTAGTATACTGTATCTCTCTCCACGCATAATGTGACCGAGATATTCCAGTTTTCTGGCTTTAATCAAGTTCTAGAAATCTTTTTCTCTTTCTACTCGGCGAAGAACCTCTTCATTGGTAATCTTTTTTATCCATGATATTTTTAGTACTCGCCGGAAGATCCACATTTCAAATGCCTGGAGCTTTTTCATTGTGGCTTTGTTGATTGTCCATGATTCTAGTCCATATAAAAGCACTGGGATTACATAACATTTAACCATTCACAGACGTAGATGAAGGTTTAACTGTGAGTTAGTAAATAGTTGTTTCATTTTAAAGAAAAAATTTCTAGCCTTTTCGATTCTGACTTTGATTTCTTGAGTCTGACCTTGCCTATCGTTGATCCACATGCCAAGATACTGATATTGCTTTACTCTCTCGACCAACAATGAATTAATATTGATGTTGGTATTGGGATGGTTTAATGGGGTTTTATTTATGACCATGTATTTAGTTTTTTTCTAGTTAATTTTAAACCGTACTCCCTGCTGACCCGATCGATCTCTTGTAGTAATACTTGAAGATCATGTATGTTGTCGGTTATAATCAAGGTATCATCAGCATAACGTATGTTGTTGATAATCTTTCCCTGTCTTACCCCTCCTTGTATTTTGATATTTTCTGATGTTTTTCCTTCAGAGCTAATCACAGCGACTTGATTCCAATAGAGGCTCTTTATTATTCTGACTTTCTCGCAAAAGGTTAATCATCTTTTCGTGCCTCGTATACGACTAATACAATTTAATATCTGATGGTTGAATTTTGGGTTTTAGAACACGCAAAAGTTTTTATAAATAATATTTTTTTTTTGATAAAACTAATAATGAAAAGTTTTCCATGTACAGCCAACTTACGTAGACACACTGTATATTAAATATCCTTGAGTTGTTTTTTTTTTCTGGGTATTGCAAATAACGGTTTCATCTCATATCGTAATCAATAAAAATGAAAATAAACGAAAATCACAATGAAACTTTATGATATCTGTAAGAAACACTGATCGCACCGTACCATTGGGAAAAGTAAGTTTGGAAGTTACAAATTAAGGAAGTTCTGTGATGCTTGTTGTAAAGTCAAAAAGTATTAATGGGTTATTGGGTTAGTTAGGTTCGTTTTCGTTTCCGTTTTGTTCTGTTATTCCGACCTTCCGTAACACCGGCTTTTTCGGCTAGACAATAAATCAGCTCGATTTGTAGGTTTTACAGGAATAACCTATACATTTTGTGTTTAATTGATGAAACTTTTAATTACTCAGATACGACAGATACGTGACACATTACTAAGATATCGACGGTTGTTACTCGTATCTATAGCATCCCAAAAAAAAATCTTTTTAGGTTTTATTATTTTTAAAGTAAAATACTAAATTAAATTAAAAATATTATAAACATATAAACAGTCCATTTAAAAATTACTAATAGCACAGTTTTTATGAAATACCTAGCAGATAAACCCCATTATAACATCATAAAGTAGCAGCAGCAGAAAATTTTAAAAATAAAATGTTTTGCATTCTAAGTGCTCCGATATTTCGCAAGTACTGTTCGTGGTACAGATTTTAAGTGTTCAACTATGACCGGAGTTGGAGAACCATTTAATGACTTTTAAAGCATCGAAAAAATATGTGATACAGTTGCACCGAAAACATCAACAGAAAAAAAAACCATAAAAATAGACGGTACTATGAAACAAGTGAAGAAAAGTGTATTAATTTTATTCACAAAAAAAGATACTGTACAAACTTTTGGTAGACATTTAGGTAGTTGTCATGGTGTAGGAAAACCGTCAGAAAATTCTAAATTTTTGTAAACTTATTAAGGACATGATAATACAATTACCCGTAAAATTTGAAGTCAATTGACCTTCTCTAACCAAAAAAAACTCCATTAAAAATTGGATAATTAACATGAAGAATATACGCTCGCTGTAGTTCTGTACCAGTTGATTAGTTTTAGCAAAAAAAACTAACACTCAGAAACTTTAAAATAACTAACAGACATTTAATGTTTTTGTTTTAAGTTTTAAAAAAATAAAAAATAAATTATTGACCAGCTAGTTATATAATAATAAATGACCAAGTTAAGTTCAACAATTTATAAACAAATATCACACTATCGAGTTGGACAACAACTTGGCAACGCAATACGCGAGTATAAAAGTTACTTGCGTGGTAAATTCAAACGGACTAATGAAGAAATCAATATTTAAAATTATATTTAGTAGAACATAAATATTTATTACGGGTCAAAAATTTCAAATTTTGAGTAATACAAAAAATTATATTAGTACAATCCTTTTTATTAAATATAAAGTGAACCAAGCACAAAGTTTTACAGAATTATCTGAAATTATATAATTATATAACTTATAAATATTAAAAGTAAACAATATTAATTTTACGTGACATAAATATTTCCTTAAATCACATTTATTTTCGTATTTTAAAAAGTGTAGGTATGCGCATCGATAAGCTTAATTCTAGCAACTTCTTATAAACGAAAAAGAATAAATATGTAATAGAATTTTACGTACAACTAAATATGCAGTCATTACAAATAGAATATATTGAATTTTTGGTAATACAAAAAATAATATTAAGATAATCTTTATATTAAATTTAAAATAAAAACAACATATAATAAAACGGAAATTTCCACTGTAAATTTACGTATCAATCTATACTGTACATCCTCCCAGTTTATTCATCATCAATCAGCCCATGTTTGTCCACTGCTAGACATAAGCATCCCTTGATTGCATCCACATTCTCCTATTTTGTGCTTCCTGTATCTAATTTGATCTAATTTATGTGGATACGTTTAATATCATTGGACCATTTAGTTGGTGGTCGTCCCCTGCTTCTGTATGCGTCCTGTCTAGGCCTCCACTTTATGATCCTCTTGGTCAATCTGTTGTCCCGCATTCTCGCAATGTGTCCCGTCCAATTCCACTTTAGATTTGCTATTCCTTCTACTACGTCAATCTCTCTGGTTCTTCTACGTAGCTCAGCGTTTGTGATATGATCTCTGAAATTCAGTCCCAGCATTGACCTTTCCATTGCACTCTATGCCACTTTGATTTTTTGTACAGCCTTTTTTTAATGTCAAAGTCTCAGCACTATAAGTTAGGACAGGCAGAACACATTGGTTGAAAACCTTTCTCTTCAGACAGATTGGTAGATCTAACCTTAATATGTGCCTTAAGTTCCCAAATGCGGCCCAAGTAAATCCTATTCGCAACTCGCAAATTTGAAAATCTCTGTTTATATACGAATTTCGTGGCCAAAATACTTGTATGAGGTAGTTTCTTATACTTGGATACCATCTATGTATACTCCTTCACCGAGTACAAGATTAGTCATTAGTTGGGTTTTTGTCACGACCTTATGGGAAGCAGAGTTTATCTGTTGTAGCATGTTCATAGCGTGGTCAAAGCGATCTGATATTAGGATTATGTCATCTTCAAATCTTAAATGTGTCATGCTTTCACCGTTTATTATTATTATTAAAAGTTAAATTATTGTAACGAGTTGGCAAAGGCATAACGTGGCGTATTATTTTTTTATGACCCAATTTTTGTAACGTCAAAACAAAAAGAATTAGCATGACATCTAGGATAGACTTTTCTTGAAATGAAGGATTGCTTATTTGCTGCCAAGTACCGATTACTATTGGTAAGAAGGTTAACGTTTTACCAACTTTGTGTTTTCTGAAGATCATGCCTTTTTAGTATGTGAATGTATTTTATTAAAATCGAACTGTATAGTCGGCGGCTTACAAATTTGTCAAATATCATTTAATATCAAAGAAATACAGAAATCGTAAATCGAACAAGGATAAATTTTTTTGTTGCATTTCCTTCGGAGTTCGCAGCCGGTTCTTCTCGTAATAAATCTTGGTGTTGCTACTCGGCAAGGCATCGCAGTATGAAGATATCTTTGCAACAAAATGGATTGTAATTCAAATGCGTGGCGTATAAATCATTTCTGGTATAACATCTGTTTAGTTTTTAGAAACCACCGCACTCCGCATAATATATAATATTATAAGTCTCTTTATCATTTCCCAACTGAAACATTTCATTCCGTATTAAAATTTTATTAATTTTAAAATCTTTCGAATTTTTTACATTGAAAGTTCAAGGTTTAGTAAATTACGATAAACTTTAAAAATAGACGTAATATTAGCCCAATAAATAATTACTAATTCTTGTATAGTTAAAACAAACGCCTGAAACAATTAAGGACAAAAATGAACAAAGGAAAACAACAAATAATAAAGCTATAGAATGAAAAGGGAGAAATGACCACGGAAGTCGTAGTAGTAACAAAAACAGTGGAAAACTACTAAAGAACACTATATATCTCTCTATCTTTCTCTCTCTGTAGCTTACAACCCGGGGTGGGTCTTCGCTGACATTACAATTGGCCTCCACTTGCTGCGGTCCATCATATAGTCCATTGAAATGTTACATTTTTTAGGCCTTACCTTACGTTTTTTAGAGGACGCAATTTTATTTTTTGATGTGTAGGGGAGGTCAGTGTAAAGCTAAAACCAAGTTTGTGGGGTCGCCACCCTTGTCCCACGGCCGCCATCTTGAAAATAGGGGTTGAAATTGATTTTACGATATATCTCTTAAACTATTTATTTGATAAAAAAAATTTATTAACATTTTTTGTTGCAAACTAAATTCTCTACAACTTTGGTCCAGTAATTTTTTGTCGTAGAACTATAAATAAAAAAGTTATAAGCGAAAATCTTCAGAGATTCGAGAAAAAAATTTATATTTTTCGATATAACTTTTTTTTTATCATTTTACGAAAAAATGATATCCGACCATTTTTGTAGATCGTTTTTGGAGAAACAACTTTTATTTGCATCATTTTTTCATTAAGTCAATAGCTAAGGTTTTACAGCGCTCCGAAGTGAGTACTATTTTTCAATATTCTTAACTATACCTATATTATACGTGTGTATGTAATATGTCATCAGTTATTGTTTTTTTTTTTATTTTGTTATTATAACTTTTTTAATTACAAATTTTGCAATATTATAAATAATTAATTATTGACTCTTTTCCCCACCAACCACGAGGTAGAGTCTAGAGGCGCGATTTTTTTACGTGTTATCCCCAATAGGCATAATCCACGGTGATTTTCTAAATTAGAACTACTCCGTCCTCAGTCGTTTCGATGGACCAGGCTGCGGCTCAGCATCTGATCGGCTTTCTGAATTAAATACCAGTGGGAGAACTGGAGAAGGAAACGGTGTTAATGTCGGCGGTTCATCATCATGATTATAAAAAAAAAGTTATATAGAAAAATATAAATTTTTTTCTCGAATTTCTGAAGATTTTCAGTTATAACTTTTTTATTTATAGTTCTACGACAAAAAATTACTAAACCAAAGTTGTAGAGAATTTAATTTGCAACAAAAAATGTTAATAAATTTTTTTTATCAAATAAATAGTTTAAGAGATATATCGTAAAAACCATTTCAACCCCTATTTTCAAGATGGCTGCCGTGGGACAAGGGTGGCGACCCCACAAACTTGGTTTTAGCTTTACACTGACCCCCCCTACACATCAAAAAAATAAAATTGCGTCCTCTAAAAAACGCAACCCCAAATGTAACTTTTCAATGGACTACATAAGTATTTCTGGTCGTTGAACATTTAGGGTCCGTAAGTCCGCTGCAATATTATCTTTCCACCGTATCCTTGGCCTTCTCAGCGGCCGCTTTCCTACCGGGTTCTCTCCCCACACCAGTTTTACGACACGTTGGTCTTGTCTATTCACATGTCCGGCCCATCTCAATGTCTCTGCCTTAATTATTTTTACTATATCTGGTTGGTTATATAGTTCTTGCACTTCCCTGTTAGTTCTAATTCTGTATTGTTGTGTGGCGTTGTCCTTTGTTGTCCATATATCCTTCTAAGAATTCTTCGTTCTGCGGTTTTTAGTCGGTTCTCATTTTGTTTTGCCATCGTCCATGTTTCACATGCATATGTCATCATAGGTCTTATAATTTTATGATAAATTGTTACTTTCGTACGGCGGGTTACATTTTTTAAATTCATTACTTTTTGTAGTGCAGAACGGCAGCGATTGGCTCCCTGAATTCTGTTGTTAATCTCTTGTGTTATATTGTTATCTGAGGTGATTGTAGCTCCCAAATATTTAAACTAATGGACCCTTTTAAAATTATAGTGGTCTATTGTCACATTTTGTCCTATCCTGTCTCTTCGTTCTGTTCTCGTTGTAGTCATGTATTTTGTTTTATTATCTTCGTTTATTTGTAGGCCAACTTTCTTTGCAGCATTTTCCAGTTTAATAAACTCTTCCTTAACGTTGATAGTTGTATTTCCTACTATATCTTAATCTAGAACACTATATGGGGATAATAAAACACCACCACCAGGAAGAGAAGAAAAGAACAGGGTCAAGGATAGAAATGTAGGATCAGAGGATATCCTCGAAATAACGACATTCGAGATCGAAAACACCCTCAAACACATGCATAACAATAAAGCTACAGGGGAAGATGGTATTATGGTAGAAATAATAAAACACTAAGGTAAATCTGTAATAGCCCATATTCAAAGATTGTTTAATTATTGCTTGGATGAATCAAAAATACTAAATGACTAGCTTATTGCTTGAACCCTTGAACCAAGTCCCTCCATCTCGATTTTGGGAGTCACGGTGTCCAATAATATGTCTTGGCATGACCATGTTGCTAACATCGCAAAGTCGGCAAGCCAGAGGATAGGTTTTCTGTGGAAAGCCAGAAAGTTTTTTACTCCTGATCAACTGTTGATGACGTACAAGGCTCAAATCCGACCTCTACTGGAGTATTGCTCGCACATTTGGGGTTCAGCACCAAGGCATTCTCTTTGTCTTCTAGATTCCATTCAGAAAAGAGCCATTCGCTTGATAATCAGCTTAACTCACACAGACACCCTTCACCCTCTAGAACATAGAAGAAGAGTTGCAGACCAGTCATTGCTCTACAGATATTTCCATGGCAGATGCTCCAGAGAAATAAAAACTCTTGTACCACCATTGGCCACATTCGGCCGAAGAAATGATTAGTATTCGTCTGAAAATACTTACGTGAAATTTAAAATATTTTACTGAGAAATGCGTGGAAACCAAACATACGCTTATCATTGAATCCCAGAACTCTGAGATAAAAGATACAAAAAATATACGATGACGGTTTTTTTTCTGTCGCATTTTTACCAAGTGTAGGGGAAGGGAGAAATTAATTAGGCGAGTAGAAAGACATAACAACAGACAGAAGCAAATTTTGATACAAAAGTGTAAAGTTTATGAGAAATTTAGAAAATTTTATAAGAAAAAATTGAAAGATGTAATTGGCAAAATGTTTTAAATAAAAGTTTAGTGTGCAGTGATCAATTTAAAGATGATCAAATTTAATATAAAGTTTTAAGAAATGTCAGTATTGATGGTGACTATTACCAACATCTGTTCCATTTTAGGAGAAAGAAAAGGTAGGGTACCGTTTAAAATATATTTGCAGAGATGAAAATTTCGAACGTTTTAATAATAAAGAAACAAATAAACAACTGAAAAGATAATATTTTCCGTATGGTAAAGAATTTTATAAGAATGAAAAAATAAAAAAAATAAACAAAGATCATCTTAATGTACGAATGTTTGCTCTTTGTGTCATAAATACAAAATCGTGACAAAGAAAAAACATCTTCACCGTATATTTTTGTAACCTCTGTTCCACAGATCTTGAATTCAAAGACAAGCACTTGACGTGCAATCAAGTAAATATTTAAGTCTTTACTGAAAACGTAATTTCGATAAAGCAAGAATAATGGGTTGCAAAAATGAGAGTCGAATCCCAAATTGCTAATAGATTGAGGATTTCTCAGAGCTGTTGTTCGGGTGGTGCATATGGATCAAGAATCTGCCAAAGTTTGGTCCTTCTAGGGTGACCAGTCATGAAAAAAAGTGATAGTTAGCAAATTTTATACTTCGGAACCGAAGCATTACGATTACTGTTCTTTGAAACCATTTTAGAAAAACTTAAGGGTGGTTTCTGCAACCACAATTCGATGAAGACTGAATACCACACATTTGCGGTATAGAAGACCAGAGGAAATTCCTAGATTACTTTCTCGACAATTAACCGTCCTATTACATTGGGAAAAAGAACACACTGCCTTTGTAACAAAAACAAAAGCGTAAAGTACCGTATCACAAATCGATAGTTAGGTCAAACTGCATGAATTGGACTTTGAATTGCTTCCGCACCCACCGTATTCTCCAGATTTGACCCACAGTTACTATTACCTGTTTGCCATTATCAAAAGGATGCTCCGAGGAAAGATATTTGGAACAAAAATATTAACTTATATAGAAAACTAAAGCTTTTTTAGATGGATGGAATAAATGTATTACTTTTAAAAGAGGACCCTTTTGTTACATAAATTCGCAGTAATAAGTTTATGAAATCATATTTTTCTCTGTTTTATTAAGCACTAATTAAAAATAAAAATACACAGATATGCATAGCAACTTAATTGAAAAACTGTCATTCTCTTTTTATTTTCCTACAAACTATAATTTTGCTTGTTACCTCGTTCTATTTGTAAAATGACAAAATAATAATGTCTGCCTGTAGTTTAATGTCCAATACAGTGTGTTGTTTGATCGAAATATTAAAGGGTTTAAAAAAGTAAAATAGCTATAAATGAAAACAAAAAATCATAACCAAAGTTTGTTTACTCCGTTGTTAAAGCATTATTTTGTAATACCTAGTAGAGACGTTAGGTAACAGAAGAACTTTATTTAGTAATTATTTAAAAAGTAATCTACAAACACCATAGTTAAATGGGATATTGCAGATCTTTCTCCCACACCAACCAGCATTCTTAATACTTTAATCTAAACTTTTCCAGCTCATTTTCTACCATATAAAATGTATGGTATTTTATTTATAATGAAAATGAACAAACAACGGGTGTCTTAGACGTTCTCAACGCCAAATCTTAGTTTTTTTTTTTGTTCAAATTCAACATTTTCATGGTTCCATGGAGAATTAATGTCATTTAAAATCAGCATAATAACAACATTTAATCACTTCAAGTTTACGTCTGTTTTCCAGTGTAGTTAGGTGTAGAGTTGAAGAAATATTGGTATAAATCTGAGGCTGGTCCCTATGAAAGCCCATTTTGTAGGCAGCTGTAGGCAAAAATTTATTTTAAACCCTTTCCAATGAAGCTTTGTAGACTAAATAAGGTGGACACCATACAATGGATGCATATTCTAACCTTATTATTAACCAATTCAAAAAAATTTATTGTGTTTGCAGAAAAATCTTTACCTATTCTTCAAAACCTAGGAGTTTAAATGATTTTAAAGTTAGTTTATTAATATGGGCTGGGAATGATAATTTTTTATCAAATATGACGCCAAGATCGTTAATTTCACCAAATTGGTTCAAAGGCAAGGAGTTTATACGGTATTGGTATGTGATTGGTGTCTGAGAACGATTGAAACACATAACTAGACATTTGTCGAAATTTAGTAAGGCTTCTTCGGACTAAGCTAGTTGAGTGGAGAGTATTTTAGTAGCTCTCGTACTTCTTCTTTACGTGCCTTCTCCGCAGCGGAGGTTGGCAATCATCATAGCTATTCTGACCTTAGAGGCGGCAGCTCTGAACAGTTCGTTTGATGTGCATTAATACCTCGTACGGACAGGAACTAATCTGTGCGAGCGTCAAAGCATATACCACCCCAAAACATAACAAAGCCACAACGAATGGAAGCCTTGCAGAGATATTGCAAGGAGCAAACCTTTCTCCTGGTCTTCGTCAAACTCGTTCACAACCATTTGGATGTTTTAGGCTAACCCTAGTTATATCTGTGAATGAAACTTTTTTCCAATTATCCACAGACCAATTTTGATGATTTAGAGTAATATTTAACCTGGCAACTCTGTTTTCTATGTAAGCAAGGGTGCAGTGTTCTGCTACTGTTTAATCTAGCTTTATTTAATCGTCTCTCAACTGTAGAAATTGTGACATTGCGGACAGCTCCGAGTTCGTTTCTGATCACAGAACTAGTGACAGCCCTGTTTCTTAATGAGTACTGTCTAAAAACGTTTATCTTGGTCATTAGTGCATCGTTTTTACCCTTGTCCTAGTCCTCTGTAATAATATTTTACCTCATTTGAGTATTGTGGAAGATTTTGCCTAACAAATTGGCAACATAACTCTGACAAATATCATTCACCCAATAAAACTGAGGCCTGAACTACATTTTGTTCAAATAAATTACTTGCCTGATACATTTTTCAAATATTTTAAGGTTAAAAATTCAACAGTCTACAACAAAAAATGTATTACACTCAAAAAAGGAACAAATTATAAGCTTACTATTAACGAAAATCTATCGCAAGTAAGCACTGCACAAATTTGTTTATTTTTTAACAAATTCTTTAAAATTGTAAATTTAAACGAAGTGTTGTGATAGCTGACATTAACAGCGAGACAAAATATGCATAGCCCACTATTCAAATGCTCGATTAACTTCAAAAACGAACGTAATTTCGTCCAGTTTATTTTCCTAATTAGCTATAAGCTAGAAACGTAAAAAATTAAACGCATCTGAAATGCAGCGCGCCCTCTCATAAAATTCTTAAAATCGGGAGGGTTAATGGAGTTCGACCCTCCAACGTCGCCCGCGAAGGCGCCTCTGAGCCTAACCCCCATTTGTAAAATCCGTGACATTTAAACGTTCGTTCGTCGGCACACATAATGCGTTGACACGACAAAAAAACACAATAGAAAGATGCGCAATGTTTACCAGATTCCGAACATGTGTTGCTAGTTGAAACACGTCAAATGCAGAATAGATTTTACAATATACAATTGTTGCGACGTTTTTCGCCGATTGTTCGGAATGTTTTATAGCCGAGGGGGAGGGGCGAAGCGGCTTTTGATTTTTCTACGGCACTTTTAGTTCGGAGCTTTTGAGGTTTGATTTTGAAACGAAGACGAAATGTTTTCCCACAGTTGATATTGACATAGACACACTCTGTGGTTGAAACCCCCTAAGGAATGTTTTTTACGTACATGAAAATTCACAAAGAAGCTTTGTCGTTGACATTTCGAAATTCGTCCTTACAAGGAAGATTTTGAAAATAACACCCGGTCAATTAAATATAATTCCATAAGTTTACGAAAATGAAGAAGTTGTTCACCAGTCGAGATAACAAGATTGGACTTAGGATGAGTATGCTGCGTTGTTACGTGTTTTTCGCGCTTTTGTATGGAGTGGAGGCACGGACTTTAAAGAAGAATCACACGGACAAACTACAAGCCTTCGAGATGTGGTGGTACTGTAGAATTTGGCGTATCCCCTGGACAGAAAAGATCTCTAATGTGGAAGTCCTAAATCGGATAAATAAGGAATGTGAAGTCATTAACACCATAAAAAAGAGAAAGTTTCCATATCTATGTCATATTCTGAGAGGACCCAAATACGCACTTCTCCAGCTGATATTTTAGGGAAAGATTGGTGGAAGGAGGAATATTGAAAGACGCCGTGTGTCGTGGCTTAGGAACCTAAGGGACTGGTTTAATTGTAGCAATGTTGAACTCGTTCGAGCTGCAGTCTATAAGGTCCGAATTGCTGTGATGATAGCAAACCTCCGATAGGAGATGCACTATAAGAATAAGAATAAGTTAGGTTACACAGGTTTTCAATGACACATTAAATATGCAATTACACTAACACTGTTTGTAGGCTATGTGCAAGGGTGCGGAGTTAGAAATAATATCGATGCGAGCGTTCGTAGTGAGCATCACTGGAACTTTTGAACTCCTCCGGTAATGACTGAGCAGAAGTGCAAATCATTGTTTTAATTTTATTCCTTCTCCAACGTGCCTTTAGTGAAAGGCATAAAGTGTTTGATACTTTCAAACTCGGTCTGCAATATCACTGATGTCATGATTTTGGGTCATACTACCGATGTAAAACATTAATTATTTATGTGTGATACATTTCTATTAAAAAAAATATATATCTAAAATGAATATTTTTTAGTCACTTTTAATTGTGAACTTTTTATACTTCTCACACACAGCTAAATGATTCATTAATTGATTATTCGCGGTAAGATGCAATGATATAAAAGGCGTCCAATAGTATTTTGTTGCCCATCAGCGGCGCTAGTAGTCATCGTGCACATAGCCTATAGTCCGTTTGCCTGGTGTGCACAGTACGCTACCTGAACGGTGGCAATAAAAATAAGATGAATGAATGAAGAACATAGAAGGTGAATGCCCGTATGAAATTATGATGGATCTTTCCTACAACAAAATTTCCTCAGCCCACCCCCTTCCGATATATCACTCCTAAAAAGTGGTCAGTAAAATTAGGCATTAATTTTTTTTCTCAAATTTAAATTGAGATAAAAACTTAAAATTTTGTAATTTCCGTGTACATACTCGAAATTTGGTTACAAGAAAGAGCCATCATAATTTCATAATGAGTGTATAGAAAAGTAAAAAATATTATTTTAAAGAGTATCTACCGACTAACAACTTTTTTGTAAAATTCGAATTAATTTATCAAAAAAACATTAATTTTAACCACCTAAAGACGCTTTAGTTGCCGATATGAGTTAATCATTTGTTCCAAATATCTTTCCCAAGATCATCCTTTTAAAATTGGTGAACAGGTAATAGTCACTCAGGGCCAGATCTGGAAAATACGGTGGCAGAAGCAATTCGCAGCCCTCCATATTTATGGCTTCTAAGTAGGTTTGATACAAGCTGGTTTAAATATTCTTGTAATCTGTTTTCATATTTCTGTGCTTACTTGGTTATTTGTTTTTTCACAGTCTTTTGATTAAAATCTCTTCAGGATTTTAATGTTTGAATTTAATGCAGTTCTCTATATCTGGATTTGTAAATTGAAACACAAAGCTGGAGCTCAGCGTAACATGAAAGAGCTCCGAAGGAGGCTAAACGCAACGGACTAAACAAGACCAGGTCCTATTATAAGAAGAAGAAGAAGTAGAAAAAGAAGAAGAAGAAGAAAAAGACCAACGATCAATAAGTGTTTTTGAAGATACCGATTCTTTATTAAACTATAAACTATTAACGACATTGCTGACCTTAAAAAAACTTTTTTATTAAAAAACACTATTTAATCGACTCACAAAATCCAGATTTTTCCGTTTTTAGAATTAAATTTTTGAAAGTTAACTTTGGATTTTTTGACTAATATAATAATTATAAAACGTAATATTATTGTTTATCAACACATATAGATGTAATGATTTATCATGTAAAAAGTGAATCCAGAAAAACTGCAGAAGACCCAAAGATTCCAATAAACGAGCTAGACCACTTTAGAAAATTAAACTGAGGCCTTTATCACAATTACATACAATGACATAATATTGCGGAGACTAGATAAATGGATCAGAAAAATATATTAATTGTTTCCATGGTTGTCATAAATGTTGAATGATTTTTGTACCCGAATGAACAATTGCACCGATGAATACATTTTTAAGCTTAACGATGATTATATTTTAAATCAATCTAAATAAAAAGTTAGTACAAAACTCAAACCCACAAAAACCGTTTTATTAATAAGAAACTGCCGACAAAAGTAAATACTTAAAGTTATTAAATAACAGCGTTTTCTTTGAATTTTTAAAGTAATTGTAGTATTAAAAATTAAAATTTTATAATCATTAAATAATAAACAACCTAATGAAAGTTAGCTGGTAGCTCGAGGCCACTTTTTGACAGAAAGATAGCAGAAGAAGAAGCTATGACGCTTTTTAATATTATTTTGACCACTGCTGTTAGCCACTGTAACCTAAATCGAAAAAAAAACCTATACCACTACACGTTATTTGGTTCTGTAAATTATTGATCCAATCTGTTCAATTTTTGCGGGTAGACCAAAGATATTAAACAAGTTGTTACGTAATTTTTTTGGTTGAAGTGGGTTAAAGACGGTTAATATACCCCATTCATTTTCTTAACCCTGCGTCAGTGCTGCGGGGTATGGTACACCCCAACCGTGTTGTTCTGATTATAATTTTTTCGCTGCATAGCTCATTTGCAGATTGGGTATCACAACAGTAACATTAAATTCTGTTGGGGTGTAACACACCCCGGCGCACTAATCGCGTTACAAATCAGGTAAGAGTTTGGTATAATTCAAGAATATGACTGCCAAATGAATTTTCATAAAACTTTCATAGGTCATTAAAACACACTATAAAATGAATATCCTGATAGAAATTTTTGCGCGGAAACGTTTTAAAAGTTCTTTTTTAAAAAAAATGTGTAAAAAATTCATCATGGTGGCTATTTCAAGGGTAATTTTTATAACAAGTTTTTACCTCGATCAAACACTTAAAATTCCTCGTACTTTTTGGCAACACAATTTACACATTATAATTCACCTATTTCACATATTTTTTTGAAATTTTTTAGCGGAATAAGCGTCAATAATTTCAAAAAAATTGATCATTGTTATTGATACATAAGCTATTAACCTGTCCGACATATGACAGAATTTTAAACTATTAACTGGAATTGCCACGTTGCCGATTCAAACCAGAAGTAATGGTATATTAGATTAAATATTTTTATGGCTTAGTTAATGAAAAAGAAGTTATATCTCATAGATTACTTTATAAATTTACAAAAGACTGTTTTTTTTTTAGTTAATGAGCAAGTAAGTTGAGAACAAGTGCGCGTACAAAAGTATATGTTTCAATTGGTTAAAAAAGGTACTGTTGGTGTTAGGTTAGGCCGTAGGTTAGGTTGGACTAATTTTTGTATTTTTATCATCGATTAACAGTCAAATATTATCATTTTATTCATTTTTGAAATTGAATTGACGACCGACACCTAATCCGCGCATGCGCATACGCATACGCATGCGTAGTTTATATTAGTATCAATTTATTTACTTTTATTACCTTAAATAAACAGATGTTTGAATTGGTTAAAAAAGGTACTGTTTGTGTTAGGTTAGGCCGTTAGGTTAGGTTAGGCTAATTTTTTATGTTCATCATCGATTAACAGTCGAATCTATAATTTATAAAAAAAATATACGCGCACTTTGGCAACGTCGCAATTCCAAGTACGGATTTAAAAAGCCTGTCATTTTTCAAAGTAGTCCAGTGTTTCTGTCTATCAATAATGCAATAATAAAAATAATTTCTTTCGATCTATTAACTCTTATCTCGTTAAATAATTGCAAAAAATGGGTGAAATAGGTGAATTATAATGTGTAAATTGTGTTGCAAAAAAGTACGAAGAATTTTAAGTGTTTAATCGAGGTAAAAATCTTGTTATAAAAATTACCCTTGAAGTAGCAACCATGATAAATTTTTCACACATTTTTTTTAGAAAGTACTTTTTAAACGTTTCCGCGCAAAAATTTCTATCAGGATATTCATTTTATAGTGTGTTTTAATGACCTATAAAAATTTTATGAAAATTCGGCATTGCTGCAACAGTATATTGACGAAGTCATGAAGGAGTTGGCAGAAGAAGACGGCAGAGCTCAATTTATTGAAAATAAAATAGGATCGAAAAGTGATAACGATAGTAATGCGGATAATGTAAAAGCGATTGAAGATGCAGCGGAAACTTTAGAAGAAGACGGAAACGATGAAGATGCAGCTGACGAATTAGAGGAAAACGCAACCAGCTCCAGTGATGATGATTCAAATCAGTAATACCCAGAGGTAGACCTACAATCACAAATAAATATTTACTAGGAAAAGATCACGAAACAAAGTGGATGAAAACAGTTCAAACAGTTAATGTGCGCACGAGGAGGCCTAATATTGTTTTATATTTGCCTGGTCCTGATGCAGGTACTGCAAAGGTAAATTCTTCCTAAAACAAATTGCTTCTATTCTGATTGCTGATCATTTGGCTCAAAGACAGGCTAATATTCATTTACCAAGACACATCAGACAAAAAATAGCTGACATAAAAAAGTCTCGTAAAGATGTAGACCCACCAAAACATCCAAGATTAGGAAGGCAACAGCGCTGCGCAGAGTGTCCTCTAATTAAGGACCGCAAAAACCAAGCTGTAGGGAGTACCATAAATCGTTATGTTATGTTAGATCATGCATTTATAATGTGCGGTACATGCTTTATTAAAGAAACAGAAAGCGAGTAATATCAAAACAATATATTTTTTTCAAAGGATTGACATTTTTCTATGAAATAACAAAATATGTGCAATTAAGCGTTAGTTGTAAGAAGAATATTTTTTTTGTAAAGGTTTTTTTATTTAAATTTTTTTTTAGATTTAATAAATATGATTTGTAAACAACAGTCTTCAATTATTTGGTGATATTTTTGTCATCGACTACATTTAAAGAAAAAAAATGCTGGGGTGTGGTACACCCCGCCGCACTAACGGAGAGTTAAAATAGTTTAAATCGTTTTTTTCTATTTAAGCTTATTGTTAAATTAGTGAATTTTGGTCGACATTGTCTATGAATGGGGTGAACGGTAGTTTAATACGAGCACTGAAATCACTTTACAAGGATACCACTGCTTGCTTTAGGATAAATGGAGCTTCCACGGACTGCTTTATCATCGAAAAAAGTGTGAGACAGGGATGTGTGGCTTCGCCATGGCTGTTTAACTTATGCATAGACGATTGTTTAAAAGATTTGTAAGAGAAAGCGTATGGATTAAAAATGAATGATTTGATCGTCAAAAGCCTTCTTTACGCCGATGATCAAGTCATATTAGCGTCATCTGAAGAGGAGTTGCAGGCGATGGTTAATGTTATATATGATGCCCTGAAAATCAAAGGGATAAAAATAAATGTAAGCAAAACGAAAGTAGTGGTTTTTAAAAGAGAAGAAAACATGACAAACTGTAAAGTTCTGATTAAGGGAGAAAGAGTGGAACAAGTAAATGAACTTGTGAACTTGGGTTTAAAGTTTACGAGAGATAAAAAGTATGACAAATACATTAAGAAATGCTTAGATGGTTTTGAAACGTAAAAAGAATGGATGAAGGAAGATTGACGAAACAAATTTCCAAGGCGAGTGTGAATGCACAAGTCGGTAGAGGTCGACCTCGGCGAACATATCTCGATCAGATCAACATTGTTTTAAAGAAAGGCCAGGTCAAGAGCACCAACAACCGACGAGCATGTATGAGAGTACTGATGAAAGTAGAGGAAGCAAAAGATGTATGTAAGAACCGTAGCAAGTTTCCTCTACGGGAAAAAGGTGTGACTATATGTATGTACGTATGTATGTTAAATTAACACACTGTTTATAAAAAGCATACACGCTTAACGACCAAATAGTGAATTACGGGACAGTTATAAATGAATTACGAAACCTCAAAGTAGAATTAAACATACAAAAAACTATCCTTGGATTGTTGTCCCAAGCAAAAAGGATTCCTAATTAAAAACAAGAATGATAGTAATTATATTGGATGTTATTTGTAAACCATTGAGCAATTTTGGGATAAATAAAACTTTGAAATTAATATTATTAACACCCTGTAGACTCGCATAACATCCTTATAGATCATGGAACGAAATGTGGTTAGTATCTGTGGCCGTAAGTGAATGGGGTTATAAATTTAAGGGTGGTTTATCGCGATGCATTTGTCAAGAAAAAAAAAGAAGTTCAATATTTCTGTGCAAATTTAATAATAAATTCGCCCAAAGGTTATCGGCTTCGAATGAAAAATTCTTGCTATTTTTTAGATTCTTTGCTCACTTTTTCTTTACCACTATAAGACGTTTCTTGATGGAATTTTTTTTTATATATTACTTTGTTTAAAAAAAGCTGACATTAAAAAAAGGATAAAAATAATTAAAATATTATTAACTGCACGTGTAATTAATTACTCACATTTAAGAATTAAAAACATTTATTGGGGTGTAAGTATGAGTCGTAAAATATTGAAATAACTACCTTTTGAGTCATACACACAGAAATATTTTAGGTGTAACACAAAATAATAATAATAATCGTCCCCTAAGAGACACCAACGTTTAGTTACTAATAAACTAAAAGTATATTCCGTAGTGACTTGAACATTTTTAACTAAATTGAGGTTTTATAGTTTTATAATAAATTTTATTTAAATCCCAACCTATTTTAATAAAATAAAAATTAAAAATATTCTAAAAATAGCCCAATAAAAAAAACTCAAATTAAATTTAATTTTATTCGAAAATAAAATAAAAAAATGAGAATGGAAACACATTATTGGTCAAAGTATTTCATGCAAAATGTTTGCAGCAAAAAGAGATCGGTCCCATCTCCGATGCTGATTACGTCTCACTGTACCTCCTGTACATTCTGCAAACGTCTATATTGCCCAGTACTCTTACACGTCTTTAGCCAGAATGTGTCCTAAATCTCCTACGACAAAACAAAGAAGACTGCCGTAACAAGCTAAACAGGCAGTGCAATTGCCTCTCGTTAAAGACTGATATCTTAGCTTTTTTTTGATCATAATAGTATCCACAATTTTTGATGGATCTGGAAACTTGTGTTCCATGTGTTTGCAATGACTGTATTTGTAACTCAGTACCGTAGGGTTTCTTTTTACAGCTAAATGAAAAAAAATATATATTTTTTAAATATGGGTTTTGAATCACCCTGTACGATAATAATAATTTTATTAACAAGTTTAGTTAATATATACACAATACTAGAAAAACATAATGCAAATTTTTTTTTAAATTTACGTTAATTATAATGATACAGTGTGTCAAATCGGACACTTTTTCGTGATAAAAATGGTCATATCTGGTAAAACACTCAGTTTAAGTTAGCAAAAACCCAATAGAGTAGCTTTATCGAAATGCGTGATAATATATACGGTGTTCTATTTAAAATAAGCAAGTTATAGTCAACTTCCGGTATAACCGGAAGTAGTTGGAGACTTTAAATATTTTAGATCGATTTGGAATATCCGAAAACCTTTTACCTTTAATTTTCAGATTTTAATTATGTCAAGTTTCTCTAAAACGTCTAATTGGAACTCCCAAAGAATCACCCTGTATAAATCCATGTGATGTCTTAAAGATTTATTGACATTGCTGACAAAATTGGAGTTTTACAATAACTTTAAGAAGTCTACCAACACATGACTTGTTCACATGAGAGGAGGGTTCATTGCTTTCCTGGTATTGTTGGTTATGTTTTTCGTACATAAAAATGATAATTATATATATATATATATATATATATATATATATATATATATATATATATATATATATATATATATATATATCGCGTTAAAACGTGCGTCGGCGTCTTGCGATTCCTAATCTCCATTCCTCTCTATTCGTCCACATGTCCTCTCTCAGATCTCTCTCTTCCATCTCTTTTTGTATGCCTTCTCTCCAGCTCTTTCGTGGTCTTCCTCTTCTTCTTCTTCCTCTGGGGTTCCACTGTAATATTTTCTTTGGGATTCTGTCTGGTGGCATTCTTTGAACATGCCCGTACCATATCAACTGTTTAGTTCTTATTTCGTCTGTGATGTGCTGTACTCCCATTATTTGTTTTATCCTCTCATTTGTAACTCTTTCTAGTCTTGATTTCCCCGCTGCTCGTCTCCAGTAATCCATTTCTGTGGCTCTAATTTTTCTTTCGATCTTTTCTTTCAAATGCCATACTTCGCAACCGTACATTATTATGCTCTTCACTATCGTGTCGTAAATTCTTTTTTTGTTGTTGTTGCTTATTGTTCTATCCCACAGTACTCCGTTTAACATTGATATTGCTCTTCTTCCTTTCATATTTCTGTCCAATATTGCTTCTTCGAGTGTCCCATCCTTTGATATTCTCATTCCTAAGTAATTGTAAGCTGACGTGTGTTTGATTTTTTGTCCATTTGATAATTGTAAGTCCTGTTGCACTCCCCCAATACACATATATTCCGTTTTTTCTACATTAACCTCTAGTCCCCAAATTTTATATTCTTCTATAAGTTTTCGTGTCATATACTCTGTGTCGTCTATGTCTTGGCCGACTATAATTTGATCGTCTGCGAATGAGAGTGTGTATAATGTTGTGTCCTCATCTAAAGGTATGCCCATGTTTTGGTATTTCCGTTTCCAATTCGCTAGTGCCCGTTCCAAATATATTTTAAATAATGTTGGTGACAAGCAACACCCTTGTTTCAGCCCTTTTGTGATATTAAACCCTGTTGTTAGGTTTTGTCCAACTTTAATTCTTGATTTGGTTTTATTGTATAATGACTTTACTCCTTTTATCAGTTCAATATTAATGTTGGAAGTTTCCAGAGTTTCCCAAAGTTTAATTAAGGGTACGCTGTCGTATGCTTTCTTTAGGTCAACGTACAGTATATGGATCTCTTGATTGAATGCTAGTTTTTTTTCTATAATTTGTGTTAGTGAGAACAGATGGTCAATCGTTGATCTTCCCGCTCTAAATCCGGCTTGCTCTTCTGCTTCCATTTCCGTGTATTCCCTTTCGATTCTGTTTTTTAAGATCTTGCCATATATTCTACTGATTGTGTTTGTTACGGCAATTCCTCGATAATTGTCGCATTTGCTTTTGTCCCCCTTTTTGTGTATTGTTGACATATGTGATATTTTCCATTCTTCTGGGACTTCGGACTGATTAATACACCTTTGAAATAGATCTTGCAGCATTTTATATAATTTATCTGTTCCGTATTTAAATAATTCTCCTACAATATTTCCTGGACCCGGGGCTTTGTTATTTTTTAAAGATTTACATACTTCCTTCACTTCTTTTGTATTAATTCTAATAGGGGATCCTTGCGTATTAATTCTATCATTCATATATTCTGTGTTCTTAAATTCTTTTCTGTCTTCAGTTAACATTTTTTCGAAGTATTGTTGCCAATTTTGTGCTGTTATTGGTGAGATTATGTCCTTGGTATTATCTTTCCTCATGTTTTTTAGTATTCTCCAGCTTTCTGTACTTCTTCTACCTCCCAGATACGTATTTATTCTAGAACATGTTCTTTCCCATTTCTCATTCTTTTTTCTGCAAACTAATTTTCTAACTCTCGCTTGTGCTTCTTTAAATTTTATTTTGTCTTCTATAGTTTTTGAGCTTAGGTATTTTTGGTATTTCTTTCTTTTTTCGTTTATTTCTATTTCTATTTCTTGGTCCCACCAATACGGTTTTCTTTTGTCTTTTATATTTGCCTTTTGACCTAGTGCTTCTTCTGCTGCCAAATGCATACATTTTTTAATATGTTTATATTGTTCTTCTATACTGCTAAATTTTGTTGTCTCTATTTTCATGTCCAATCTGTTCTGATATAATTTTCTAATGCTTTCCTGGTCTAGATTTTCTATGTTGTATCTAATTTCCGTTAGTTCTTCTTTTACGTCTTGCTCTTTAGCGATTTCTGTTTTCTGTTTTCTATTTATTGGTGCCGTTATTTTAGTTTTCAGAAAATAATGATCGCTACCGCATGATGGTCCCCTATGTACTCTAACATCTTGGAACTTTATATGTGAGTTTTGTCTGCAGACAGCAGCAAAATGATAATTAAATAATATAAAATAAAAAATATTTGTAAGTTATTAACTTTTGTATTCGTGAACCACCAGGTACTTTTTGTAAAGTTTCTTAATAAGTTTAAATTAGTGGTTTCCAATGTTTTCAGTGTCTCGGTGCCTTTTTCGGTAGTAATATCACAAGAGAGTAAAAATAAATTTAAAATAATTTGACAGATTTAAAAAAACTTTTTGCCAAATGGCAACATGTTTGAATAAAGGCCTAGAGAATTATCATCTAATTGATCGATTTCTCGTGTGGTATTCGATAGATTACAATAAAAATCACTTCTAAGATTTTATATTTTTATTTCGACAAATTAATATTATTCGACTCAATATAAACTCTTTTTGTAATAACTTACGCTTGGTGTTTTAAGCATCTCTAGTGGATTTGAATTCGATATCATTGAATGGGTCGAATGTTCTATTAAATTTGTCGTAGTTCATTAATTACCAAAATTAAAAATTTCTATTGGTTTCGAGAAACATAAAACAATAATCAATTAAAATTTTTCCTGGCGCCCTAACCTAAGTATCTACAAATATGACTAATTGTAAGTAAAACAAATTAAATTCTTGTATCTTATTTTGTAATTTGTTTGAATAAAGAAACAGAGGGACAAAAAATGAAAAAATGGGTGATTTAAAGTAACACCTAAACACCATATTGTAAACTATTTTTTGTAAATATCTTCAATGTTTTACAATAGTATAGACAAAGTTTAGCTGATGAAGCTCGCAGAAAGCTTGCAAAAATTAAAAACTCTTCTAATATAATACTAATATATCGCAAGCTGACTCTCAATTCAAATTTATATAAAGTGTAAAACTGTTATACAGCCATGGTAGTTACGGAACCTTAATTCTGGAAAATTTATATTTTATGAAATAATCTAAAGATAATTGCCATAATAATATTTACTTTACCTTTTAAGGTTTATGTACATTTTAATAACTTTATGCTATGAATTATATTTTGTATAATCAGAAGCGTTCGAAGCAGAATCGGTATGGCCATTGAGGATGCATATATCGCCAGAAACGTTGACGAAAATAGATTGTAATTTAACGAAATTAAATAATAACACTCGTGGTTATGTTTTTAACTAACTATAGTTGTATATATATTTTTTTTTACTTTGAGTTCCAGGTCACATGGAAGTTAGAGGAACCGAGGAAGCAGACTGCCTTGCCAAAGAAGGGGAAATACACCATTTTCCGGCCCAGAACCCTTCTGTGAATTCTCCAAAGCCCACTTGAAAGAAGAGGTTCGACGCTGAGAAACAGATGAAATGAAATCTCACTGGCATAAAGTGCCAGGACAAAGACAAGCGAAAAGGCTGGTAAGCTAGAAAAGAAAGCTAAACAGCTTCTCGAGTTGGACAAGAAAGACTTGAAACTGGACATTTGCTTTGCGAATACTCAGCGCTTTTCTGCAAGAGGCTCACGTTTTTAAAAGGGGCCTTCTTAAAGCCCTCCGATGTCAGAAACTTAGCTCCCAGGAAACTGATAAACTTTGTACAAAGTCTCGGAATCTCGGGCCTCGAATAGATTAAGGGTTACGCACAAAAGATCTGATAGGTCGAGGTGCTTAAGAGGCTGCAAAGCCTTCACGACCCCCCGCCTCTTCAAACTACAATCTATATTTTTTACTTTGTTTAAACATTTTCTTGGTTTATGTTAACATTTTCTAGTTTTCTGGAAACTTTCTTTTTTTTTAAGTGCAAAATTTAGTCTTTCGTACTGTTACTTTTTTGTCTAACCAAAGAGGTCTGTACACTGGTTCTTTTGTTACTCTCCTTAAATTTATTTGTATTTTTTACTCAAAACAAATTATTTGGCTTCAATTTAATTATGCAGGTCAGAGGCAAGATGACGTATGTTTTCTATATAATATCGAAACAAACTGTATTATGTTTATAGATTTCTTACGTAATATGATTTATTAAGGTAATTATATTTTACAGTGGTAGTTTATTTTTAAGGTAAAAGCAAAGATTGATCTACCAAAAAAAAATTCCTAAATCCCACCCTTGTTCAAAATTCTGCACTGGTAAGAACCAGTATACGTTTATACATACCGAGAATAATATTAAGTTGGGAATGAATAGCTTCAGGTATAATATCGTATAACATTTCATTTAGAGGAAATGATTTATGAACTTCATATATCCAATGTGGAATTAAAGTGCAGCTTTAATACATACGTGTAGCTTAGCGAATGTTTTAGGAAGAATTTTTTAAATGAGGTCCTAACTTCCTCACTACCGCCATTACCATACGGAAGTTACTTTAACTTTGTTAATATAAAAATACAGCAACGTGTATTCGGTGTACAGCTAAGTGGCGATAAGATGGGTTTTCCACACCTGATGATGGTTTTTAATGAGGCACAAAGTTTCTGTTAATATTAAATAGGTACTTAATTTTTGTTGTTAATAAAGACAAATTGCTTTAAATAATAATTTAAGGCTTGTAATAGAATTTTAATAAAATCTTGATGGTTCATAACTATGTACATACTCGTACGTATAGTCACGCCTTTTTCCTGTAAGGGTAGGCAGATATCAATTCTTTCCACTTGCTACAGTTCTTACAAAAGTTTTTCGCTTCTTTCACTTGCACCAGCGCTTTCATACATGCTTCGTTGGTTGCTAGTACACGTGACCTGGATCTCGTAACTAAGGTCGTAAATTAAAAGAAACAAAGTTATTGCATAGTACTATCGCTTTTAGTTGACTTTAGTTAAACAACGAAATAGTTACTACTTTTATCCAACTGACTACAAGTGGTAAAAATTTTGGTAATGACAATAACGTCCTGAAAACAAATAAGTGGCAACTTAAGTTATGCTGTATGTAAAAATTTTTAGATTTGCCATCGGCGTTTAACCGGTTATTCATTTCATAACTTGCATTAGTAAATACAGTCCACTATCAAATTTGTTTCCCGCATAAATAATAATACCAAATGTTAGGAATTATTAATGTTGTTTAATATACTTTACATTGTTTTAAAATGTTGTAGTTGAATTGACTTGGTTAATCATTTTAATGTTTATTGGATACCTAATAATTTTATAATTATTTTTCATGTTTTACATACTTATTTTTAAAGTGAAACTTTTTTAGAATCGTTGGCATTTTAAATTCGATGAAACGAAAAACAGCGACAAAAGAAAACACATAAATCTATAGGACTAAGCCTGCGAGAGAATGAGATGGAATAAATTATACAGCGTTATCCTCTTTGTGCGGTGCATTGTACGTAGCCTTCCCACACTTATTTAAATAGTTCATAGAGGCGTATGACAAAATATATTTGTTACAAACAATTTGTGTACATATATTTATTCACATAGTCTTTATTCACGTGTCTCTAAGGTATAAACCTAAGATTTGCTGAGTGAATGCTGGTAAAAATTCAAAATTGACCATATTCATGGAAAATTTCGGACTTCTACCATCAAGACTTCGTAAACCTTAGGTTGTACTGTAAAATCCTGAGAAAATAATTTAAATTTTATCAGTAAAAAATTTTCGTAACGCTATCCGTATTCAAGATAAAGGAAGAAAAAATATTTGGTTATTACCTCATAATTTTCAAATAAAAATATTCCGAAAACGGTACACAGTAGCGAGTTTTAACAAGCGTACCTTTTTGGTGTAAAATTAAATGATGTTTAAGATAACCTAAAATTTTGATTAATAAATCTAACTTTAAAAAAGTTATGTTCAATACTACTTGGTACGAACCGTGTAACTAGCGCCCTTTATAAGAGTCAGATATTAAAACAAATTTATGGGATGTATCAGGTTCTAAAACATATTCGTATAAAATTTCATTACAATGTTTCCAGTAGTTTCGGCAAAATCGTAATAAATGTGTATACATTTTTTGTCTTTAACGCCCTTTATCTTGAATACGGATGGCCTTACGAAAAATTTTTACCAAGCAAACCCCAATTATTTTTCAGTTTCCTACCTAGCTCAGTGACGGGGTCACCTTGTTTTAAAACACCCTGTATATCTCAAAATTAAAACTTAAAAAATTGAGTGGTTTAGCCACAATCTTCCATGTAGTTTGACGTGAATAACCCTGTATATTTTTTATTTGTTTTATTTTTTACATTATGTATTTACTTTTGCTTTATTTATTGTTTTATTTTTTATGTGTTCTATTTCTTGTGGGAAATAGTGGGGACCTGGTAAAAGGAAAGTGTCTAGGAATCCAAAGTGAATTAATCCAGTCATATACCCCTCCTTGAACTTTTTATTTGGTCGAATTAAATGAACGACCGTTTTTAAACACCCTGTATACTTAAAAAAATTAATCACCTTTAACAGTATCTCTTGTAGCAACTAACTAGGTTATGAATTTAGAGTCTTGTCCTTCAAGAAGAACTGAAGCCATCCTTAAACACTAAGTAGTCAAATGAAAAATAAGGTTAGCCTTTTTCCACTGAGAAATACGACGTTATACCGTTAAAATTTTTATCACATTGGCCATTATCTTATGAAACAACCAACTGAGTTATGAATGTATCTGTTAAAAAAGGAAATACGTGATTTATTTCTTGAATCGCCGTAAACATTTTTAATATATATTTGGAAGATTTCCCTGGAGTGTTTGCAACGAAGATTAAATAAAAAGTTATTATTACTTACTATTAAATGTTAAAGAAGGAGACATATAAACTTCGCAAATTAATTTGATATACAGTGCGTTTATTAGGTAGAGCATACAATTATTTTTAACCAAATAAACGTTCGTGAGGCAGGTCCATTTTTTATTTTAATTCACCGTAATTTAAGGTAAAATTTAAATATATAGAGAATTATCGTCAAGTAATACTATAATCGACATTATCTTTTGTGGGACACCTTATATTATTTCCTAAAACGCACTGAATCCTTATTTTTATTGTTATAAATAAATACCATTATAATGAAAACGTTTATTCGGAAATTGGTTTTAATCTTTAAATATAAAACAAACAGAAACAAACATTGCTATTATGTACGAGTGCTAAAATAAATTTTAGCATTTTAAAGTTTTAAAAACGGTTATAATTGGTGGGAGAAGGTATTGTTTTATGCTTTGGTGTAAATACTTACTTTATACTTAATTTTAGTTTCGGGGACGTTGGGGTAAGGGTGAACACATTTTTAAAAGAGAAATTGTTTGATCTCTTGCATGCGCCGTAGTCTCCTTTCTGATCGGTCAGTCGCGCACACCGCCGCTAAAAGTTTTATAGTGATTTCTAGAGTCGCATACACATGTCGACGAGGTCGAGATAGTTCAATTAATTACTTTGCTTCTATAGACTTAGAAAAGGCCTATGACAGAGTGGTGAGAACTGAATTGTGGTCGATATTGTCCATGTATGGGGTGAGCGGTAGTTTAATACTGAAATCACTTTACGAGGATTCCACTGCTTGTGACAGGATAAACGGAGCTTACACGGACTCGAAAAAGGTGTGAGACAGAGATTTGTGGCTTCGTCACGGCTGTTTAACTTATACATACTTATACATGTTTAAGATTTGAAAGAGGGTGCCTATGTATTGTGAATAAAAATGTCAAATGCCTTCTTTACGCCGATGATCAAGTCATATTAGCATCATCTGAAGAGGATTTGCAGGCGATGGTTAATGTTATGCATGATGCCCTGAAAATCAAAGGGATGAAAATAAATATAAGCAAAACAAAAGTAATGGTTTTTGAAACAAAAGAAAGAATAACAAACTGTGTACTTCTGATTAAGGGAGTAAGAGTGGAACATATAAATAAATTTGTATATTTGGGTACTAAGTTTACGAGAGATGGAAAGTATGACAATAAGATTGAGCGAAGGGTATTGGCAGGAAAACAAATGAATGGAGCACTGCATAGCTTTATGAACAGCCAGAAAGTGTCAAAAAAGGCACGTCTGGCTGTGTATATAGGTATGTTGGTTCCTACACTTATGTATGGTAGTGAATGTTGGGTTTGGCAAAAGAAGCATGAAAATAGGATTAATGCTGTGGGGATGAGTAGTCTGAGAAGTATAGCCGGAGTGACTCGGTTGGATTAAGTAAAGAAAAGTGAGATAAAAGAACGCTGTTGTGTAAAAAAAGATGTAGTTACAAAGATAGATAAAGAAATGCTTAGAGTGTTTGGACACGTAGAAAGGATGAATAAAGGAAGATTGACGAAACAATTTTATAAGGCGAGTGTGAATGGACGGAAGTCGGTAGAGGTCGACCTCGGCGAACATATCTCGATCAGAGCAACATTGTTTTAAAGTAAGGCCAGGTCAAGAGTACCAACAACCGACGAGCATGTATGAGAGCAATGATAAAAGTAGAGAAAGCAAAAGATGTGTGTAAGAACCGTAGCAAGTGAAAGAAAGTGGTTTTTTCCTACGACTACAGAAAAAAGGCATGACATACATACAAACAGATGTATGTTTGTCGCAAATATTTTTCCATATCTGTATATTTGGTAGGATAAATATATTTGTTGGTAAAAGAAGTACGAGTAAAAGTAAAAAAATATGATAACTCATTTGTTTTCTAATTTTAATATTTAAAATTAAAAAAAAAATGGAAAAAAAAATTAAATAAATAAAATCTTGATAGGAAAAATGGTTCCTTATTATTATTTTAGCAATAAAAAAATTATTTTTATTTACGATTATATTGTTTGATATTTTTTTTGGTTTAGCAGATATTGTTATTGCAAGCTTTTAAACTGACACTCTGCACATAAATGGATAAGAGAATTAAGTAGCTGTTACTGTCTTATTTGTCGAATACGATGCATTATATAAAGTCATCATTTACCATGTACGTATAGATAGTACAGCTAAAACAAATAAAAGCAATGTAAGTAGAGCTAACAAAAATAAAAGGCATAAACGACAGACATTCTATAGCAATTACAGCAACATCACATTTCATACAAGACACATAACGCGAAGATAATGTGATCGTGAATCTACTGGGAGTGTCTACTGTCATGACAAATATAACTATCTACGTGTACAGTATAGACCCTTGGCGACATTACACTGAAAAAATTTTTTATTTAAACATAACATTACATCTGTGATTAACAGAACAAACTATTGTTACAGCAAATATTCCAACGAAAGAGATGTCCGATTACTTAAAGAAATGGCGAATAAATAAAATTAATGTTAATGCTGGGCTTGAGAAAATGAAGAAAAAATCTTCATCTAAAAATAAATTTTGCTGTTTAAAAGCCTTGTTCAATAATGACAGTTGCAATTATAGTGTGTTTTTTAAATGTCAATAGTTTAGAAAAAAAAAGTAATTTTTTTATATAATTGAATAATGTTTTATATTAACTAAAACTACCTATTCTTTAATGACAGTTTGACACATTTTTCCAATAATTATACAATAGTAGATTGTGCAACTAGTGCGATAAGTTGGCAATTGCTCACGAGAGAGAGAGAGAGAGCAATCGACAACATCGCACGGGTTGCACATACTATTTTTTATTACAAATGCGGCGATATATGTGGAAATAAAAAAATTTAATATCTTAATAAAAATATTAACTTTGTAATGTCAACAGTGACAGTGACAGTTAGTTCGTGAACGTAATGTTTAAGTGTGATCGGGCGAGGTGAACGAATTTGAGAGGGAGATATAAGATATAATATAGAAAGAGAAAGAGTTACGTTTCGTACTTTGTAATGTCAACAGTGACAGTGACAGTTAGTTCGTGAACGTAATGTTTAAGTGTGATCGGGCGAGGCGAACGAAGCGAACGAAGTTGGAAGGGAGATATAAGATATAAGATAGAAAGATAGAGAGTTACGTTTCGTATATTGTGACTGGTAAGCGTGCACTTGTCGCATTCAAATGACGTAAGCGTGCGCCAAGTAAGCTTGTCGCACTCCAATGGGCAAACAGCTATTTTTCAACCGCAACAGCGTGCTCTAAGTCACTAATTATCCTGAATGTTAATAAAAAATATTTAAAAAACAATTTTCATGTAATCCTTTAAACTTTAAATTTAAATAAATCAACATAATTGATTTTGTTAAAGCAAAATTTTATCAAAAATTATTTAATAACAATGATCATATTTAATTTTAAAATCATCAATAGTGATGTACCAAAGAAAATAAAAAAAAAGTATATCCAAGTATTTGTCTTGAGTCTCTCTGTATGAATAGTTAAATTAAATTCTTTTAGAACAATATTTAAGGGAACATCAATGGGCTTTTTATGTGTTGGAGCATGTAGTAGGTATTCTGTAAAGGACAAAGGAAAAGTAAAGATACAGAGTATTTGTTTGAATCACGAAGCAGCAGATTAATTAAAATACCCAAATAAATTACTATTTACACTCCAGTAAAACAAATTTTCACACTTTACAGTTTTATACAATTTAATTTACTGAGGACCAGATAAGTAATTGAAAATTAAGGGGAAAAAATATAGCGATTTCGTAACAAAAATTAACATA
This sequence comes from Agelastica alni, assembly GCA_950111635.1. Taxonomy (NCBI): domain Eukaryota; kingdom Metazoa; phylum Arthropoda; class Insecta; order Coleoptera; family Chrysomelidae; genus Agelastica; species Agelastica alni. The sequence continues at coordinate 12,249,376 of OX467718.1, forward strand.
CATCAATCAATTTTTATTTAAAGCATCAAAACACAACTCAAAAAGTTTTATGAATATTAGCAAACCGAATTGTACTCAAAAAATAACTTAAAACACTAGTAAAAAAAGCAAAACTTTTCTCTTCGTTTAGGTATTTGTTAACTCGAGAACAGTTTTTAGAGGAATACGAGTAATGGTACTGCAATGATGCTTTTCAGCTGATGAGCACGAAAATAGTAAAGCTTATCAAGCTCGCGTACCATAGAAAGTTAAACGGTTTATTTACACATCAGTCAAAAAAAGGTCTGCAGCATATTCGGAAGCATTCCAATAAGAGTTAATAACTTTTTACATGTAGTATGGTTGTTCCTAAAAATTTTGTTTACTGTCAAAACCGTTGAAGGTAGGCAGTTAATTGTCAGACGCTGGTGCACATTACAAATCGGTTTGTTGTCTATTATAGTGACGTGATTCGAGTCAAAATTAGTTCACCACCTGTTTATTTGAAGTGTTAGTTCAATAGCTAGGTTTTACTTATTTTATTTAACAATTATTCGGTAGTATTTCCTGACTTTGGTGCAAAATAAATTAACCTTGAATAAATTAATGAATTCAGAATTATTGAGACATTTTTATTTTCTCTAATTATCAATAATTTTAATGATTAACGTTAAATTAATTAATTAATAAATTAATAAAATAATAATCGATCAATACGCCGATGGCAAATCTATAAGAAAAAACGGTACACAGATAATTTATAGGACTAACATTGATCGCCTATTTTTTTCCCTATCTTGGAATGTTCGTCTGGGCGGGGGGCTGGTGATTGGAATTTGCCGACAGGTTTGTTTGTGAACACTATGTAATATCACCGGTCGCAAGCGATCTTCTAGTCTGTTGACAACACTATTTTTTGTGGATATGGATCCACGTGAGTTAAAACCCAATAATTACAAAGTAAGTACAAAATAATTTCTCTCTGAAACGATCCAGTCAATACCGAATCAATTAGTGCATTTCACGTGTTATTTTTACGTATAACATTTTCTGTCAGTCTGCTATAATCTTTTTCGTCGTACCTAGACATGCCATGGGCGTGCGAGAATTTCGACCAAGAATTATTATCTGTAATATAATCTGTAAAACATGGAATTTTGTAAAACCATCATGGAAATGCAAAATAATAATGATGTTTTTTAACAAAACATACTATTAACATAACAGACGAGTTATCGTTCTCTTTCCATAGGAAACACAATCCATCCGTTGTACGATATTGGCCTCGGAAAAATCAGCATCTGAGTATTCCCGTGCGTGCTCAGTACCCACAAAAACTTAATATTTGGACAGAAATTTTAGAAAACTATATTATATGTCCCTTCTTTACCGATGGTAACAAAAACGCTGTCAAAATCTACAGCTTGTGCAAGATCAAATTATTCCGACAGATTAGCTACTTCCCATTAATTTTTGGGTCATTTGGTTTTACCAGGATGGTCGTTCAATTCACAATGCACGAGAAGTAACACCATTTCTCCAAACTTCATTTTCTGATCGTTTAATATTTACACGTAGTCTTCCAGATCCTCAGATTTACCTCCAAATTATTTTTTTCCTCGGGTTTATCCAAAAAAATCTGCTTATCGACACGAATTTAAGAGAGGTGAAAATATTAATGGAGAAAGGGAGAAAATTACCTAACTTACTGCCAACGTTGCAAAAAATCTACTCTGAGATATGAGTTTATCTCTGTTTCACAGATTTGGCCATTGTTTGGCACGACATTAGAGTCGTGTAGTTGATTATTTGAATATTTATCGCGAATATTCGTTATATTTTGTGCTGGTCGACTGGTAACACCTAACACACTCCAAGACTCTAACAACGTCCAAAGTTTCCAATACCCAAAATCTAGCAAACAATGGATTTACGAGTACTTTCAAATTTTTAATTGAGCTACAAGCGATTCTTTCTCCCAGTGTAAATAACTCTTCAGATGAGGTTGTAATTTTTTCCTTAATGTTTATAGTTCATTTTATTACGATATAACTGTGACACGTCCTTTCACAATGAGTTATTTATAACTTCATTTTTCATGAAATCCATGAAAATTAGTGTTATAAGAGAAGTTCGCCTGAAAGACGGTTGGATGGAAATGCGCTATTTTGTGACGAATGCAGCAACTTTTATGACATATTCTAAAATCGTGGCGACATTTAACGAAATCCGTTAAACTCGTTTGGAAACAAAATGTTCATAGAAACAGTCAAGTTTTGAATTAGAAATTAGAATTGTGTAAATGCGTTCTTTATGCGTCTTTGCATAATTATTCAACGTCGTGAAGTTTTAGAATTTTACTGATGAGATTTCATTGTTTTGTGTCTATGTTGCTTTTAATATATAATAAATAAATAAAATATCAGTGGTCTGGGTGCGACACGAGTGGTCCACACGACTAATTTCCCATTGGAAAGAATAAAAAAATACCATATGTTTTGTTGTTATAATTATTAATATTAAAATTATTATAAAAAACGATTTCAAATTTTTTATGACAAACTATAATTGTCATTAAACAATATTCTGTTTACGCCAACCGTATTATTTCAAACTTTTTCTTATCAGTTCATAAGCGGGAGCTATTTTCAATTGTTTCTAACAATTGAATTTTTTTTTAATTATTATGATCAATAATCATTTGTTAGTAACAATATTTAATTGTTATAAACAATGCTTGATTATTACTAACAATAATTTTTCACTGTTATAGCGTCTTCAATGCTATTCTCTCAAAACTGACACAAGTTTAAAATTCTCCAATTCCTATTTTTATGAAATAATGTCATCATATTTTCATATAAATATTCCTAACATGCAATAATCATATTATTCAAAAAATCTTAAAATTCTGTATAAAAAAAAAGTATAATTTATAAATTGCAAAATTCAGGTAGTTTACCATTATTTTCAGTTTTTTTATTCTCCATAAAAAACAGATTTTGCTGAAAATTTTAATCAGTTCTAAGTTTCGTAATTATGCGTTGAATGCAAGCTGTCCCACGTTGATATTATTTTCTGTTTTCGAGAAAATCGAGACGAAAAATAATTCCGAAAATTTACCATTTTTTTTTGTTTTTTGATTCTCCATAAAAACAGCCCAACCGATTTTGCTAAAAATCAAATCAGTTTTAAGTTGCGTAATTATGCGTCGAATACAATTGATCTCACGTCAATATCATTTTTTGTTCCCGAGATAATCGCGACGAAAAATAATTTCGAACGCACATACGAACATACGCTCATACCTACATACACACACAGACGTCCACTTAAAAACTATTGTATATTGTCTAGGGACCTTGAAATGTAGAGATATGTCAAAATTCGGGATTCGTAAAACCATAACTTTCACTGGGAAGTTAATAAATAAAGTTTAAACGAAAGAACGTTTAAACAAATAATAAAATTAGAACTCCATTTCTACCAACAAAAAAATAATACCTCATAAATTATAACAGCGAGTAAGTGTTTATATTAACATTTTATTTTATTACATATAGTCACGCCTTTTTCCCGTAGTGGTAGGCAGAGACCACTTCCTTTCACTTGCTACGGTTCTTACACACATCTTTCGCTTCTTCTGCTTTCTATAACTTAGAATTCGTATTAAACGTTCATTGTTTCCATCAATACTGTCAGTTCCTAATATAAATTTTACATTTAAATCTAATGTTGGGTGACTAACACTAATTATTTCTGGTAAATATGTTGGCAAAAAAATTTTTTTTCGTTTTTTTTTAATTTGACCCGGCAGTTAACCTAGATGACTAAGTACTACTAATTCAATTTCCTGAATTATACAGGGTTATATAGGTTGCCCCGTTTCTAGGATAAGAAGAACTGAAAAATAATTGGGGTTTTTCTTAGTAAAACACATTTATTACGATTTTGCCGAAATAACTGGAAACATTGTAATGACATTTTATACGAATATGTTTTAGAAGCTGATACATCCCATAAATTTGTTTTTATATCTGACTCTCATAGAGGGCGCTAGTTACACGGTTCGTACCAAGTATTATTGAACATAACTTTTTTAAGGTTAGATTTATTAATTAAAATTTCAAGTGAACTTAAACATCATTCAATTTTACACCAAAAAGGTACTCTTGGTAAAACTCGATTATTATTATTTTGATTTGAAAATTATGAAGTGATAACCAAATTGTTTTTCTTCAACGCCCTTTATCTTGAATAAGGATGGCGATACGAAGTTTTTTTACCAAGCAAACCCTAATTATTTTTTAGTTTTCTACCTATCCTAGAGACGGGGTCACCCTTTTTTAAAACATCCTGTACATATCGAAATGTAATGAACATATTAGAGTTTCTTTAATATGTTTGAGTTATCAAGCTTCAATTAATATACACATTTAATTTAATGCGGTTATGTAGGTAGAAGCTTTTAATTGTAATGTTTTGTAGCATATGTAGACCTAGTTAGATATATTAAGAGGTTATCATGAATACAGTTTTATTATACACGCGTAACGAATAAATTAATTATTATAATATATATATATATACAATTAATAAATTATTAGTTAAATAAACAGTAATATAAAAAAAAGCGGAAACAGGTCAATTTTTTATTCTAATTTACCATTTTTTAAAAGAAAAATCTATCGTACGGAGTGATTTGAGTGATGACGTGAAGACCAGTCAAATGAAAGGCCCCTTTTTTTCAATTTGCAGTCTAAAGTGTTGGCAATTTGAATATCAGAAAAAAGCTAGGTCAAATCAGGAATTGATGTATTTTACAGAAAATTCAGATAGAATTCTCCTGTTAAATATTCATCGAAAAAATATGGACCAATAATAATTGTATTTTTCACAATACCAGCGCACACGTTGATTTTTTGTGGTCTTTGCGTATGACATTCTTGCATCAAATTTGAATTATCATCGGACCAATATCGGGTGTTTTGCCGGTTAGCATGACAGTTCAAATAAAACGTTGCCTTATCTGACAATAAAATTTTATAAATAAAATTGTAATTGAGTTTATTATGCTTTTGATTCATCATGTATTCACAGAATTCAGTTCTGTAATCGCAGTCATCTTCAGCCAACTCATGAATGGGACGTACTTTAAAAGAACGGTATATTGCCTTTTTTAAAATATACGCACCTCTCACGGAAACTTGTCGCGCGCGAACGGAAAAAGTCCATTCTCTCGAATCTTAATGAAATATACTATTCTGTTTTTTCTGCATGGAATTTCATGTAAAAATGATCTCTATTAAATATAATTTGTTAAACAATATATCATCACTCTCATTAGGTGGTCTTTGCCAAAAGTTTCTACATTATTTTTTTCTTTCAATAGTTAAAAATCCAGTTAAACTTTTAATAAATTGCTTTCGTTTTTGTGGATCGTGAAGAAGAACATCAATTGCGGTAACGTAAAGTAGAGATACATACACACGCCACCTCACGTATTTTAAGGACATTCACGATATATTAAGTCAACGATAAAAAATTGAACATCATTCGTATTCACAGTACACACCACTTCCCCAACATATCTCTACCTGACCAGCTAAAATTCAGTTTGGTAACGAACCGACAACTTAAGTTACTGTAACTTCCTTTTAACTGCATACAAGTTTAAAAAAAATTTAGAAAATCTAATTTAACCTTACATCCCGTCGAACGTTTTCGTTCGTCCTTTTTGATCCCCCAGAAATAAACTGTCGTTTCTAAACTCAGAAATGCAATTTGGCTTGTTAAATTTCCGATGCCTTCACCTCCATCCATTACCGGCCAATCGAAATGTAAAAGGGGTAAAATAAGGAAGGCATAAAAATCATTTTCTGTCAAATAAACTTAAGACCAGCTACACGACCGACCCATTTTTAAAATGAGATTTTCTTAAAAGTTTTTTCTTCTACACTACAATACATAAATATGAATATTATTTATTTTAAATTGTTACTTCTTTCCAGTATGTGTAGATTTTGTTTAGTTGTCCTCGGAAGATTTCTGTTGGCATTCAGTTTAGTTTTCGAATACGATTTAGTTTTTTTTATGGTGGCCAGAGCGCCCTTAATGGGGCTAAGACTTTTGTGGGGACCCACATCTTAAACGCGTCGTTGTCTTGGATTAATGTTTATACTTCAACTTCATATAATAACACAGAGAAGACCTACTTAGCACCGCGATACAGGTACCCAGAGCCCGTTTAATACGATACTGTATATTCAGAGTAAGATATCTCTTTATATCTTATAATTTTAAATAATGTTACGTTTCGCGATCTGTCAGGTCCATCAATTCGAGAATGATCAATTTTGGCGAATGCGCCAGATCTCTCTTGGAGCCTTGCCTCAAGTCTAGTGTTCTCTGGAAATTTGGGAAATGTTCCATGACAATATATAAAAACGCGTATCGGCTCTCGGACAGTTAGTTGCATGTAGTGACAATAAAGAGAGATAGAGGAAAGAGAGTTATTTAGTGTAAAATAAATAGTAGGAATTAATTATCGAAGTGAATTGTAATTTGCAAGTAATGAATAAAAACTGTTATTTTTTAGTGTGTTCTTTTCATTAAACATCCCATAGTCGTAAAAATACTAGTTATAATCTTGGATCATACATCCTTTTTATAAACCATGAGAAGCGCGCGTATGTTTTTATCCTTTCTGAATTTTAATTCCCAGTTTGAAGTAAACGTTGAAACGTTTACGGCATTTATTAACAAAATTGTTTCAATATTACTGCTAAACGTTTGGCTCAATAAGCCTTTCATTTTTATAAACGCTAGTTTTAAAAGGTTATCAAAGGCGAAATTTTTTATATTTAATGAGTTAAATTACCTCCTTTCTTATAAAGGTAAAAATTAAAATTAAAATTTTTGCAACATTGAACATTATTTAATCTAGTAATTATAAAATTTCTACCTCTTCTTCTTTTTTCTAATATGGATACATATTAGTAGGCTACTGCCTGTTCATTGTCCTCCCCGGATGATGAAGTTCAGCATTCTCTCCAGCGCTTTGGTAGTCTTCCCGTGGTGTCTTTCCTACTGGATTATTCATTTTTGCGTTTTTGACGAGTCTGTTGTCCTCCATTATTTTTATATGTTTGTTCCAGAATCGTCTTCTCTGTCTCATCCATCTTCCTATGTCCTGTATCCCGCATTGTATTCTGATATCCTTATTTCGTACTCTATCGTATAGAGTTTTGCCTTGTATACTTCTTAGGGTCTTCATTTCAGCTGTTCTCATCATTTGTAGAGTTCTGTTTGTATCTGGTTTTGTTTCTGCTGCTTATGTTATTATAGGTCTTACTGTCGTTTTATATATCTTGACTTTGCTTTCCGTATTTAGGTATTTGTCCAGAAAATTTCTCTCAAACATCGCGAAATTTGAACCGCTTTCATTGTTTGCTCTCTTACTTCGAAAGGTAGATTTCCATGGCTTTCCATCTGCTTCCAAATATTTGAAATGGTTTACTTGTTCGACAATTTTGGAGTCGATTTCCAGCTTACACCTTATCGGTTCCTTTGATATTACCAAAAATTTAATCTTCTCGGTGTTGATGAGCATTTTTAGTTCTTTTACTTTGGTGTTAAAAAAATCCGCCACCTCACTGTTGAAATGAGTAGCTCAATAAGTGAAATAAAAAGAAAATAAAAAAAAATTATCCAGACAGTTCTAACTATAATAATTGGCACTAAAAGAAAAATATTCGCACCAACACAACTTTAATGCAAGGGTTAAAATTTTGTAAATAATTGTGCTTTTACATTTTTGCGATAACTCCGAGCAAAATCATCTATACAAAATGCATTACGGCATATTGACGTAAAAATCATAAATTATAATATTATTTAAGAAAATACTGCGAAACATTAAACATTCAAGAAATTTTATTAATTCTGCCGTTTAAATTTTTATACAATACCAATTTATTTCAATAGTGGACATTCAGTTATGTAAAACTCGGATACTCATAAATTCCACCTGTCGTCACATTCTTCGATTTTACTTTAAAACAAAAAATAGAATAAAGAAGAACCTTAACATTATATGTCACTACCAATTTATTTGCTGTCCACTAGATTCTCAGCTAACCGTGAAATATTCGAGGATACAGGGTGATTTCGGATCATCGTTTCTAGTTTTAAAATTTTGAATTTAAAACATTTATAATTACTTAGTACAAAGAGTTTTAAATTAAAGCTCCTATTTTTTAATTATGCCAACCAAAAATGTAGCAGCTTACAGGGTGCGGCAAATATAACTGCTAATTTTATCGTTTATATCACAATTTTGCCAACAAACAATTTTTTTATAAAATTTTAGGAAGAGAATATTTAATTTTTTGATTTTTAACGGTATAAATAAAAGTATTTGTTATAGTTAATATTAATGGGGCGAAAGCAACCCTGTAAACACCGGCCCCAACTTAATCTGTGATTTTTGAGCCATCTGTGTACATTACGTATTCTGTATCTGCGAAGTAGATTGCTCTCCTTACCTACTCATCTCTCATCGAAATAAAGACTCTAAAATACTTTTCTACGTTTATTCTTGAGGCTAGCATTCCAGGAACCATTTCAAAGATTTGCTGCTTTTTTGTTTCACTAAGTAATCAGGAGTAATCTCCAAGATGATCCACTTTAATTTGCCTTTCAGAGACAGGAATCTGCAGGAAAATATCCTGGCCATCCTTTCTAAAAGAATATCTAGAGAAAGGAGATTGATAAATCCAGTCAATCTGTTTGTGGTTCATACCCCATGGCTTGACGCATATGAATACTATTCACTTGTTTATGTATTTTTTTAAGTGAATGGGTGTATAATATTGTGTTGTGATTAAAAGTGTAATTATAATGGATATCTGATTAGTGTAAGTATATTTTCAATACCTTTTTTTTAATATTAGAATCAAATTAATGTTACATATTTAAAAAGATATTAAAACATAACGTAGCCTACAGGTTTTTTTATTAATAATACAAGTGACATTTAAAAATAAGTGTAAATCTAGCTTTACCCATTGTGCTCACTAGGTGGGCAAGAAGTTAATATTTAATTTATTTATTTTTAATGGACTGTCACTAAAGGATGCTAAAAATAGCCTTTAAGGAAATATAAAGGATTTTTTTTGAGCCCCCCAAATCAAATGTCCTTACAGACGAGGAATTAGGTGACGAAGACGAAGGCGGTAACTCGGATAAATTAAATGCTCATCAAATTTGTGCTGGTGCGGGAGTTGCAAACTCTGAGGTGTGTCAAACAACAATGATTCAAGCCAATATTTACGTATCTTACCGATGCAGTTCTCCAAAATGTTTAGACGGAAATCAGGAAACAATATTAGCCACTTAAATTTAAAAAAAATATTTGTCAAGTTAGAGTTAAATATCCATTAGGTTTTCCAGAACACGTGACTTTCAAAATAGTGGCCTGTAGACACACAAGACTTAAACAGCCATTACCTATACCATTTTGAATTTCTTCATTTGACAGCATCTCACAAAATGTTTCCAATCCACATATTTTTTTAGAACTCTTTTTCTTTTTATTACTCCTTCTTCGTCCACTCCTGAACGTAGGCCTCTTCCAATTGTCTCCAGTGACGTCGATCTTGGGTGGTTTGGATCCAGTTTTTCCCGGCGTGTTTCTGGATGTCATCCCTCCACCTAGTTTGGGGTCGCCCAACACATCTTTTTGTTTCCCTAGGTCGCCATTGGAGGGTGGTCTTGGTCCACTTGACATCGTTCCTCGCCACATGTCCAGCCCATCTCCACTTATTCCTTGCCACCATTTCCATGACGTCTGAGACTTCTGTCTTCGTTCCTTATTATACTCCTAAGGCTAATACCTAGCATTGAACGTTCGATGGCTCTCTGACACACTCTCAGGCGATTGGCACTTTTTTATGTGAGGGTCATAGTCTCAAGGCCATACATTATGACCGGTAGAATGCAGCTCTCGAACACCTTCTGGTTTAGATTAATTGGAGTTCCAGGATTTCTTAGGATGTGAGAGAGGTTACCATACTTTGCCCAGGTGAGGCGCACTGTTCTTGCAATCTCTATCGTTTGGTTTTCACTTCCTAACTTTATTTTATGGCCTAGGTATACGTATTCATCCACTGTTTCAATATTAACGTTGTTTAGGATGACCTGGGTGTAATAAAGACTCATGATCTTGGTCTTACCTAAGTTCATCTAAAGTCCCACTGCTTGTGATGCTTCTTTTAGCTCCTTTAACATATTGGTGAGCTCCCTGTTATCAAAGAACAATGTCGTCTGCATAACGTAGATGGCTTAAGTACCTCCTATCAATGTTAATGCCTTTTAACTCCCAATCCAAGGTCTTGAAGACTCCTTTCAAAGCCAATGTAAAAATTTTTGGGGATATTTAGTCTTCTTGTCTAGCTCCTCATTTTATGAGAAATTTTTCTGTGTTGAGGTCTTCTGTTATCTTCACGTGAAGAGTGGCATTCTCGTAATAATTCTTAATAATAGTGGAGTATCGTGAGTCGACTTAACGACAAATAAAGTTCCTGCTAAGAGGACTGGAAAAATGGGTAAAGCATGGGAAGCGATAGTGTCACAGCAAGAATCATTGGACAAAAGAAAGAGGTACGCTATGCAAGCTTGCAGTTCAAAAGGGCGTACAATGTGCGTTAAATGCAATGCTTTGCTCTCTTTTTCATATTTTAAAACATTTTAATAGTGGTCTCATATGGGACCAGCATTTAAAAAAAATAAAATGCATTTTTGATTTCGACATGAATTTTAAAAAAATACGTTGTTTTAACATGGTTTTAAATAAAAATATTACGCTAATGAGTTAATTTTCTCATAGCTACAAAATCAGGCGTAAGACTGGATCACCCTGTATACTGCCTATTCCTCGATAGATTCTTGAGGCACCTCTTTAAAATTCTCGATGTGTTTTCAGAAGATTCGTTATGCAGACACATGGAAGTGTAAAATTATTTCAGTTGGATGTTCGTAATTATCGAATGGTGATCACTCATTGGTAGATTAATGACAAGCGGCCTCCTCAAAGAAATCTGCTGCTACTGCTACCGGACCGATCTCCGCACATTCGAGATTTTATTGGCATTTTTTGGATGAATAGACAGGGTCGACTACATTACTAAACGTTTCGATCTTTTTTTTGTTGTTGTTAGATGTACATAAACAAAATTTTGTTTTGTTTTTTCGGTTGGATCAGGTAGTACAAAAATCGGAACGAGAAGATACGGCGATGTTTAGATATTTTTTTGGAATTTTTTTAATGATTCCATCGCGCGTTTTAAAACCTAAAACGTTCCTCTAAAATGGTTTTTATTTTGAATGAGACCGGGTACCAAAAGGGGTCGCTATTCTTATGGTGCATTTTCATGCTGACGCTTGCCGCATTAAATATTTCATGCAACTTAATTTTAACATGAATGCCATATCGAAAAATAAAGCCTCAAAACTAAACTATAGCTTTGTTCGCGAATCACTTCACGAGCAGATTGCCAGCTAGAATGGAACTATAGTTAAGGATTGTTTAAAAACGTATGCCCAGTTATTTACCAGTTAAGAATTTTTATTTACGATTATTTTGAGAACAGGAGACTGATAATTGAAAAAGACAATTCATTCCTATTCATACATATAAATAAAATTGAAATGTCTGTCTTTGATTTCAGAATAAATTCATTTTGCCAAGTTCATATGATTATTCGCACGTTACCCAATCATTAACACGCATTTTTTAAATTTTTGTCTGTATGTCTTTTTGTTGTCCAAGCATACCTCTGAAATTATAAACGGATTTTAACGCAGTTTTCACAGGTCTTCTTCTTCTTAGTCTAACGTCGAGAATGACGTGTAGTGATCACAAGTTAATGTTAGGTGTTATTACTCAGAACTCTTCTTACAGTCTCTCGCCATCTCCCACGTTCAGCAGCAGTTCTAATGGCTTCCACGAGTGGAAGCTTGGTTAATTTTGATACAATATCTGTCCATCTAGATGGGAAGCTTCCGCGTTTCCTTTTGCCAAGGGGTTTGCTCTAGACAATCAGTCTGTCAATGTGGTCGTGATGAGTTATATGTCCGAAGAAGTTTAGTATTCGCACTGATGTCAAGCTACTGAGAAGGTTTGATGATCCAATCTTGTTCAGCACTGACATATTGGTGCCATGTGCGGTCCACGGTATTCTTAACATTCTCCGCCATACCCACATTTCAAAGGCGTCGACCCGACGCCTGTCGGCTGCCTTTATAACCCATGTCACGGAAGCGTACCAGAAAATGGAGAACACTAGGGCATGGACCAGTGATTTTTTGGTATTGATGGCAATGTGATGTGGCCTGTTTGCTGTTTTATCCGATCTATCAACTATCAATACTTTAGATTTGGCATAGTTGAATTTTAGACCATGCTCTTTTGATGTTCTCTTGAGTCGTTGCATCAATTCTGTAAGTTCTTCTGTTAGCAATCAGAAAAGTTTTCACAGGTAGATAGAAGTAAAATGATGTAGGCTTCATTTACTTTAAATCGGTTATAAGAAAAAAAAACGTTATCTAAACACGCGGTAGCGTGTCAAGCCAAGTTTAAGCAAACAGAATGGCCACCGGTACCGTGTGTAATATTACATGAACCATTTGGAGCCACTTTTGACCCCCTTATAACTCAAAAACTATTTCACATAAACATGTCAAATTTGGCTCATATATTGAGACATGCGAAATACATATTGGTCCAAATTTCTTAATACAACTCAAACAGTTATTTAGATATTAACGTCCAAAATCGTCATTTTTATCACTAACTGACCTATAGATCAAAACTCTAACCCAGTTCCAGATGAACAAGAAAGTTCAAATTTGGCATCCAGATAGGTAAATGGGTAAATACAAAGGAATAAATCAGAAACTAGTAAATTTTTATCATTTATCATTATATTTTTTTAATTAATTGATTCTATTAGGAACACTTACTTATAATGCCTGTAATGTAAGAATCAGCAATAAAAATTTATGACAGCTGGTCTTTAAGTAAATTTTAAGGTCTTTACGTAAATAAATATATTGTAAATGTCAAATCTGGAATCTCCGTATCTCAAAATAGACTTATCCCAAATTTTGTCGAATTCGGATTAGCATTTTACGAGATAATTGGCCGTTTTTCAGACTTTTGGTCCACTCTTTATATTAAAGGGCATTTATTGTGTAAAAAAATTAATCCGATGTAAAGATCTTAAATTTTGTTGCCCGACGAAATAGTATAATAATTGGGAGGATTCTTTCTGAATATTTCTAATTAAAATTTTTTTACAGCGTCTTAAAAATTGGTCATTATTCGATAAATTAGAGGTTACATACCAACTCTTAATTGATTAAAATTTTATTTGCGTTTCCTTCTTGAATTACCAAAATATCTGACCGCTGCCAAGACCCTGATGATAAACTTAATGAAAGTTCTCAGTATTAATCAAGTAAACTAAAAATTAATGACCCAGACTATTTTATGTATTTTTTTGTTTTCAGAAAAGGAAGAATATCTTTCTGCTTAAAAAAAAACAAAGCAATAAAGAAAAGACATAAAATTTATAAGATTATGAGAGTAAAGTATACTTTAAAAATTTACTGAACTGTAGATGGTGCAAATATATTATTTATTAAATTAAATGTGGATTCAAAGAAAAATCTAGAACCCCTTTAAATTTTCAAAGGGAATCTTTTTTCACCAAATGTCTATTTCTTGAGCAAATTAGAAGTGAGTAAGTTTTAATTTGAGATGTGGCTCGAAAAGGTACCCGAAGAAGAAGAAGAAGTTTTTATCAAAATTTTTTTAACCACTTTATCTTCTAACAATTAAATTAATTATTTATCTATAGGTGATACTTACAAAGTTTTCCTATCGATAAAAAAAATGTATTTGTCTATAATTATACCTACCTAGTAGAACATAATATTATTAACCATAGCGATTTGGAAATCCCATCTATATTCCCTCGGGACTATGCTAAATACTGACAGCAAGAATATAGTTGGCAGAGAAAAACAGCAAACAATTCCTGAGGCACGTATTCCACAGCATGTTACAGTTGGTTGTAACGGATTGCCTGAAAAAAAGTAAATAGATAGTTTGAATTATTTTTTAGGACAATTCGATGGATACTTAAAGGATAGTCGTTATGGTTGGGTACTGGCCATGGTCCAGGATGACAGAAACGCCTGGAAATTGCCTAATGTAGCGACAAGTAATTCTTACCACTTGCCTGATATTGAAGTTGCTTAACCAAGTGTACTCATTCTCTTTTAAACTTTAAAATAAAAACTTTAAACCCTAAATTTAGCCATTATTTTTAAGAATATTACAAATATTTTAACCTTTTATTTTGAAATTTGTGAATGTAAAAGATGTCTCATAAATTTGTGTTTCTGAAGTCACCCGATACCGTGACTTTGCACACCCGGTTTTTATTTTTTTACTGAAAACTCTATAGTTTTATAATGGTAGCCATAGGTTAGGTTAGGTTAAAAAGGCGGTTTGGAGGGAACCCACTTAGGTCCGTTGTGATACCGTGATGGACGGCGGTGCCTTCTCCCTCTACCGTAAGAACCAATTGGAACTTTTAATAAAAAGTGTGAGATCTTTAATGCTAACGGAGCTGAGATAAGTCATCAAAGTTTGGTTGCCCTAGTATAGAAAGCAAGCGAGAAAAATCTTCACGAGTATGAAATCATTTTTTACAAGACTAGACCTTAGTTTGGAACTCAGAACTCGAATGATCAGATGCTACGTCTTCTTTGTCCTACTCTATGGATGTGAAAGCTGAACACTAAATTCACAGACTGAAAATAGAATAGAAGCCTTCGAAATGTATGTGTATAGACGGATGCTGCGAATTTCATGGGTACAAAGGACCACCAACGATGAAGTACTCCAGCGCATGCACAAACAAAAAGAACTACTGAACGCCATCAAGGAAAGAAAAATGCAATACCTGGGTCATGTGATAAGAGGTCCTAAATACGAAATATTACGCCTCATAATGAAAGGCAAAATACAGGGAAAAAGATCAGTAGGAAGACGCCAGAACTCATGGCTAAAGGATTTGAGGAGATGGTTCGACCGCTCGTCTGCAGAGCTACAATTGCCATTTGGATCGCCAAACTTCGGCAGGAGAGCCGTTTTCTGTCTAGGGCAGGGCAGTGGCAGAGAAGATGTACCATTGTTTCCTCCTCTTCCTTATCGTGACAGCTTCTACAGAAGTCGTGTCCTAGCTCTGCGATTTCCATGCGCCGTGCGTGGTATCCACCTGCCCAGTGTCCTGTTATGGCCGCTATCGCATTTCCAATGGACTCCCTGGATAGAATTAAAACATCATTAGTTCGACGTAGATCTAGTTTAGGCCAAATCTGTTTTGATGATGTGCATGTGGGTTCATTTTTCCACCTCAAGTTGGCTTTTTGAACTACTTTGCTGTGCAGGAGAAGCCGGCAGTTTGCAATCGGTACTCCTTGCTGAGATGAGACAGATACAGCTGGAAGGGTGGTGCCCTCTCTTGCTGGCTCGTCCGCCTCACAGTTACCTGGTATGTCCCTGTGTCCGGGTACCCAGACAATGTGAATTCTAAACTTAGTTGCTAGCTCATTCGGGGCGGGTTGGCAACGGTATCCATGGTTGCTTTAAAAGTAAAATTGACAATTAAGACTCAAACATGGTTTTAACTCAGTATAGGATCATTTCTATTTTCTGACTGAAAAATAAATCGTTAAATTTTAATAGTGGGCCAATGTGACCCGACTTTACGGTACTTGGTTCTTTGAAAATTTTTGTACTGGCTGATTTTTTACCAGCTTGCAACGTCCCTGTCAAAAGCTTTTGTATTATACCGCCGGAGTTGTAGTCGAAGTTCTCGAAGTAATTTCACCAACAAATTGGGAATTTTCTCACAAAAACCAATAAAACCGAAATAATTTTTATAATGGCCTCGGATCTTTAGGCACTAGCAGTTAATTTACGCGTGACGTCGACGGACGGTCAGAATTTTTGGATCGAAATTTTCGACTTTTTTCATTCGAAATGTTAGGAATTTCAGCTTCAACTCTTTTTTTTAACGACACCTCCGACCACCTTGTCGTTTGTTGCATTAAGAATGCTTAACGCAGGGGCGTCTTCAAATAAATTATAATAATTAACCAATTAATTAACGATCCCAATTATTTTTTTTTTGTTTGACTTCCAGCAATTTTTCGGAAAAGGTATAAAGAAAGTATGCACTTTTTAAAGAATACATGCGGCTGACTGTCAACTTTCACCCAATAGTTTTATGGCTCGTAAATTACCACTAATTGATTCTATTAAAACCGGAATGCTCGAGTAATGTCTGTAAAACAATAAAAAGGGAGATAAAACTTTGTTACTTGAATTTATTGCTAGCATCATTATGAACGTTATCCAAAAACATTAAACACAGATTTTGTTTTTCAAATTTTCAAATTCGGGGCAGTGCGACCAACTAAATAAACCGATGACTGGAGAAGTTTTAATTAAATTTTAGTTCATAAGAAAAAAGGCATGAAGATTGTATCAATATAATTATTAATCCGCCAGGGAAGGATTTACCAGCAGGCTGAGTAGACTTCAGCCTAGAGCTGCAGATTTTAAAGCTGACCAATTTGTGAACCATATTCACTGAATGTACATTATAGTCATACATTATAAATTATCATAGAAGTATTGATGATAGCCCATGTGATCTGAAAATCTGTTGTAAAATGTCTAAATCCACTACTGACTACGTCCATTCTAAGAATGTAGGTAATGGATATTCCTTGGAAGTTATAGGTATAAAAAAAGACTAATTTTTCTGCTGATATTTGAGTTTGGATTATTTTTGACCACTGAAGAAACATTCATCGCAGTGCCGAAAAAACCACATGCAAAAACCTGTGATCAACACCGCCTCTTTAGCCTCATCAATCATATTACAAAAGTCTTCAAGAAAATAATCCACAACAGAATATACAATAAATGTGGGATTGAAAGTGCTCGAGCGTCGTTCAATAACATAATAATAAAAAAAATAATATTCACAAGCAAGGATCCATTCCTGCCTCTGAAAATATAGTTAGCAAAGTGCTGTGTTCTTAATTCTTTTCTACGAAGCAGAAGCATGGACAACGACGAAAGCCATAATGAAAAAACTAAACGCCTTTAAAATGTGGATATACCAGCATATCCTCAGAATTTCGTCGACTGACCATATAACTAATAAAGTGGTGCTGCAGCGAATTGGGAAAGAAAGAGAAATTACACTTACAATTAAAAGGAGGAAACTGGAATTCTTCGGGCAAATAATGAGACATCAAAAATATCGTCTACTCTAGTTGATAGTTTAAGGAAGGATCAACAGTAAAAGTATATGATATCTATTGGACGATAAAATCATGGGTCCTAGTATAAAAAGTAACAATCAACATCCACTTGCTTACAGCTTAATACCTTTTTGATTGCTTCTATAAAGAACCAAAGTTTGATCGTCAAGAACATTTTACTAAAATCCATTTTTGTTCGATTCATTAACAACTTAAGGGCCGCCAGCTGTTCGAGAAGCAGTCAATGCAGTCATGTACCATTAAGGTAAACTATAGTTTTTATTGAGACCCAGTAAATATTAATTAGTAAGATTATAACAAAATATATTTGTTGCACTAATAAAAACAATTTTATCTTAAAAAGTTTTTAAGTTCAATGGTTTAAAAAATATGCATGTAATTTTATTTACCAATGATTTAATTATCAAATTAATTCTATTGTGAAAAGTGACCCAATATTTTTTATTAAATAAGAAATTGTAAATAATCCTACTCGTATTTATCAGAACATTTAATGTATCATATTTTCTTCATATGATGCATCCTCAAATCCCTTAAAAATTACCCATGATCCCGCTATTAACCTAATCAAACCAAAAATCCTTTAGGCCCTTATAACAAACGACTTTTCTGATTTCCAGAAAACGCCCCAAAATGGGGGCCTTAGAAGTTAATCCTTTAAATTACATTTCTGTATGGTATATTATCTGACACAATCAACCAAAATCTAGAAATAGGGTAATAAACAAAGGCGTATCCGTTACAGAAGTTAAGGGCAATGGACCCCTCTATAATTAAAATGTTTAATTGATGTCTAAAAATCCAATTTTTTTTTGTATACATTTTAAGTTCATAAAAATATTCATAATTCATGTTAAAGTAACTGTCAGTTCGTTTAAACAGATCTAGAATGGTAAAAGTTAGGAAAGAGGTAAAAAAACTTAAATAAAAGTAATTTAACAAATGTAAGATCTTGTTAATAAATTATTACAACAAATTATATTTTCTGGAGGTGTTGGGATCCATACAATAGGATTAATCTGATATTCTTATTGGTACTCTCAATAAATTTATTAATGCAGATAGATTTCAGAGCACAAGTCAATAAAAAAAAAGATTTTCCAAGAACTAGGTTTATAAGAAAAATAATCCTTTTCTGGATGATGTCTAAAAGATAAAGGATGATAAGGACTCCTATGAATGAATGAATGAATAGGAGTTTTGGAAGAGGTCTAATTTTTTCCTTAGGCACTGTAGCATTGTCTGCTTTTTGAAACTTTCCAGCTCCTTAGTGTAGTCCCATTTCTTTAATTCTCCTGTTAAGGAGTAGAAACTGCTATTGCTTCAGGTGGATCACTTCCTTGGTCTTGTATACACCTCAGGTAGTACCTTCACTGGGCGGTTGCTTCGCATTTAAAGATTATTTGAGTGGTTGTTTCCTCCTCCTTAGGTAAGGGTTCTTTCAGCATTAACTTGCTGTGCCTAGTTTCCTCTGGCTCACTTTAGCTTATGCTGAGAGTGAACCCAGCGATTAATCGCTGCTTTAACGTTGGCCTTGGGTACCCCTATTAATGGTTCTGGCCCAATAAATGGTGTTTCAGAGCCCCGCCTAGCTAGTTTGTCCGCTTCTTCGTTACCAGAAATACCTTTATGCCCTGGCACCCACGACAAAGTGACCTTGTTATGGATAGCTAAGGTTCGTAGGTTTCCGGCATATTCCCGGACCATTTTTAAGTTTATTCTCCTTGATGCTATAGCTTTAAATGCCGCTTGACTATCTGATCTGATGAGGATTCTTTTCTTTTTTTATTCTCTTCTCGGATTTTCAACAGCAGCAGCGGTAATGGCATGTACTTCAGATTGGAAGATCGAGGCATGTCTCTGCAATGAGTTCGATTGCTCATATTTAGGTTTTGAAGAATAGACGCCTAAGCTAGTTCCTTCGCTGGTTTTTGATCCATGGGGGCTCCTAAATATGAAAGTTTTTTTTAAACTTGGGTTTATTTGAGCTTTGTAAGGCGTTGGTAAAGTGGTAAGAGCCTTTGTAGCAGAACTAAGCATTTGTTTTTAAGTTAAAATGCAACAATTTACTTCACACATTTTTTCATGATATGTATTGCTTTTGATATTAAGGTTTAAAATTTAAAAAAAAAATTGAATATTTATTTCTTAATCAGACCATAAAAAAAATATTTCGTTCTTAAAAAAAAACAATATTTTAATTGTTACTAAATTCGTCATTTTACCCTTTTAAAATATGATTTCCTCCCTTCACTGTTTTCTAAATAGGATAAATAGGGTAAATGCTTGAGAGGGGACAACAAAAGAGGGCCATGTGGAGACAATTAGACGTGCAATGCGCACTAGATTTTAATTTTTGTGGATTGTAGGAAATTGTTAGCATCATTAAGGTTTTATTGTCTGTCAACAATGGTTCTATTGTGGGGGGTGAGATTTTATTTATCAGAATGTTAGGATAAGGGTTAAGGGTTACCTTTCTCCATTATTAAAAATCCATCGATGTGTAACGTGGTGTTTCACCACAATTTACAATATATGAAAAGTAAAATATGTAAGGATTTTTGGAAAATTAAGAAAACAAGAAAGTATTCGCTCTGGAGTGTTCGTTTATCGAATGTAAGAAATAATAATATCCAATTTTATTCCAAAAATATATTTATAGTAAAACGTAATCAAAACGAACAATCTATTACAAAATTTTCTTGTCTCTTGTCCAATACTAAACTACCTGCCATATCCCGCACCCCTCATCGTCTTTCTGTTTTAGGTACTTGATCTCCAGACTGTGTTTGTTTACATTTTAAACTCTTCTATCAGCTTTTTGTTATTGCTATCTCGAGTAACGCTTATTTATGCCTCCACCGACGGACCTTGCATACACAAATTACGAATTACATACACGAATTATAATCTTACGGGAAACAAATAGTAACTAGAAAATTAAAAAATTATACTTAATAACTTTACTTGAAATAAACAAACAGTAAGAAGCGAAAAAAACTACAAAAAATGAAAGCAATGAAACACAAAAAAGACGAACCATCGTTCACAAAGGAGAAGGTTCACAAAGGAGAACCGCCATTAATGCCCATTGTCCATCGCCTAGTTCTCTAATCATTATTCCTTTTGTTATCACCGAAGCAATTAATTTACATTTCGTTAAAGTGGAACCAAACAAAATTCCGTATGCCTAGCTATTTATCTTTTAACATGGCCACCGATTAAATGTTGTCCAATAAAAAAATGTAAAGCATTATCTTTACCAAATGTTATTCGTCGTCAGCTAGTCCATCAAGATTACAGGGTACTTGAAATAAACGATGGATGTTTTATATATTCAATTTGGAATAATTATTTTTTTTAATAATGAGGCAGATGCTTTCAAATGTAAATGACGCAATTTACATAAATAAAATACTCAATGAAAATACGAAAATTAATTATAAACCTTTTTTTTCGATCCTGAAAATATAAGAAATATTTTTTTTATGTTCGATTATAGACACATACAAATAATTTAAGGATATGCCCATTCTCCTGAGCTGAAAATTTTCATCTAAATTGAGGTTTTGCATTTCATTCAGGTCCGGACTGGCCAGGTCCGCAAAAAAAATTTTTCCAAAAAAAAATTAATTACATTTTCCAAATGTACACGTTTCCTGGTACACGTGAAGCCCTCTTTGCATTCAATGTTCTAATTCAGAGATGTTTAGACGTTAACCAGGACATATAGATATGCTTTTTAGATTATAATAAGGCTTTTAATAAAGTCCGCCATGAACAACTAATGAAAGTTCTTGAAACAAAACAGATAGACTACAATGACCTTCGAATTATAGCGAATCTATATTATAAACAACGAGCAAAAGTACGTATTGATGACCATACATCAGAAGAGATTGTAATTAGACGAGGGGTGAGACAGGGATGATTATTCAACGCGTACTTTGAGGAAATCCTGAAGAAAGCTCTCGAGGGAGAAACAGCCGAAATAAAGGTCAATGAAACACCGATTAACAATATTAGATACGCAGATGACACTGTCTTGTTGGCAGACAACCTCGAAGACCTTCAGAGAATTATGAACAAGATAGATGAATGTAGTCAAGAGTACGGACTAACGATAAACGTCAAGAAAACGAAATTTATAAGGATATCAAAAACCCAAAATAACGATGAAAGTATGACGGTCAATGGCAGAATCCTTGAACAAGTGGAGAACTACAGTTATTTTGGTACAACAATCAATTCCGCAAATGATTACTCTAAAGAAGTCAAAGTGCGAATAGAGAAATCACGAACAAACTTCAACTGGATGAGAAAGATACTCTGCACAAGGGATCTGAATTTGAACCTAAGAGTTAAACTGGTGTCACGTGCCTATTTTTTTTTCCCTCCTGCAGTTCTATTATTAGTTGTGTCTCTTCTGATGAGTTTCGTATTCCTTAGTTACTCGTAAGTAGGGTTGCATACCGTACTTTGTTCCAACTTTAATATATCATCCGTTGTAGGTAGTGTTGCATACCTGGTAATGATGGGATTATTGTTTGGTTTGCATTTCTGTGTGGATGGGGCTGGCTAACAGCATGGACGAGGCGATTGTGGAGCCCGGACTTGAGAAGATTGTGGGTTGACGTTTGTTCCGTGTCATTTTCTGATATCCGGCCTAGGAGTGAGGAGTGATGATTCGTTTGGTGTCAGTGGTGAAGTCGGGTGAGAGTTTTTGGAACGATTTGATATAAACACGTGAGCAGAACTTCTACGGTTCTTTTTTTTATATCTGGCTGTATTTGGGCCATCTTAATTGGATTTTGAAGAAGAACCATTTAATTTTTAACTTGACCATTCTGTCGTGCCTTTGTGGTGGATATTTTGGTTATTGGGGTCGAGTTAAAATGACCGCGTGCGGGATTTGATGGAGTGAAGCCATTGTGAAGTAGCAGGTACTGTTCCATAATTCAAACCGGCTCCAGGAGTAGGCCACAGGATTCGTGAATTCGTATACCCACAGGTTACAAGTGATTTATTTTAGAATATTTAAACGACGTGATTTGTTTTCGACACCGCGATTAAGTTTTGTTTTAATTTATTAATATGGTACACTGTTGAAAACTATTTATTACATTGGATAATATGCCGAGTCTGAACTTTGTTTAAAGTAATATTCTCAATAGTTCTTTGTGTCCAAGTAAAAACGTTTATTCATACTTATTTGTAAATATCCTACAATATTGCTATTTTGAAGGACAGCCATCGTAAAAAGAATTATTTTTGAAATAAGCTCGAGTGTTTTAACAGTGTAAATCTTTAAAAATACTACTTGGTGTTTCTGTTCTTGGATCATCGATGTAACGGTGGTGTCTTAATGAAGTTTTCAATTGGTTACATAGTATGGAGTTTAATTTTATCAACTTATCAGTTATTATGTGCTTGATCTAAGTGTTTTCAATAGTTTAAAAGTAACAGATTTTTTTTCATTAAATTTGTACCTGCTCCAAGTTGAATCTGAATTTATATATTACTGAATATAATTTATGTGGTTATTGTGAGGGTTTTAAATTATTATTCTTGTTGCAAGTCCATTTACTTGTATTTCTTTTTTTTTGTGTTAATCTTTTGCTATCAGGAATTCTATATAAAACCAATTATTTTTGAAATTTTAAATATTGTGAACATTTCTTTTTTTTGTTGTTTTTAATTATCTTTTGTACCTCATTAGGTTTTTATTATTGTCTAAAAGATTGTTATAATTAATTTAAATATTATTTTAAGGAAAGTGTATTAAATTCGTTTAATCCACTTTACAAAATACAGAATTTGTTGTAAAAAATCAGAACACCATTTTTACTTAATTAATATATTGCAGTAATTGTAAATATAGTTTTATTTATCTAGTTCACCATAATTGTTTGTTGTTTATCGTGTGGCTATGCTGGTGCCTACAAGACCTAGGGGTTTCCGGCTTGTACCGTCGGTGGCGCGGCTCACTTTTATATTTTTTTCTTCTACCCTCTACGGCTGAGCTCGGGCATAATTTGCCAGTAGAGAGACCGCTGGCAGAGTACTCTTTAGAGAACTAAAAGACGTGGCACTGGTAAGGTGTTATATTTTCTCGGCATTACTCTACGGTATGGAAGCTTGGACGCTGAAAGCGGCAACTGGAATCCTTTGAATTGTGTGTGTATAGAAGAATCCTGAAGATATCATGGACAGAACACGTTACAAACAACGAAGTAATGAGAAGAATAAACAAAGGAATAGAAATTATAGAAACCATTAAAACCAGAAAACTATAATATCTGGGACACATTACACGTGGGAAACGATACACCATGATTAAAGCAATTATACAAGGAAAAATCCAGGGCAAGAGAAGTGTAGGAAGGAGAAGAATATCATGGCTGCGCTATTTGAGGGAATGGTATGAATGCACATCAAACGAACTGTTTAGAGCTGCCGCCTCCAAGGTCAGAATAGCTATGATGATTGCCAACTTTCGCCGCGAAGAAGGCACATGAAGAAAAAGAAAAGTAGAACACGTCCAACAATTTTTTATGTAAACGAGTTTTTTCTAAACTTAAAATAGTCAAAAATCGACTTGGGTCGTGTTTAGGCCAAGACCTTATGTCCAGTCCGCTTTTTATTATTGCTGAGAGAAATTTATTTTATGATTTGGACAAAAATAAAATAATAGATGAAGTAGTTTTAACAAGTGATTTGCTTACAAAGAAGCTGTTTCTTAGGGCAAGCGGAGTAAAATGTATAATCATCTCAGTTAAGTTAAGCCCCCTCTATTCTAGTATAACAACATTGTAAACTGTTAAATACACAGGATTTTTAAAAAAATGTTAGTATTATTTTTCTAATCCCTAAAATCCGTATTTTATTATTATTAGTTCACAAATAATTTTGACTACTTTGGTGTGAATAAAATACTGCACTTTATATTGAACTCCGTTGTCAGTTCTGCAGCATGTGTTTTGTAATGTTGTGGTATCCTAAAAATGCTGTGAATTTTTTATTTTAATAAAGTCAACCAAAGTGGAAAATCATAATATATGTAAAAATTTTTTCAAGCACCCAATTTTTTAAAAATTATATGATTTACTTTAATTTTTCATTAGCACAAACACATTTTCTTTCATGTTTAAAACAAAATATAAAACATTAAATGTTTTTGTTAAGCTTCCTTTGTTCTTAAGTAAAAATATCAGTTGACATATTGTAACATGGGTTTAAAATACAATATATTTAATGAAAAATAATTTAAATATAAATAAATGTCTATGTGTGTACTTTCTATAAAAAAATGTATATATTTAAATATGAACATTAATTTAAACAAATAAACGTAAAACCAGCAACATTTCATCATAAATCAAATTAACAAATAGGTAAATACGATATTGCTAGAGGAATTTATACATTTACTTTTTTTGTTGCTGATAGAATATGTATGAATAATGTTAAAGTTTATTTGATTCAAGCATTTTTTTCAAAGCTTAACGCCACATGTCACGCATATTAGTCCAGTCAGTAGCGGATTTAGGTCTGAATTCTTTCAAACAGCACCGATTTTGATGAAAATTTGTAAACAAGCTCATTTTACCTTCTTAATCAAAAGTTGTTGCATTGATGTATATTACTCCAATATTTACTTACGTGTTCATTAATAATTTTACACAATCATCCATCACTATTTCTGTTGATTTACATTTTTTTTTTAAATAACTATTTAAATAATTAACAAAGTAGTAAAACATGCTTGCTAATACCAAAACAATGCTTACTCAATGAAACATATGCGTTTACACTGTGACTATAATACTAGCGGTCGCCCAGGGTTCGAAATTTTTATTTATTTATTTATACCTTAATAATCATAGCACATATTAATTAATAGGAAAGAAATAAAAAAAACCATTGTATCTGGTTTATTTTATAAATTATTAGAACCTCGTAGGTTTTCGTTAAATTTATATTTAGTTATTATCGTATCAAAATCATAAGGAAATACGATTAAAAAAAGTTTAAGCGAGGTTTTCATTTCCCAACTTATTGTGTTTCCATTATAAAAAAAAAACGTTGAACTAAAAACAACTCACCCAAAATAGTTCAGCTGCAATGAAATTTATTTCTGACGTTTTTGAAAATATTCTGCATTCGTTTTGTTCCTCCGTCATCCTAAAAGAGATACAATCGTTAATAAAGATGATAATTTACGCTTTTCGATCAAACATTGAATTATTATCCACAAACATTCTTAGAAAAAAAGTGCATTTCTAACCGGCCTCGACGCAAGAAGATCCATAAATCAAGAACCACAATAAAATTCGGTTTCTTGTTGCATAATAATAACATATACAAACTTAACCGGTTTTTGATAAATATTTTGGTGCCATCGGCGTAGATTCAGAAAATTTACAAAACATTTTAATGGTTTTTACCACGATTTTAGCCACATTGGCTACAACTGCGGTCACGAATTTCTTTACTGAGGCTACTACAACCATATTTACACAGCATACTTTTGTTGTCGCGATACCAAACAAAACTAAGCAGAGGAGAAGAGAGAATAACCGACGATAGACTACCACGCATTTTACTAGAGGGAAAACCAGCAGGGTCTCGTCCACCCGAAAGACCACCAAAGAGATGGAGAGATAGCTGGCAGACACATCTCAGGAAATATTACAGAGGCAAGTCCGGAATCAACAGATCATCTAGATCCCTAACAAGTAGAAGTAGAAGAAATATATTAACCCCGGTGGTACACTGTTAAACATAAGCTCTCAACTGCTAGCATCCGCAGATGACGTGGTGATACTGGGAAGGAGAGAAAAGGACATAGTACAAATACTGAATTAGATAGAACAGGCAGGAAAACAAAAGCACTGGAGGCCCCTAGAGAGAGAATGAAACCTTGGAGATACAGAATCGCCAACTACGTAAAACGAATACTTTCAAATATTTAGTCACTGCAATTAACCATAATAATGACTTGTCAAGCGAAATAAAGCAGCGAATAATAGCTGGTAAAAGTTGTATGTTCGCGCTTGACAGCATACTGAAATCGAGAGCAGTATCGAGATCCTGCAACCTCTGCTTATACAAAATTGTAATAAAACCTGTTATGGAAGCGAGTCGTGGATCCTTACACAAAGAAATGAGGAGTTACTAAATCGATTTGAAAGAAGGGTTTTAAGGAAAATATATGGACCTGTGTATGACGAAGCGGAAAATGGATGGAGGATGCAGATGAACTTCGAATTAAATAAATAATTACAAGAACAAGACATTGTTGGTTGGATTAAAAGGCAACGTATTAGATGGGTGGGCCGCGTCTGGAGAATGCCAAACAGAAGAACAGCCAGAGATGTGTTTATAAATACGCATAGAGGACGGCCTCGGTCAAAATGGAAAGATAATGTGCTAGAAGACCTGAAAGAGCTAAGAGTACAGAACTGGCTTATAACAGCTGTGTGTGGTTAAAAATCAACTGACCAACTAACTACTTTTCTACGGTGAAAACTATAAATGATAAAATGAACGGTAGCTAATACTTGCGTATTTTTATCCAATAAAATCCAATCGTAGTCCTCTTGCACACGTAAACTAACCTTTAGAATCCGCAATTAACATAAATCACCATCTTTATTAATATCAATTTACTTTACGGTGCGCTCATGCAAGGTTTATTTGCTGGCGGTTTATATGGTGCAATATTATAACGAAATTCGATAATTTATAGAACTGGATGCGGAATAGCTCTCGAAACGATGAACGGCGCGAAATAGTGCAGTATCGTGTTAAAATATGTACCGTCACGCTTTCTGTGTGTGTGTGTGTGTGTGTGGGAAAGAGATGAAAAAAAAAGTCAAAAACATGATGAGTAGGTCCAGTTTTAAAATTTTGCACGCTCTCGTTCTTGTTGTTTGCTTTTGGATAAAATATGAGAAGATTTTTACGTTCACTTCGCGAAGGACAATAGTTTTTATGATTTGTATTAACTGAATACGTTGGTGGTTAAAAAAAAGAACCTTAAAGAATGCAGAAATGCATTATATCATTTCAAAATAAGAGTTACCTGCCACAAAAGAGCAGTTTTTTATTAAAAACATAAAAGATATATATCCACGTATAAGAGAAAGTAAATAAGTAATGGTTTTGCCATATACTTATTTAAAAGATGTGTTTATTTTTTGAGTTAACCATTAAAAATCACAGCTATTCGTAGCTGTGTCCAAATAATCTTGCAGTCCCTTATAAATAGGAGAATGCACATCATGTCAGATAACCGTCACTAAAAGCGTTGACATCTTGGCAATTCGATACTAAACTAGTATTTAAATGCCAAATCAAACTTTTGAAACTGGGGGATCACAATTACCTTTGCTTGAACTGGGTACCACGACACCAGCGAGTATTGCTTACAATACTGCTTGAAAGTAAAATAGAAGAAGCTGGTTACGAAATAACCATTGCAAATACTGGACAAAGCACCCAGGTATTAGACATTTGAAACCGCTTATCTGCTGACTAACTAGAACACGGAGAAAAAATTCCAGAAGCTTAATCGAAAAAACCCTTACAGGATGAACATTAAAGTGCTTACAAGAAGAAAGTTTGGTGGTGGTCTAAAATTCTTAGCATTGTCGATATCCTGATATTTTTTTAACGTACAGGCCGTTGTAAGGGCATACTAGGTCTTGTTGGTCGTAGTGCATTGTAATAAAACATAATACTATTACATAAAAATAAAATTGCAGACTCTATTTATTTGAGAAGATCTTGATCTCTTAGTTTGTTCCAATTTGAGAGAATAGGTGAAATCAGTTCGCGAACTAATCTATTCTAGATTTCCAATTAATTCAACTTAATTAAACTTTACTAACTAGTAGTTTTTTTTAGCAAAGATGAAGAAAATCCTTTATGGAAAGGTTATTAGTCTGAAAGCTCAAGATCTACTGTGAGGCTCCACTGACTGAGTCAGATCTACTTACTAAAAATTTCACCCCTATTTAGGTTCGTCTGGCTATTGCCTCCGGTGACACTTAGGCCTGTTGGCCCATTTTATCTTGCCTATGTGTTTTTGTATCATTGTACAATGGAGACTTGACCGGCAGGCATCGGACCAAAAAAGAGAGGCAATCACCGGGACCTAGAACCACGCTGCACCTAATCCAGTACCTTCATACCTTGTAAAAATTTGTGCACGTTCTGTACTAGGTGTAGCCACCCAAGAACCTTTCATCCTCCCCAGCGCCCTGCAGCAGTACAGCACGCGCTTCACCGCTCCCGGATCCCCGCCGCACAACCCGCAGGCCAGGCCACCATTATACAGTCCCTTAGTGATTCTTATCTGATTCACAGTTCTGCCGTTCTTTTATGGCACGGTCCTTTGTTGTATTATTTCCCGTGTTTGTTTCCTGGTATGCTTTTCAAGTAGTTTTTGCGTTTTTTCGAACCTCTTTTTGCAAAGTTCGTCTACTTCCTCTTTACCTGCAACTTCCTGGCGTCCTGGAACCCGTATCAGTTGAACGGGATTACGGTCTACCAGCGTTCTCAGTTCTTTTTTTCAGTCAACGAGTATGGGGGAAGGGGTGGTCCGGCCCTGAGGTGCCCCCTGCGCAGGACTAAGGCTGTCTACTACAGAATTTCGTCCGGTTTTCTGTAGGCTCCGTTAGCTACGGTGCTCCCCCACCGCCATGCATCCATCAGCACGGGTCGCGTAACACTTTGGATTGGGAGTCTTTTATTCGTCCTTTACGGCAGGCAGATTATACCTGGGATCTATTTTATTTTCCCCGTATCCCCAGGGGAGTAACTAGTAGTTAAGCGCCATGTATTTTTTTAAATAGGAAAAAAAATGCTAAAAACATGGAATCACCAAACCTCGAGCAAATTTTAACTCTATCTGTATATGTTAATTAAAAAAAAAGAACATGCTATACTGGCACCAATGTTATCTTTGACTAAAACCTCTTAGATTTTGCAAAAATTGCCGACGTATCCACTCTAACTGGATGCAGATTGCCCAGGATTGGGAGATGTGGAAGCGAACAAGGGAGGCCTATGTCCAGTAGTGGACTTTAGCGGCTGGTTATTTGATTGATAAAAGAACAAAACCAAAACGCCAGGGTTGGCTTTAGTAACTGGATAAATCAAGAAATGGAGAAAACGGTAATATTCCCGTTACAACATGGGACAGCTAACGTTAATACCAAAATAACAAAAAACCACTGGAAATTTTCACTGCCTGTACACTCAAAGGTAAAAAGGGCATTTTTATTGTGAAATTCAGGTTTTCCTCTTTAATCTTTTAATTCTTTATTAATCGTTTTAACAAACACTTACATTCATTACAAGTAAAATTATTTGGGCAAAACACGTATTATTATAAATTTAACTTTTTATCGACGTTTCATTTAAATAAAGTCAATGACTTTTTTATTTTATTTAATCTAATCAAATCAAACTTAAAAAATATACAAAATTTGATAAAATGTTATACATTTTAACAATACAATATACTTTTTAAAGGGACCTGTTGTTGAGAATAGCTTTCTAATTCTTTAATTTTTCCAAAATTTACTGCCAGTCATAATTTTTAATTTTTTAAACCAGTGACAAATTTACAGTGTAGGTGTCCTGAAGTCTCAATAATACCCCCACAGTTGGCTATCGTCGGACAAATCTAGGCCACAACTCAGTGTGTGTTCTTCACTAGAATTTGTACGAGGGCACAGTGATATTTAGTAAAAATGAATCTGTCACTTATTTACTGCAATCTACTTCTCTTTTAAGAGTATAGAACATATTAAATTTAAAGTAGATATGCAGATATGGAAAAATATATGCGGAACATAGAAATTCCAATGCAAAACGCTGAGGTGCACTAAAACCAGTCGACCAGCATAAAATATAAGAAATATTCAAGACAATCAATCAGGTAATTAATTACAGGACTCCACGAGTAATGTCAAAACGACTCCAATTTGAACTGTCCCCACCCCGTCGTTGAGGGCGCTGTAAGATATAAACAAATATGAAGGACTGTAACTAATGTCAAAGACAGAGTGTGTTTTAGTTTAATTTGTTTGGGATGTTTGGTGATTCTAAAGAAAAAGTGAATTGTTACAAGTGATACTACTTGTGCAAAACAGAGAACAGAGAACAAATGTAATCATGTGCCTCATAGACTTCGAGAAGGCCTTTGACAGGGTACAACACCAAAAATTGTTGCAAATTCTAAGGCGGATGGATAT
Organism: Agelastica alni; assembly: GCA_950111635.1. Taxonomy (NCBI): domain Eukaryota; kingdom Metazoa; phylum Arthropoda; class Insecta; order Coleoptera; family Chrysomelidae; genus Agelastica; species Agelastica alni. The sequence continues at coordinate 12,280,056 of OX467718.1, forward strand.
TGACCAAAAGGATATCCGATGTATTGCAAATCTACCAAATAGCCCAAATTAAGATTGATGGTGAGACAACTAACACAGCTGAAATTCGTAGAGGAGTCCGCCAAGGATGTGTTCTCTCACCCTTGCTGTTTAATCTGTGTTCCGAACATAATTTTCAGGATGCACTTGGGGATGTTGAGATGGGCATCAAAGTTAACGGGGTGTGGATTAATAACATCCGATATGCGGACGCAGAGTTAGTTTAAAAATGTCGTACAAGGGGTGCTTTGGCGTTTTAGAACAGTGACATTAATTTTCTCTGCAGTAATTTTATTCTTATGTTAAGAATTATTTTTTACTTTTTAGTTTGAATCACTCTAAAAGCGTGTTTTTTAGTTTTTTACTATACTATAATTTATTAGTTAAGAAATTTTAAATTGTAACTATTTATATTGACTTTTAATATTGACGAGTGGCTTTGTGATTGGACCAATCACATGAATGATCATTGCTTTTGAAATGAGATATAACTCAAGCAAAAGATATAGGTATGGGAGACACAATGTTTTTTCTAAATACCTTTCATTTAAAAATAATATGATTTTATACATACATATATATATATATATATATATATATATATATATATATATATATATATATATATATATATATATGTCCTCCCAGAGATCCTCTCCCAAACCTTTCTCTCTCTCATTTCTCTGTCTATTCCCCCTCTCCAACTCTTCCTCTCTTTCTTGTTCCTTGGAGGTTCCAGTTGATGACTTTTTTGGCAAACGGTCTTCGTCCATTCTCTGCACATGTTCATACCATTTAATTGTCTTATTCTAATATCCTCTACAACGCTATGACCAATTCCCATAATTTCTCTGATTCTGTCATTTCTAATTTGTACCAGTCTAGATATTCCTGCCACACGCCTCCAGAAGTCCAATTCTGTTGCTTCTTAAACTTTTTCTGACCTTTGTTTTAGTTGATATACCTCACTGCCATATGTAACTATGCCTTTGACAATACTATTGTATATTCGGTGTTTGTTATGTTTTGAAATATGTTCATCCCACAATACTCTGTTTAGTAAACCGATGGCTCTTCTTCCTTGTTTATTTCTTTCCCTTATAGCTTCATCCGTAGTTCCGTCTGTCGTGATATACATACCGAGGTATTTGTATTTTTCGCATTGTTTGATTATACTCTGGTTGTCCTCCAAGACCAGATTTTGTTGTGTTCCCCCGATGCACATATATTTCGTTTTTATAAGATTGACCTCTAGTCCCCATTTTTTGTATTCTTGAATTAATTTTTGGTCATGTATTCCAGATCATCGTAATCTTGGGCTAATATCATTTGGTCATCTGCGAAGCATTACAATTATTAATAAAAAAAATGGTTCAGACTTTCATTCAAAGAACATCTAATTGTTTCCCAAGTTCCGACACGTTTTTCATTTGATTTAACATCAGTGGATTTTTAATACCAAGATTATTCTTTTAGAATCTACCAACAAATTTTAGACTGCTATCGACAACACGCGTACACCACGATGCCACTAGATTTACCCTCGTATTGTGGTAACAAAGCAGGTAGAAAACTCAAAAAGAGTAATACATGTAAAGTAAATAAACAACGTAGAATTCTCGGTACGCAATCGTAAAATATCGGGTCAAACAAATGCAATGCGGTGGTGGCCTGCAGATCTCATAAACCTTTGTTAAGGGTTGCGACCACTGCCCACTAAATTGTGTAGATTTATATGGGATATCAGCCACTGTTTAGACGTAAATCTTTTCTTCCGAAATGTTTCTTGGACTTACTAAAACGTTTATTTAGCCACACACCTTTTTTTTAATTGTTACAAGAGGTGTAGCTATTATTTTGATTTGTGGAAACTGCATTTGTTGACATCAATAATAATAATAATAATAAGCTGAGGGGCGGTTGTGTCTCCTCGTGATAGCCATAAGCGATACGTTATACCCGTCTTCCTCCAAAAAAGAAGCAGGTCGTTTATCGATAATTGCCTTAATTGCTCGGGCCAAAGTAATGCTGAGCCCAGCACAGTCAGCCTTAATTCGGCGTGCAGGGGGCATTAGCCAAGGATATAAAGGCTGGTTTCCTTTTCTCCACACAATCCACAATTAAGGCTATAGGTAAGCCCCATGTTTTCTAATTTCTGCCACATATGCACAGATGCCTTAAAAGACACAACTGGCGTAGGTGTTGCTTTTACCACAATGAACGATTGTTCACGTCAATTTCAACTACCAAATATAAGTAGTGTTTTTATTGGAGAACTGTTTGCCATCCTACAATCGCTCATTTACATAAAAGAGACGCACGTCTCAAAGGCTCTTATAATAATCGATTATTTGAGCTCCATTCAAACATTAAATTTCATTATATTTCACAAATCCAATAGCTTTTCAAATCAAGATTGAACTATCTCATTATCGATTAAAAACTACCTTTCAACTACTGTGGGTTCCTTTACATACAGGTATTCCTGGAAACCAGACCATTTTGCGATACAAGCAACGAACAGTGAAACTGCCAGCAAAGTGACAATTGTAGTGTATAGTGATCTAAAATCGTACTTAAAATTAAAATTAGAAGCTTTATGGCAAAGTGAATGGCAACATTGTGACTCATAGTTACTTAAAATCAAATCAGTAATAAAACCGTGGCAGCATACATCGCGTAAACGTTATAATCAAGTTAAAATAATGCGCTTACAACTTGGACGTACCAATCTAACACATGGCTAGCAAATAACTAAAGCTGAACCACCTTATTGTGAATCGTACAATAAAATAATTACTGTGAAACACATACTAGTTATGTGTCCTAACCATAAGCAAGCCAGAGACAATAACATCACATGTGACCTATAAGAAATACTATTACAGCGGTGTAATAAAGATAATAATAATAATAAAGAAATACGTTGTCGAATAAAGGGGGCTTGTGCTGCATTCCTTAAAATGTCGAAATTGTTTAAAGCCACTTCCTGAACTTAACAACTAAAATACGACTTCTCCGATGCTATGTGTTTCCTGTGCTCCTATATGGAGTTGAGTCATGGACTGTAACAGATGCAGCCAGTAAAAGGTTGGACGAATTTGAGATGTGCTGTATCGACGTATACTAAGAATTCCTTGGACAGCCCATGTTACAAACAAAAATGTACTTGACATTTTAAACAAGGAAATGGAGATCATAAGTACAGTCAAAAGTCGAAAATTGGAATACTTAGAACACATCATGAGAAACAGCGTCTGTTGCAGCTTATCCTACAGGGAAAGGTGCTTGGAAAGAGGGGACCAGACAGAAGAAGGATCTCATGGCTTAAAAACCTGAAAACTTGGTATGCAACCACCACCACGGGTCTATTTAGGGTCGCAGTTGATAAAATAATTATTGCCAGAATGATCGCCAACGTCCGGTAACGGACAGGCACTGGAAGAAGAAGAAAATAATAAAGATAATATTGTAAAATATGTAGAGGATATTTGTCTACTAGCAATAATGTAAGACTTATCCGAAGTACATAATATTTTATTGTCATTTTATCGCTAATAACCTAAATGGTTGATGCGACGTGTTTGTAAATAAAATAAAATTTATAATAATCATCATATCAATAATCTACCAGATCAGTCAGCAACTCAATATGGATATATCCATAGGTAAAACGAAAACAATGACCATCGCTAGGGAGCCAATGAGATGCAAGCTGGTAATAGATAATAAACCCATAAAGCAGGTCATGCAGTTTAGATAACTGGGCATAGATATATCCAGGGCTCACGACCTGGTAAAGGATCTGAGAAACCAAATTAACAAATTAGCCATAACATCAGGTTGTCTAAGGGAAACTGTATGGGCTAATCCTTACATGCGAAAGGAGAGTAAAATCAAAATATATAAGACATGCGTCAGGCCAATACTGACATATGGTATAAAAGCGGGAGAGGATACCAACAAGACCAAAAGGACGCTACGAGTCGCCGAAATGTCAGTACTGAGAACAATAGCCGGGAAAACAAGAAGATATCACGTAAGAAACACTGACATTAGAGCCCAATGCGACGTATAGAATGTGGTGAGATGGGGAAGGCAAAGGAGAAGAGAATGGTATAACCACGTTAAGAGGATAACCGACGATAGACTACCACGCATTGTACTAGAGGGAAAACCAGCAGGGTCTCGTCCACCCGGAAGACCACCAAAGAGATGGAGAGACATCTGGCAGTACACATCTCAGGAAATATTACAGAGGCAAGTCCGAAATGAACAGATCATCTAGATCTCTAACAAGTAGAAGAAGAGAAGAATAGAAGAAGAAAATAAGGAAAATTTGGCAACACCCTTCCATTAGTGCTCAATCGCTACAAAAAGGAAACTGTAAATAAAACCACAAATTCAAAAACAACATTTTTATTGAAACTATCAATTAAAATTATTTTTCAGGGAACAAAACATCGTAAGAAAATTCTTTTAAGACATTTTCAGCCAATCCAATAATAATTTCTCTCACAACTTTTTCGATATGAGGTGTGAAATCTTTTAATAGTATATCAGAATTGTCGTTGATTAATTTATTGGTGCTTTTGTTTACCTCTTCATTATCACCGAAGATCTTGTCAAGTCGAAGATTGAACTTTTCGATGGAAAGATTTAATTTTAATTCTTTGATTGACAAATGATCTTTACCATTTTTTGTCACATGTTTTAGTTCCAAGGTCGGTTTGGCCTTAAGTGATGCTGAAATGTAAAAAAAATAAAATGGATTACAAGTTAGCGACAAAATTTGTTTTTTGGCAACCATGAAAAGTACTTACTGCCTGTACTCTTTTTATTTGAGAAAGTAGCCAGGAAATTGTCACGTGTGGTACCGGAGCAAGAATCCAAGGTAAAAACCAACATCTCTTATGTTGACAACACATGAGACAAGCCGAGGTTGGAGGGAGCGCAACCAATCATTGGCGTTTGCAAGAACACTGCCCGCAGGGAGGTTAAATTGTGGGCCCAGAACAAAGAAAGAAGGAAATGTAGAGAGATGACCGGGCATGTTAAGCTAATAATAGCTCCGTTGAACCAGTGTTTAACAATATACCTGATAACGCTTAGCAGGGACAAGATCTGACTGGTAACAGGACTCCTAAAAGGACATTGTTTAATCAGAAAACACCTCCACAGTACGGAAATCTTCAATGAAAACCCCATTTGCATGAACTGTGGAGAACACGAATAAACAGCAACCCACATCATTTTCGATTTCAAAGTACTTGCTAGGTCAAGGTACACCCTACTTCTTTAGAAAGAGTACCTTTGGCTAGCAAAGATCTTATTTCGCAGGCTGCTTGCCTTTACAAAGCATTTTATCCTATAGGCAGTTCATCTTCCAGTGCAGAAACACAAAAGGCCTCTAGGCTACATCGTTAGGGAGACATCTCTGACCGGCACGAAGAGTGGAATGAATGAATGAAACCATTCTCGTAGGTTTTTAAGCTAAGATGGTTTTTTATTTCTTCTGATCTTTTTCCCACTATTTTGCACCAAATTATAAGGTGTAGGAGCTTATGTTTTGGTCCTCATATAATATGTCCGAGATATTTTAACTTGTTTTTACTTCTTTTACCATTTATATGCTGTTTTGTTTTCTTTTTAGCACTTTTAAGTTAGTCTCTAGGTCTGTTCATGACATTCTCAAGATTTTGCGGTATGTCCACATTTCAAAGGCTTCTAGTTTTCGTTCCAAGACTTTCTCTAAGATTCAAGCTTTTCTCCTTGTAAAAGAACTGGATAAATATTTATGTAAATGAAATTAACCTAATAAAAAAGGTAATTGCGATTGTAGAAAAAAGTATCAACTTAAGTAAAAATAATTATTGGGTTAGAACTAACAAAAATTTCAATTGATCATGTAAACGACAAACAAGATAATGCAGCTTGTAAAAATACAGAATTTTAAAACACACATTGAAAGAACATTTGTTGTAATTGGGCAAGAAAATTTGGTAATACTAAGCAATATTTACAGGGTGTTAGTAAATAAGTGCGACAAACTTCAGGGAGTGATTCTGCATGAAACAATAATGAAAGTTTGCTTTAAAAACGTATGTCCGTTTTCAGAGAAACGGGTTCTGGTTTAATGTTATTGTATTAGATAGTTTTTGATATAAAAAAGGCAGGAGAGATTTTTTGTCACAAATTTACCGAGAAATTTAAACATGATTTAATTTAAAATATCTCATCGGCGTACCATTTTTTTTTTAAATTGGGATCATTACCCGTATGTACGCCAATGATGAACATAAAATTCTTGATTGCATGTCAAAAAATGCGCAAAAACTACCTCTTATAACCAACCAAATTTTTTTTTGCATATCTCGACCGGTTTCAGAGCAATAAATAAATCGTCAGTTTTTAAGAAAAACTTTAACAACCCGTGTGTCTCTGAAACGAAGTATTTGCGTTTATTAAGCAAACTGTCATTATTTTTTTATGCAGAATCACTGCATGAAGTTTGTCGCACTTATTTACTAACACCCTGTATATTGATGATCATCTTTTATTCCACGCAACAGATTTTTTGTAATTTACAAAAACGGAAAATGTTTAATGCAAACTTTTAAAAATTTAGGACTTGGAATTGCAACATTTTTAAAGCTACCCAATCCTAAATCATACACAGTCTATTGTCTTCATCGAATTTCGGCAAAGTTTTTGCTAATAATGAAATATCAAAAATTCAAACTATATATATATATATATATATATATATATATATATATATATATATATATATATATATATATATATATATATATATATAAATAGTCACGCCTTTCTCCCGTAGGGCTAGGCAGAGACTACTTTCTTCCACTTGCTACGGTTCTTACACACCATCTTTTGCTTCCTCCACTTTCATCAGTGCTCTCATGCATGCTCGTCGGTTGTTGGTACTCTTGAGCTGGCCTTTCTTCAAAACAATGTTGATCTGATCGAGATATGTTCGCCAAGGTCGACCTCTACCGACTTCCGTCACACTCGCCTTATAAATTTGTTTCGTCAAACTTCCTTCATCCATCCTTTCTACGTGTCCAAACCATCTAAGCATTCCTTTATCTATCTTTATAACCACATCTTCTTTTACACCAAAACGTTCTCTTATCTCACTATTCTTTACTTAATCCAACCGAGTCACTCTGGCTATACTTCTTAGACTACTCATCTCCGCAGCATTAATCCTATTTTCATGCTTCTTCTGCCAATCCCAACATTTAATACCATACATAAGTGTAGGAACCAACACTCCTCTATGCACAGCCAGACGTGCCTGTTTTGACACATTCTAGGTGTACATAACGTCAAACTTGATGCATATAAATTTGATTGCTAGTGTTTTCCAAAACAAAACAATGTAAAACTATAAGTGATGATGAATTTTCCATTTCTGGGACTCCTCCAGAGCTAGTTAAAGCAGTGAATACTGTTTTATTAGAATTATAGCCAAAGAAATCAAGAAAAACGTACGAATATGCATATAAACGTTTTATGGACTATCGCAAGAGTAAAAACACGGGTTCTTTCTCGGAAAATGTTGTAATGGCATACTTCCAGGACCTTTGTTTAAAGATGAAATCTTCATCATTGTGGGCCAATTATTTAACAGTTAGGAAATCATGACTTTTTCTTTGAAAATTTTTGTCTGAAAGATCAAAATTTCCTAGCGATTGCGGAAAACAGAATTTTTTGACTCGTTACCTAAATTCCTTATCCGTTACAGAAAGCAAAGAAAAGAAATATGAATATAAATCAAGTTGGATAAACTTACTGACGTTTCCAAAACCATAACCAGTGGCGTCCAGCTGCAACGCCAACAATTTTCCTTTGATATTATAGTCGGCATCCAATCCGATGGATTCCCATTCAATATCCAAATTCCACTCGAGCTTTTTTAAACTAAGGTCATGGTTTAATAACTTAAAATTATCGATGTGATACAAATTAATATTGTTTAAAATAATTTTTAAAGAATCGCCAAGCTCAGCTCTAGCTTCTAATAATTTCAAAGGTGCCAACGAAGGCAATTTAAGCTCGGGAATACCGTTTGCCAATTTCTTTTCAACGATTTTTATGTTCTTGGTTATGCAGTCATTTAAACCTGCATCATCGTTTCGATAACATTGTTCGATGTAAGGAGCTGAAAATGAAGATATATTTACAAATGCAAATTGAAACATTTCATTTAATAAAATAAGTACATAAGTAAGTTTTAAGGTGAAATCTGAAACAGTATTTTATGAGAATAAGCAAACTTTTGTTAACAATGTAGCTACACAATCAAAATATTTTTAAGATCTTAGTTTGGTAGTACCACAGTAATATTTTTATTTAATATGATTAAGGGTACGGTCGTAGAAAATTTCCCCGCATAGTCATAGGCGTTATTCTCTCTCCATAAGCTTAGTGCTCTCTATGTAGAGAGCTAACGCGCCCATGGGGATCTTTATAACCTCCTCCGGTTCGCAAAATTGCACTCCGAAGAATTTATATCTCAGCCAGGCTAGTCGTCTTCTAAAGGGCCTAATGTTTTCGAGTGACCCCTAAGCCGGCAGTGTCCTGTAAGCATTCCTAGTTGTCTCCTATTTAGTCCCATCAGTTGGTCGGATATTTTCTTGTCAGGTCTTCCCAAGAAGCTGTGGGCCCGACGTGCCTTTGGTTCGTCTCTCCACAGCTTCCTGTGCTCCCTGTCCTGATATGAGCGGATTTCCGGTTTAACGTAGCATTCTGCTACTCCAACTGCGGGTCCTGTCCCATAGAGTGTCTGTGACGACCCCTCCTGTGCCAGTTTATCCGCCCTTTCATTCCTTTTAAACCCTGCGTAACCAGGTATACAAAGTAATATCATCCTGTTGCGTCTGGCTAGGAGCCAAAGCTTCTTTCTACATTCGCTAACTAAAGTGGATCTGTCTACTGACGCATCAAGCGCCAGTTACGCTGCCTGACTATCCGAGCAAATGAAAATTTTTTTGTAACTTTTTGTAGATAGCTCATAAAAATGAAAGAAACTTTAAAACCTGATATAGTTTATTAATAATATAGTGCTATGTATTTTTTGAAGTGCGCATTTGAGCAAAATTTGGTAGGTGACAAACTTATGTTTTCGCGTCACCTGACGTAAGCATCAGCAACAGATTTTTGACGACAAGGCTTTTTCTTGTTCTATCTGTCAGTCAAAAAGTGGCATCGAGCTGACAGCGCACTTTTATTAGCTCATTTATTATTTAATGATTTTAATATAATGGGTGAAAGAGATAAGGAGAACAATTTTATGTGAGACCTTTATTGAAAAAGTATCTGAATCTAACTGTTTTAGATGAAATGAAGTATGCCAAAGAGACATAGATATGCAATACGTTTTAAATAAAACAATTTTGCAGTAAAAACTGGCTCAAATAAACGTAAAAGTAAAAAGGAAATAAAAATTTACAACATTCTTTGTCACTTTTTTCAAAACTTTGGGCGTAATAGGATTCTATACCCACCACAGTTTTGTCTGTCTGTCAAAAAGTGGCCTACTTTCAATGGATTATTGACATTTTAACCTTTATTTACCCGCGCTGTCATTCTGTCGTTTTTGTCCATAGTCGCCATTCCGGATTCTCCAATATGCTCAACTCTCTGACCCTCATTTCGAAAATGATGAAAAGACAAGTTAGGGTTTTTTTTAAACACAGTGATACATCCAGGTACACAGCAATTTGCTCTTCTGGTCATTTTCACTTTTAACAAATTATTAGTCACTATCAAAAAACTATAATCTTTATACAAATGCACGCTTCCAGGTAAATAAACACAAAGCAATCACATTTGCTGGTCACGTGATATTGAAGCGAGTTTATTCCGCCGGATAGCGTATTGCTTAGCATTAAAATCAATAATGACTTTAATTTACAAATTATGAAATCTTAATTTTTAATAAGTACTACAATTTGAACATCCAAAAAAAATAGTGCTATTCCATAGTTTTAAGTTTTCACTTTTGTCAGCAGTCCCAATGACTGCCAATTTTTTTATGTTGTATATCTAGTTTTGTTAAATAAAAATACTTACGTAACGTTTTTGAACTTACACCCAACACAAAAACAACAAAGAATAATGCAAATAGTTTCATTTTTGATTAGTTAGACAGAACTAAATCAAATATTGTTCAAATGTGTTATTTATATTGGATAGTAAAATCCTTCAAAATTTAAGATATAACAAAATTGGATTTTTTTTGACCAATTATCACTTTATTATGCAGATTTTTATGTTTAATTGACTGTAAAAAAGCATGTCCACAAATGTTTGTAATTAAGACGAGGTTAAGAAGATAAATATAAAATGGACATTCAAATAAAAAAACCAATTAGTTAATTAAAAAGTATTTCAAGAATTAAAGAAGCTAACACTCCAAAATTGTTAATTACGTTTATAAAAATTTAACAAATATCTTACAAAAAAAATATCTTGCTGTTGGTTTATACAGCAAATAAGATATAGTAAGAAATAAGATAAGAAATTTAAGGCGAGTTTATACAGCAAATAAAATAAAATAAGGAACAAAATAAAATAAAATAAGAAAGATAAAAATGCCCAAAACTATGAAAGCGTTTATACAACAAATAAGATAAAATAAGAAATAAGAATAAGAACAGAAGATGGTCAACTTTTATCATTTTGTCTTATTTTATTTTATTTTATTTAAAAACTGATAATGCGCGTGTCCCAAATCTTTTCTGTTCTAAATGTTCCGAGTTTACAAACAACCTAACCTCACCTATTATTTGTGGAGGTATTTTTGATTTTCCTTCTATGGCCCGTATATTTATGTCTTAAAAGCTTCTATCTGTGTTCAGGAGCTTCAGCTACAGAAAAAGTGATTTAAAAAACGTTAAACTCTCTGATTTTTTGGCACTTACGTGTTTTTTCCATTATGTTAGCAATTGTGAGAAAAGCATTTTTTTCAGTCGGCTGTTTTGTATTTTCCATCAGTTTTTGCATATAACTGAGGTAAGGTCGATACCTGCTCTATCAACATGCCATCATCCATTATAATATTTTTTAATAGGAAATGAATGGTAGATATATAGTTAGATAATTTAAGATAATGATAAAATTTAAAAAATCCGTATTTGAAATAAAATAACAAATTTATTTGGAGATTATGTACTGTTAGGCATAAAACAGAAAAGTCATTGTCAAAAAGCTGCGATTTCATCAGTTCATTCTTATTTTATTTTATTTGCTGTATAAACTCGCCTTTAAACATACGTAAATCAATGGGAACGTTTATACACCTACTGAACTAAAAATTAAGATAAGAGTTGACCAACTTTCAACTCATCTTATTTTATTTAAAAATGAATGTGCGCATGACTAGACAAATTGTTTTGTGTCAGAAACACTCTGTGCAGTTCTATATTAACCTTCATCTTTATTTTAAATTTTGTCCTAACCTAAAAGTTTTTGTATTTTGTATTAGTTTTTTTTTGATTAAATAATGGTTTCGAATTAAAATACAGAATTAAAGAACAGAAAACAAATTAAAGAATGAAATTGGCAATAAAATAGTATATTGTGTGACTAAGATCATCACCCGACGTCTGAAATCAGGTTTCATCTCGCTTTACACACTATATTTTTAATATAACCTGCATTAAAAATGGGAGTTTTAATGTCTGGAGCCAACCAAAACTAGGCAAGTTCTGACTAATAGCAAAAAAAATCATACAATATTAATATTTATTAAGAAGTCTTAAAGATGGCTGATCGATGATTTCAGTTAATTGATTACAAATTTTTCGTATATTATTTATTGATTCCTGGATGTATCCTTCAGCAACCGTCGATGATTTCCAACCGCCGTGGCGTTTTATAGACGTGATATTTGCTCCGGAATCAGCAATTATATTGGCTGAAGTTCTTTCAAAACTGTGACCAGTATATTCTTTAGCAATTCAGAAATTATGCAATACGTTTCGGACAGACAGCAATAATATTTTTGCCAACAGCATGCCGGGTACATCGATTGTCATTGTAATGCAGAAAAAAAGTGTCACAGTTAAAATTTTTAGGTCCTAGATTTTTATAATATTGTTGTGATATTTACTTTTCAGATCCATATTGTTTTAAAGAAAGACCAGGTCAAGAGTACCAACAACCGACGAGTATGTATGAGAGCACTGATGAAAGTAGAGGAAGCAAAAGATGTGTGTAAGATCCGTAGCGAGTGAAAGGAAGTGGTCTCTGCTTACCCCTACGGGAAAAAGGCGTGACTATATGTATGTATGTATTTACTTTTGGGTTCGATGATTTTAAAAACTCAGTGCAAAAACTAAACAATAATTTATTCTTATCTTCCTATACTGAATAAATCACTTAGATAATTACAAAACTCTATACTTTCTATAACTATATTTCATCAAAAACATAAATGTGAAATGAGAGCCAAGTTCTATGGTCAGTCCTGAAATTTATTTACAACATTAAATATTTTATAACAATTTAAAATATCATTTCTTCTAATAACTTAGGACAATATATTGTAGCCTAAGGTCTGAGTTGGCTAGTTCGAATAAACGATGACCGAGAGAAGTGGCAACGATTAAGGGAGGTGTATGTCCGACGATGGACGACTAGCTGACAATGATGATGATGATGACGGGGTATAATTGTCTTTTTTGTGTTATTTTCTATATTTTCTTGAATAATTAATACTAAATCCGAGTTACTACCGTAATAAATACGAAAGTTTGACGATACTTTTAGTTATAAGTTCCAAAACATGATATGTTTGGATTAAAAGAAAATTAAGGGTGGTATTCCACTTGTTATATATTTACGTAAAGACCTTAAAATCCACATAAATTACGATTTTTGGACGTTAATATCTAAATAACTGTATGAGGTGTGTTTAGGAAATTTGGAGCACATATGTATCTAGCGAGTCTCAATATATGAGCCAAATTTAATGTTTTTGTGAAACAGTTTTTGAGTTATGACGGGGTCAAAAGTGGCTTTAAATGGTTCGTGTATTATTACACACGGTACCGCTCGCCATTCTGTTAGCTTGAACTTGGCTTGACACGCTACCGCGTGTCTAGATCACTTTCTCTATTTACTTCAAAACTAAACTAAAAACTATGACCACGAAATTTTCTTTTTATGAATTTAAATCAATTATTCTAGAAAGGGAACGTCTAGTCGAGAGTTTTCCAAATATCCGCTCATTTGATGACACCAAAAAAAAAACCGAGCCGTTGCCTCCAGCAAAATAATTGAACAGCGATGGACTGCAATTCGTAACAAAACTCTGCTTTAATTGAAAATTCGATCTTTGTGAGTTTTTGTTTCTTTTATGTCTACTTTTAATAACTTTCCCTTGAAATCATGAAAGTTCACTACTGTCAACTTACACAACTCTGTCACGATCTAATTAAATTTCTTAATTTCTAAATACTAACCTTTTTTAGGAGATACCTGTAATTAAAAACTTCACGGTTAAATTTATTTATTTCTTTAGGTGAAAAATGTTGTAGTTTTTAGCCTGGAATTCTGTTTTTTTTCTTAAGAAAGCTTGCAAACGAAAGTATTGACTAATGTCAATGTTGTGTTTGCAACTAATCGTTGACCTAAGCATCGAGTAATTTGCCCACAAAGTTGACGGTGCATATTTAGCTGCTTAATCCACTAAATAACTCAATAATACTGCTTCAGACCACGATGTAGCTCCTTCGGATTCTTTCCAATTACAAATTTTTTTTTGTAACTTTTTTTTATATGATGTAACTTTACTGTAGTCGATTTATTTCTTATTTTTTTGATTTATTTAACTGGTTGTTTAATTTTTTCAATTTTTTTATTTATTTCAAAAAAAATGACAACATTGGAGCTCGTTTAACTCGTTCTCTTGGTATTAAAATGTACAGAAATTTGTTCGACGTTTTATTCATTATTTTAAGTAATTTTTATTTTTAAAGTTTTTTCTTGTTTTATTATTTTTATTATCGACTACTTTTCTCCAAAAAAAAGTAGTAGGTTACAGAGTCATTGAGTGTATCTAGGTTTGGGTACTTTGGTTCACCAGCAAATAGCAAATAGTGTATGAGCTATTTTCGGTTTTAGTCACCAATACTTTCCAATTACTCTTTTTGTGGCCATTAGCATCATTTTGCTTTTGTTTGAGATATGATACATGTGGGGTATTCTATGACAATTTCTTGTCCAGAAAGACCCCAACGTCTTTTTATCAAAGATAAAATAAATATCATCATTAAAAAAAAAATAATAATAATTTGCTCCTCTACAAGCAAATCCTGAAACCTGTATGGACGTATGCAAGCAAGAGTTATATTCAAAACATTCCAAAACAACACTTTACGGGGCATTGTAGATGCAGGGACCTTGAAATGGACACAGCAGAACAGACTATCAGTAAATAAGCCAAGAGTCATGAACAACGACTTTAAGACCATGTGAACGTCGAGGCCATCCAGTTCCTCGACAACGCAATCCAGACAAGAAGACTCAAGAGGACGAAGCCTTACGAGCTAGTTATATAAAGTGCCAGTGTAAAAGCAGAGCAAAGTGCGGTATTACACAATCGTATAAGTGTAAGATATGATTTAGAACCTAAGGACTTCCAATGAGTAAGAATGAGTAAGTTTAAATTGTTCATTGATCGCATTATTTGATCAGATTACAATAACAATAAAACCAAAACGAAAATTGAAAAAATGGTTTGAGTACCAGTAAGTTTGTTAAAAATTTAATTTAGACAAGACACAAGTAACCATGTTGTTACAAAATAAAAAAGAAATTGAAAATATGTAATGAGAAGGTGGCAGATGAAGGAGGTAAAAGATTTCGAAGAAGAAAAAGATAACATTCCGTTTCCTAAATAGAACGACGCATTTATGAATTTTAAAGAGCGGTGTGTCACAGATTTGCCTATTGTTTGTCACAACAAGGCGGTTTAACTGAACATTTATTACATGAGATTTGTTGTTTTTTTTAGAGATCAAATTTTTAGTTTATTTTCAAAGCCAGGAAATTATATTATATCTTGCATACGTTGTAGTCTCTTTCCTGAGAAGTCAGATGTACACACCGTCGCTAACAGTTTCATACTGATTAGTAACGTCGCATTAAATATTCCAAGTTCCTTAAATATTTTTTCATATCTGTATAACATGATTTTTTTACTGGTAAACCAAAGCATTCCATTTTACCATTTTATGAAATGTCTTTCAAAAAACGCCACTGGATTTCCACCCCGATAAGTTACAAACTTTGTATTTTTTTCTTCATGGAATTGTTAATGTGCATGTTACGTTTCAATGCTGATATACCTTACTTCTTATTATTTTATGGAAATATACAAAGATTACTTTTTCTTTGACTAGAAAGGGGAAAGGGAAAATGGATTTTTTTTTCTTCTGTAAATCCAACGGGAATGGCAATAATTTTAAAAGTTTATTGATGTTGGCAAGATCCTTTGATATTAGCGTTTGCATTTCCAATTTCAATTTTAGTTTCATGTTTAACAAAATTTTGGAATTTATCGATTGAACTTATCATATGATCCGTTGATTCACAAGCCCAATAACCATATATTTGTTTCGGTATTTTTACAAGATGTACCAAACGGTGGACCGACTACTTCAGGAATTGATTAAATTGCACTGAATGAAAAGTTGGAATTCGTTTGATATAATTTCTGGGCATGACCTTGTTTCACTTCCTTTTTTGGATGAATAATAGTTTGTTTTCTAGCACCCGGACACAAGCATGAGAAATGTAGTCGCTGAAATAGGAGTACCTCGTATGAAGGTATAAAGAACAGTTAAGGAGCAGTTACTTCACCCCTTCCATATCACAGAAGTTCAAGAATTACATTCCGAAGACTATGATGCTAAACGAATGGGATTTTGTGATTGGCTTTAGGAAGAAAAAAGACGCAACGTAAATTTTATAAAAAATATTTTATTCGCTGACGGAGCTACTTTCACAAGATATTGAGTTAATACTAATCACCATAATACTCATATTTGGACCGCTGAAAATCCCAAAGTTCGTCATCATCAGATTAATTTTAAAATAAACGTTTGGACTGGAATATTTTGTTGCTTATTTTATTTTATTTGCTGTATAAACTCGCCCTAATTTTTGTAAATTAAATTTGTTTCTGTTTTTTTTTATAATAAATAAACAATATGTTTATATAGGTATTCATATTTTTTTTATATTATTTTAACAAACAATATCTTGTAGGCCAACATTTTAAAACATATTATAATAAGCAGATATTGGCTAAATATTATTTTAGTCCTTTACCAATATTGAGAAATGCTAGAGTGGATCAACGTTATATAAACCTTATTGAAAACATCTATAGGACTTCGACAATGTCGATAAGACTTCATGAATCCAAAACTATTCACTTTGGTGCTCGAGGATATTTTTAAAAAGCTACAATGGGAAAACAAAGGATTAAACATGCATGGTGAACGCTTGCACAATCTAAGATTTGCCGACGATATTGTACTATTTGCAAAAGACAAACAGGAATTGATAGATATGTTGGAAGAACTACAAGATGAGGCTGCAAAAGTAGGATTACACATGAACTACACTAAGACCCAGTTTATTACAAATACACCAGATGCAGACGAAACAATACCGATTCATGACAGCAAAATAAAAAAGACAGAAACATACATATACCTTGGCCTAGCTATAACACCGGGCAAACAAAATCAAGAAATGGAGATTGATAGGAGAGTTAGACTTGGATGGGGATGGAAGTACATCTTCAGCATGAATATCCCAATGAATCTAAAATCAAAAGTCTATAACGAGTGTATACTGCCTGTTGTCACGTATGGTTGCGAGACCTGGGTAATAACCAGAAAAATCAAACATAAACTGGAAGTACATCACAGAGCCATGGAAAGGCGAATTTTAGGAATTTCCCTGAGAGACCACAAAACATATACATGGATAAGGGAAAAAACCAAAGTCTCCGACATAATAAAAAGAATTGGTGTCCTAAAATGGCAATGGGCAGGACACGTGGCCAGACATACAGAAAACTGGAGCGGGTATATTACCAGATAAAGACCTTGGGAAGAGAGGAGAAGTGTTGGAAGACCCCAGCAAAGATAGTACGACGAGATAAAGAAGATCGCAGGCTTAAATTAGTATCGAGTTGCGCAAAACCGAAGCCAATGGTCAAAGGCCTATATCCAAGGATAGAAAACGGCTAAAATAGGAAATAGGAATAATATAATATAATATAATATAGATCAACATTGTTTTGAAGAAAGGCCAGGTCAAGAGTGCCAACGGCCGACGAGCATGTGTGAGAGCACTTATGAAAGTAGAGGAAGCAAAAGATGTATGTAAGAACCGTAGCAAGTGGCCTACCCCTACGGGAAATAGGCGTGACTATATGTATGTACGAAGGTAATTAACACACCAAATGTCTAAAAAAGAAACATAAAACGAGCAAAATTTTTCTTCTTTTGTTTGTAATGAGATTTTTTATGAAAAAATAGTATCTTTCGCAAAGAGCACCACCGATCCCTACATAATATAAGGTTTAAATTCGATGAAATCATTTTGTCTAACCTACATTTTCAGTAAAAAGCTAAAAACTTCAAGGCGAGCAACCACTTCGACGACGCGGGAATTATTAATGTTATAAGAGAGTAGCTGAAAACTTCTTTTTTAAAATAAGCAAGCGAGTCCAGGTCTGAGTGTTGTACGCTGAAAAATCCCATGTAAATTAGGAAAGCAGGTCACATTCTTTCGTATATGAATTTACCATGAGAATTGAATACGCCGGGGAGGATCAAACTTTTCCTAATTGAAAAAAAGAACTTTAAGTAATTTTGGTTAATGAAAAATACAAAAATGTACACCATAAAATATAATTCATAGCAAGCAATTCGACATTATCCATTCTTCCAACATCCAAAGCAATGGTTGTAACGTTACTTTTATTTCTGTTGGGCTTACAAAAAAAAAGGGAAATAAAAGTTTTTTCAAATAATTCAGGCCATCTGCATAAGTTGATTAGAAGTATAGAGGGTGCACCGTTACTCCAAAATAACTTATTGACATAATTTTTTAAATTGTACAACCTGTATATATTTATAGTTGTTTATAATCTATTAAATTACAAATATAACCGTCAACACCGCATAATTCTAACCTTATTTATTCTACAGTTATTGGGAAAATAATTTACGGGAACGTTTTTATTACCAAAATAATTAACAGGAACAAATAACTTATTAATCTCATTTAATTAGATGTTCAAGTTGTCTTTGTTTTTCTATTTGACAGTATTTTAGTCTATTATAAAAAACTGATAATATAGTATTACACAATTGATAATTTGTTATCAGTATTCTATTTCTTAGTTCATCCCGATCATCAGATTTTGTATTGTACACAATGTTTCTTAGATATCCCCAGAAAAAATAGTCTAAAGGCGATAAATCGGGAGATCTGGCTGGTCACTCAATTGTGCCCCTTCTTTCAATCCACCTCTCTTGGAAAACTTCATGTAAGTAATTTCCTGCTGAAAACAAATTTCATTAAAATTGTTACCAACTGCTTTTGTTATTGCAGGAACTATTTGATTTCTTAAAAAATCTAAATACTTTGGTTCGTTCAGATTGCCTTCTACAAATAATGGTCCAATAACAGTGGTGCCGATACTACCTGCCCAAACATTAACTTTTAAAGGCCTTTGTATTCTATGTTCCCGAATTCATCTAGAATTAGTATCACTTCAATATCTACTGTTTTGGCGATTAATTAAATTTGGGAAATAATGAATAATTCTCTTTTCTTATGTTGTCAAATTCTCAATAACAATACATTTTTGTTCTTTTAATAACGTAGGTTATTATTCACATCTCTGGATAAGAACTTGGAAGCAGAATAACGCTTCTCTTGTGCCAAGAGAGTTTCGGAACCCAAATTGTGATTTGCCAAATTACGCTTCACATTTGTTGTAGATTCTGTTGCATATGATTTTGGTGAAGACTTTAGTGATCTGCTTAATTAGGCTTACCTATCTATGTTGATCACAATGTTTGGAGTTTGGCTTTTTGGGTATGGCCACAAAAGTTGATTGTAGTCAGTTTTCCGGTATCTTACCACTATCGTATATACTGTTCAGGAGAGTGGTCAGAGTGTTCTGAAATTGGTTGTCCTTTTCATATAGAATCTTTAGTATTTCCCCATGGATATTGTCCGGGCCTGGTGCCTTGTTATTTTTAAGGGACATTATAGCTTTTTCTATCTCCGATTTAAGGATGGTGGAACCAGTATCGGTTGTCTCGGTTGGCTGGATTAAGGGGTCATTAGGGCGGTCTAAGTCAAAAAGAAATTCGACGTACTGCTTTCATACTTTTAGAATCTCTGTTGGTTCTGAGACAAAGCTTCCGTTATCGTCAAATATGCCCGTTGTTGGCACCGCAAGGTGATTATTTTAAGTTATTTTTTGAACTACATGTTCTATGTTCTCACAGTTTTTCTCTGATTTTTGTTGCAACAAAAGGTAAAATTTGACAAATTGTTAAATTAAATGAATGTTTTCAAAGTTGTGCGGCACACAATAAGTTCAATATTTCACTCATCATTTGTAAACTATTAATTTTAAATAAATTCTCATCTTCTCACTCCTCTGTAATAGTTTGAATGGACGAACCACCTTCTATTGGTTTCGAAAACACTAATGTTTCCGGGTAAATGCCACCTATATTGCACAGAAGTGACAATTCATAACGCATAATGGTTTTTGGAAGAGTAATTGCTTTCAAATGGCAGTTTCATGGTGTGAGGGTTAGTGTTGTTACAACTGTGGTGGCCCACATACTCGATTGTCCTTTTTCTAAACAATGACCGCTGCGTAACCATCACGTGCTGGCTGGACAATGGCCGGCAGATGTGTCACCGTTGACATATTTACTGGATAAATTTTAACTTTTTTATTTTTATAATAAATTTAAATTCGTTTCTTATCTTTATCCTACGTTGGTAATGAGTGTAAAAATTTCGGGTTTAATGCACCGCTGCCCAAAACTGGACCAGTTCAGATAAACTATTAAAATAAAGATTTTTAAAAACCATGGTTTTTGTGTACGTACAAACTTTGATGATGAATGAGAATTTTAATTCTTTTTTAAATGAGAATTGTAAGGGGTTCTTTTAATTTATAAATAAAAGTTTATCTCGTATTTGAATATAATGGGGTATTTTTTAAATTAATTCATTTCTATTAAACCCCCTTGAATGTTAAAAAGGAAATAATTATATTTTTTTTGTGTGTGTAGAAACATGAAATGTTATAATTCAAATAAAGGGCATATTTTAATATTTCCGGTGCGTTAAAAGGGGTTAAAACTGTTGACAACCGTTGTTTTATTTTATATCGGATTTACCTTTTCTTTGTTTTTGGATATAGTGGAAATCATGCGACTTTGTGGCTGTTTTATTTTAATACATACAGAGGCGGCTTCATTCATTTCATTACTTTTTTAAATACAACAACTTGCTCTATAAAAGTATATTATAACACTAATGCTTTAAAGGCAATTATGCATTGTGTCACACGATATTTTTAAGTACAAATGCATCATAAGTAATGGTTTTTGAAAGAGAAGAAAGTATGACAAACTGTAAAGTTCTTATTAAGGAAGAAAGAGTGGAACAAGTAAATGAGTTTGTATACTTGGATTCAAAGTTTACGAAAGATGGAAATTATGACAGCGACATTAAGCAAAGGGTGTTGGCAGGAAATCAAATGAATGGGACATTGCATAGCTTTATGAATACCCAGAAAGTGTCAAAAAAGGCACGTCTGGCTGTGCATAGAGGAGTGTTGGTTCCTACACTTATGTATGGTAGTGAATGTTGGGTTTGGCAGAAGAAGCATGAAAATAGGATTAATGCTGTGGAGATGAGTAGTCTGAGAAGTATAGCCAGAGTTACTCGGTGGGATAAAGTAAAGAATAGTAAGATAAGAGAACGATGTGGTGTAAAAGAAGATATGGTTACAAAGATAGATAAAGGAATGCTTAGATGGTTTGGACACGTAGATATAATGGACAAAGGAAGATTGACGAAACAAATTTATAAGGCGAGTGTGAATGGACGAAAGTCGGTATAGGTCGACCTCGGTAAACATATCTCGATCAGATCAACATTGTTTTGAAGGCCAGGTCAAGAGTACCAACAGCCGATGAGCATGTATGAGAGCACTGATGAAAGAAGAGGAAGCAAAAGATGTGTGGAAGAACCGTAGCAAGTGGAAGGAAGTGGTCTTTTCCTACGTCTACGGGAAAAATGCGTGACTATATGTATGCATTTTAGTATAAATGCATCATAATCATGTGACTTTGTGATTGTTTTATTGTAATTTATACAGAAGCGGCTTCATTTCTTTCAATATTTTTTTAAATACAACAACTTACTCTATAATTGTATATTATGACACTAATGTTTTAAAGCCAATTATGCATTGTGTCAAACGGTATTTTATAGTATAAATGCATCGTAATTTAAGTTTTATTACATTAATTTTAGTACATTTTATCCAAACGATAGGTTTAAGTTATTTGACACTTTATTTATTTATTATATATCGACGGAAATTAAAAACATAGCTGCTGAATTCGTGTTGAATTTAATTATTGTGAGATCCAGACATTTATAGTACACAAAAAAAAATATATTATTATGGATGGGGCAAAGGCAAATTTAAAATATCAAGGAATCGGAATAATATTTGTCACTTTGGGAAACCCATTCAATTAAAATTTGTTTAAAATAATAAATAAACAAATTGTAAACACAACAAAATTTGGCTTGTTTAGTGTAGCCTATACTGTAAATGAATAATTTTTTTTTCTCAATTATATCGAAATTATTGTTGAAAATGGTAAAAAAAATACTGTGAAATTTGGAGCTCTTAATATTAATTAAAGAGGTGAAGGATCGTACATTCAAATTTCCCATTTAAATAACATGAGAACAACGTTCTCTTGGATTTTGGAATTTTGTAACTCACGATAGAGATAATATTTTAAAATGATCAAAACAGATTCGTATAGAGAATTAAACGCTCTACAAAAAAGGTTTAAAACGTTCCACCTAAATAGTAGGCTTCACGAAAGTAGATGAAAATGTTTCAAAAGTTTCATGTCCAACGAAGTGTCTCTGATGAGTTTATCATAAAATAAAATTTATTTTTCTCTAAACACTTAGTAAAGCAGTAGCAGAAAAGTAAATGTAGCTAATTTATGAACATTTACATGCTGCTTTTCCTAAGCTGTTCTTTGTCTCTTGGTTTACAAAGAATATTTCCTGTCTTCATTTCTTTATTCCAGCATAGAAAACTGGTAGAGATCTTTAGAAAGGTCGGAATAAATGACCGGGACTTAAAAATTATTGTAAACCTTTATTGGCGTCAAACAGCAAATATACGAATAGAAGCCGAAGACAGCGATGTAATCAAAATACAAAAACAAGGATGTATCCTCGCACGTCTATTATTTAACCTATACTTGGAAGAGATATTTAAAGAAGCACCAGATGACATAGAACTGGGAATATCTGTAAACGGTCAACGATTGAACAATATAAGGTACGCAGACGATACCGCAGTATTTGCTGACAATATTTAAAGCCTACAAGAACTCATGACAAGAGTCAAAGATACCAGTGAAAAATACGGTCTAACGCTAAACATGAATGGGACCAAATTCGTGATAATTCGAAAAGGAACCTATGCACCTTGCCAACTTGCTATCAGTAACCAGCAATTTGAAAGAGTGGCTTCATTCACGTACCTAGGCACAACAATTCACGACGATCGGGACCATTTTCGTGAAATTAAATGCCGTATTAAAAAATCCCTAGCGGCGTTTCTATATCAAACCTTTTAAAAGCCATTACCTTAATCTAACAACAAAAGTAAGAATGCTTCGCTGTTATGTGCTCCCAGTGTTGCTTTATGGAGCAGAATCATGGACACTCACTCAATACTCCACAGAAAAGCTTGAGAAATTTGAGATGTGGCTATATCGGCGAATACTTAAAATATATACGTCACAGTTAGAGTGCTCGAAAGAATAAATAAAGATATGGAGATTATAAAGAAGACTAAGAAGCTTGAGTACTTGGGTCACATAATAAGGAGTGGGAAACGTTATGAGCTCCCACAGCTGGTTCTCCAGGGGAAAGTCCTTGGACGTAGGGGACCTGACAGGAGGAGAATCATATCATAATGTCTGTTTTGTGGTTGTGTATTGTCTAAGGAGAATAAATTGCCGTAAAAATCTTGGACGATTTTAGTAATATCGGTCTTCTCTTCTTCCAAATTTCCGTCGGTATTTATCAGTTTATGCATTCTGATTTTCCCTTTTGTCCTTTTGTTTTTTAAGCATTTTATATTCTTATTGTTTCCAATCGTTGACCGTATAAGTTCTGTATTAAAGTTTCTTATGTCTTTCCTAATCTCTTTTCTAAAGTATTTGTTGAGCTCTGCATATTCTGGGGAATCTCGACTGATGTTTTTGCGTTTATTCATCAGATCTCTGGTTTCGCTGAATGATTCGTTTTCCTTTTCCTAGTATATCTTCTTTGTTGCTGTACTTATATCGCTTCTTAATTTATTTTCCGGGGTATCTATATCCATGTTTTTCATAGCGTTTCTGTTTGTCAGCTTCTTTCTTAATTCTCCTTGGTATTTGTCGATATTCTTTTCTAGTTATTTTTTTGTGGGGAAGACGTGTTGTTTTTTGAGCTTGTTTCTTTTTGCCTCGGTATTTATTTTGACCGTTGCTCGTAACATTCTGGGGTTGCTCCCTACTTCGAACTTGTACAGAATCCCGATGTTTGTGACAATATACTTTTTATTTGACAATATATAGTCGATCTCGTTCTTGGTTTGAGAATCTGGAATCTTCCATGTCCACCTCCTATTTGGTGGCTTTTAAAAGAAGGTTTTCTTGCAGTATAGCTTTTCCTCTCGTAGGAAATTTATTAGTTTGTCCCCTCACACAAATTGCCATGATGGCAAGAAGATTTCTTTATCAATAAACAACTTTTAGCTTACAAGAAAAATCTGCAATAATCAGTGCATTATTGGTTTTAATTTAGCAGTTTCTAAGGAAACAAATCCCAAGTATCCAAGTTTAGGATCAATTTAAATAAAAATAATCACCAATATAAATTAAAAATACCGTGTGGGAAAATTTATTTTCTTGCGAAAAATAAAAATATCTTGTTTGAAATGTAGTTTACAATGCGTTACCCGTTTTTATAAATCAACTTTCGTTGAACGAGATGTCAGTTGCGTGATCATAAGCAAATGCACATAAATATGCATTTATTTCATTACACGCTGTAGATATGCCATTTGTTCACAGTTTAACCGTTTTTGTTGATATTGTGGAAAATTTATTAGATACGCCGTAATTATTATTTATCTCGAATTCGTATCTATACAAACATATAAACCGCGTTCGTTTTTATTCCGTGTCGGGGATAAATTTTTCACAATTTATAAAAGCAGGAAATACCTTTCGGATATCACTTTTTGTCCAAATCAGTTTATAAATGTTAGAAGATTATCGTAAAACGATATTTCTAAGTGATATACGGGGAAAAGACAAGAGCAATGGAAGACAAGAGAATCGATTCGAGATACTCTACCCTCATTAAGAGTACCTATGATATGTCAACCTTTTACGTAAAAATAGACGACGATCTTAACACAGACAAAATACGACAGGGGGATACCATACCTCCCAAGCTATTAACACTAGAACTGGGGAATGTTTTTAAGAAGCTTGAATGGAAAAACAAGTGCCTAAACATCGATGGAGAATATCTAAATCACCTGAGATTTGCAGATGCTATAGTCTTGATGAATACAAACATTTAAGAACTAAACAACATGCTAAATATGCTTAACGAGCAATCCAAGAAAATAGGTCTAAAAATTAACCTAAACAAGACCAAAATAATGAACAAAAATGAATGACACATCACCATAGACAACGTTACCAGAAAGAATGTAGGATATCACATATACTTAGGATATATAATCAAGCTGTGCAAAGAAAAGTAAACTTCGGAATTCAAACGCAGGATCCATTTGGCATAGGTGGTATTTGGAATTGTGATAAATAGACAAATTCTCAACAACAAAAGATACGCGGATGACACTGTAATACTCGCGCAGTCCATCGATGACCTACAGAGACTTATTAATCGGGTAACTGAAGCTTGCGAAGTATTTGGTTTGAAAATAAACATGGCAAAAACCAAATACATGCTAATAATCAAAGGAATTCATTATAAAGTTGCAAGTGTCTACGTCAACTGAACAAAATTAGACAGAGTCTCAAGTGCGTGCTACCTTGGTTGCAGGATAAACGAGGACTGGGATCCATCAGTTGAAATCAAAATACGTATTGAGTGTGCCCGGGCAATAATTATTCGCATGAAAAAACTTTTTACCAGTCGCGATCTATCGATTGCACTGCGAATGAGGATGATTAAAGCATGTGTCTTTCCAGTTATTTTGTATGGAGTCGAGAGCTGGAAACTAACAGAAGCCACGCTCAAACTTCTACAAGCTTTCAAGATGGGGTTGTACAGGAGAATGCTAAGAGTAAGTTGGATGGAAAATATGACAAACGAGGAGGTGCTTAAAAGAATGCATAAAGATACAGAAGTGGTCAATATTGTAAAACAACGAAAACTTAAATATTTCGGACATATCATGGGACACCCAGAAAAGTATGACATTTTACATCTTATAATACAGGGTAAGATTAATCGTAAGAGACGCTCAGGCAGACGAAGAACTTTCTGGCTCAAAAATCTCAGACAGTGGTTTGGTCTCACCACTATACAACTTTTCCGAACGGCTACCAACAAAATAATGATTACAAACATGATAGCCAAAATGATCGGCAACGATCGTTAAACGGTCATGGCACCTAAAAGAAAAAAAAAAGAATTCGGAAACGTACATTTTATTTTTAAAAAAATAAAAAGGTACCCATAAAACTAAAGATGAAATCCTACGATAGCTGTATTCTGCCGGTTCTCATCTACGGCTTGGAAACTATGGCAATAACCCGAAGAGTAGCTGAGCAACTAAGAGTCGCACAGAGAGCCATGGAGAGAATAAGGCTGGGAGTCACCCTAAGGGACAAAATACGAACATGAATATTTACGTGATAGAACCAAAGTGACGAATGTTGTGAAAAGGGTAGCAAGCCAGAGGTGACAATGGACATGTGGCGAGACAGGACCCAGATAGATGGACCCAGAGAACGGCACTCTGAAGACCAAGAGGAACAACAAGAAATGTGGGACGATCGAAAAATAGATGATGTAAGAATGGTGGCAGAGGGACAATGAATGCGATACGCAAGAGATCGCGGGGCATGGAAAAACCTGGAAGAGGTCTATACCCGACAATGGATGAACACGGGCTGACAAAAAAGAAGTAGACGAACCAATTCATTATCATTTTTACCCAAGTTTTAACTGGAAAAACACTTTTTGTCAGGGAGAGAAGCGAGGACATTAGAATAACAAAACACTACCAAACCACGAACAAATATACTTAAAAACTCTCCTGTTCATACTATGTGTAGCAACTATAACCTTATAAGTGACCAGCTTGATATATTCTATTGTAATGTGAGGCAAATTAAGAGCTATCATTATCAGCAGTAATAATATTGTGTTAGTCTTAAGCTTTCTACTAATGTTAGTCTGATTTTGTAAATTGTGTATTACTCTTAAGATTTTTCATTGATAGTACTATTGTGCAAATGTTTACTTTGTTCCTGTTCTGTAATTGGAAATCTTTTTTTCTGTAGAACAGTGTAAATAAATAAATAAATAAATAAACATGTAAAGTGGACAATATAACGAAGAAAAACAAGCAATTTGCTTGCATTAAAGAAAAAAGAAGAAGAAAAAGTAAAACTAAAACAAAAAAAAACACATCTGTACTGTACCGCAACATGACAGATTTCATTATTTTTTAGAAATAAGACTAATTTGAAGATGACTCCAAATGTGTGATTTTTGTTTGCAGTTTAGGTGGTGTTGCACTCTTCACAAACATTTTGCCACGTCTTGTTTGTTCTCTATAGAGTACTCTGCCAGCGGTCTCTCTACTGGCAAATTATGCCCGAGCTCAGCCGTAGAGGGTAGAAGAAAAAAAATATAAAAGTGAGCCGCGCCACCGACTTAGACGGCTCAAGCCGGAAACCCCTAGGTCTTATAGGCACTAGCAGAGCCACACGATAAACAACTAAGATTATGGTAAACTAAATAAATAAAATCATAGCTAAAATATATTGGATACTTTACTCCTACAATAAATCAAAATACACAGTTAAATAATAAAATTATAACAAATATAATCAAAATTAACAGCTAACAATAAATCAAAGTACACAGTTCAATAATAAACTTATAAAAAATATAGTCAAAATTAACAGCTAACAATAAATCAAAGTACTCAGTTCAATAATAACATTATAACAAATATAGTCAAAATTAACAGCTTACAATAAATCAAAGTACTCAGTTTTGGCATATTATCTAATGCAATAAATAGTTTTTAATAATGTATTATATTAATAAATTAAAACAAAACTTAATTGTGGTGTCAAAAATAAGTCACGTCGTTAAATATTTAAAAATAAATCACTTGTAACCTTTGGGTATACGAATGCACTACTCCTTTGGCCGGTTTGGTTATGGAATGGCACCTGCTAATTAACAATGGCTTCCATCAAATAAATCCCGCATGCGGTTATTTTAACTCGACACCAAAATCCAAAATATCAACAACGAAGGAAAGATAGAATGGTCAAGTTAAAAATTAAATAGTTTTTCTTCAAAATCCAATTAAGATGGCCCAAATACAGCCAGATATGAAAGAAAAACCATAGAAGTTTTGCACACTTGTTAATATCACACCGCCCCAAAAATTCTCACCACACCACTCCCAAGGCTCTCACCACACGACTCTGACTACTTCCCAAGCCGGATATCAAGAAATGACACGGAATTGACGTCAAACAAGAATATTCGCAAGTCTATGTTCCACACTAAGAATCGCGTTCGTCAGTGTTGATAGCTAGCCTCATCTACACAGAAATGTAAACCAAACAATAATATAATCGATAATACACAATAATCGAGGCTATGCAACACTATTTACAACGAATGATATATTTAAGTTACAACAAAATACGGTACGCGACACTATTTACGAGTACTTGAGGAATAAAAAATTATCAGAGATATAATTATAATGGAACTGTAGAAGGGAAAAAAAGGCACGTTACAATTTTCATTGCCTCTAATATTTTTAAACAAAAACCATTATTTAAAAATAATAAAATAAAATAGCGTTTTATTTTACCATTTTCAAAAAAATTAATATACTCCTGATTTTCTGCTCAACCCTTTCGTTAAAAGTGCTTTGAAAACAGATACCTTGTGAATAGAAGACAAACGAACTGGATACCTCAAAACGGAATTCAAAAATGTTCGACTGTTAGAGTCTCTCTTGCGGTTACTTTCTGTTTATAGTAACAGGGTGTTAATTAAATGCCTAATGAAATTCTACGATCGTTGAACATTAAGATTCCATTCCTTAATGCCCTAATAAAGCCGTCATCGAAGCGGACTTTGAACTTTCTGTTGCTCAAAGCTCGCCACTATACCTCCCAAGAAAATATCCCAGCAGAATTCATGAGCAGGGGCGGTCCGCTCAGTAGTAATTACAACCGTATTTGACCAAAAATCATTTCAAACAACTAAATTGCTTTATGATAGACCTCCATTGTCGGAGAATTCAAATTGGTTTCTTGTATTTCTTACAATTACTGCTAGAGTCAAGACTACAAGTGTGACAGTAAAAAAAACACCTATTCTAGAAGTTAATTCCATACGCTAAAATCTAGAGTGTAGGTGATTTATTTACTGAACGTTGTAAAGGTGCTTACAGCTGAAACATCTTGTTCTTAGTGACTCAATTGTAAAAAATACTATAAAAAATAATTACTTTATCTGTAAAAAGGGTGCATAATATATAATATGGAGGATAGTTTTTCTATCTGTAGAAAAAGGCTACTTGCTTAAAACTTGGAGATGAACAATGTTAAAACAATTCGTTTGAAAGTCTGGAGTATAGATGAAACTCCTTGAAGAAAAGTTTGGGTTTACTGCACGTTGTAAAGGTGCTTAATACAGCTTTAGCTTCTTGTTGTCCTAATGACTCAACTGGTAAAAATACTATAAAGAATATTACTTTTAACTCTAGAAAAATGGTGCAAAACATCTTATTGTATATATTAATATATATAAAGAAAACAATATAGAGGATAGTAGATCTGTAGAAAAGTGATACATCTGTCCCTACTTGCTTGAATGTTATAAATGAAAAATGCTACGTATGTTAGAACAATTATTCAAATGTTTAAGAATTTAACAGAAATTAGTTTTTACTATACCTTTTTAAGTTTAATTTGGCGTTAATTAGAATCATAATGACAGTAGTTAAAATCAAATTGGCAACATAAATTTACACTACGTGCTAATTTTAAGTTGGCATTAAATAAAATACCTACAATTAGCAAAAACAATGATGTATTGGGTGAAGTGAATAACCCGTAGTTAAAGCTTATACCTTAAGGATTTGGAGTTGTAATGCTGTGGTAAGTGATTAAAAATAGTAGCAACTGCTAACAGTAGAAGTAACTTGGTTCTTTCGAAAGGTGTTGCTATAACTAGAAATTTAGTGTGAATAAAACGTAGATACTTCCTATAGGACGAAGTAAGAACTTTAAAAATTTGGATTATGCTAACGTGTTCCTCATCATGGCTATGTTCATGGATTCTTGGGCACGAAAAACGTATGGTGGGAGGAGGCGTATACAAAAATGTAAAGAACTGTTACGTTTTAAAAGTGATAGTGTTAATTTTTTGACAAGGGAGTTTTTACACGAAAATGAAGAAACTCAAGGTAGAGCTCTTACGCAGCGAAACCGTATGGATGTAGTCATAAAAAACAGCTCCACCGATTTTGCTGAACACACACATACACACACACACACACACACACACACACACACACACACACACACACACACACACACACACACACACATACACACATACACACACACACACACACACACACACACACACACACACACACACACACACACACACACACACACACACACACACACACACACACACACACACACACACACACACACACACACTTGAAATGTGGAGATATGTCAAAATTCCCCCACTGGTTAAGTTAACTAATAATGTGTGATTTTTTAATTTTAAGTATAAATTTATTTTATTAAAATTTGTTTTTTTAGATATTTTGATTATAACTTTTTTTTATGTAGAGGAACGTATTATTTATAAACACATAATCATTATCCTTACGCATTGGGCTGATATCCCAAAAAGCCGGGTATCCGAAGCCTGGTATTTAAATTTCTGGTTAAGTCCCCGTTTATTTTCCTTCGCTCAGTATGTAGTTGATTTTCGAATGACATTTCATCTCTTAATTTTTTCGAATTAATAGTATATCTAGGTACGAAAAGAAGTTGGCTGGATCCTAAAAATGTGACAGACCACGAACAATATACGTCGTCAGAAAACACGTGTACAATTAAACCCGAAGCCGCTGAGAGGGAGAATCAATTTACTCCATTTAGTTAAGTTTTCTAGCTATTTTACAAAAACAATTTAATGTTGGTAATACATTTACAGACCCATTCCTGTGAATTGGGAGCACTATTAGCTAAAAAGCTAAATCCAGGGCAACACATAATGGCACAGCACTAAAGTCGACATTCCTCTGGAGTTTGATCAAGTTTTGATAAAGGCCTTCGTCATTGTGTGCGGTAATCAGTTCTTCCTTTTCGATATGTAGAGAATTTCTGGATTTAATTCAGGGCAGCATTGATCTGATGAGCTCTAATTATTCCGATAAAGGTTCGGGATTACCGGTTTACCAAGAGGAATATAATGGAATGCGCTACAAAGAGATATTCAAAATATATTAATGCTTCCAATCACTCAT
This sequence comes from Agelastica alni, assembly GCA_950111635.1. Lineage (NCBI taxonomy): Eukaryota > Metazoa > Arthropoda > Insecta > Coleoptera > Chrysomelidae > Agelastica > Agelastica alni. The sequence goes on from OX467718.1 coordinate 12,311,287, forward strand.
TAAATATTTTGTCACCTATTACGTATATAAACAACTACAAACCAAACTGTGGAAATACGTTAATTATTTGATATTAAAAAGACGAATTAAGTCAAATTTTACCAGTCAAAATCAGAAACAAACTATCCATAGTATACTTGTACTAACCTACATTTGCTATTTAAAAAGTATGCCAAAAACACCTGGTGAACTAAAAAGGTCTACTCTACTGTCTATAATTTCTAATTCTGCATCATTTAACAAATAATATCTTCTTCGTAATATCCGAAAGTTTAATCAAAATTGGATTCAGAATGAAAATGTTCTTATTACTGAGGAAGCATCACGACGTCGACATCCGGATTTAATAAATGATTAAAGTGCCTGCCCCAGAAATTTGTAATTTAAGTAAAAATAACTAAATCACGGCAAAAAAAATTTCCAAGATCAAAGAATACTATGAAGATTACCTGTAAAAGTCTGGATACGTACAGAAAACTGGCTAGATACATTAGAGAAAGCAATATAATTCATTACACTCACCAACCTAAAGAGGAGAGATCCTACCGTGTCGTACTTAAATATCTTCAATACACCCACATTTCAGAGTTTTGATGGTCCAAGTTTCAGCCGCGTATGTGGCGATAGGAAAGACAAGTGATCGTACCAGGCGTAGTTTGGTGTTCTTAGTTATGTCATTATCTTTCCAGATTTTGGTAACCTTGGCCGTTGCCGATCTGGCCATTATAAGGCGTCTGCGTATTTATTCTTCGCACCCCCGCTGCTTGTGACAACAGAGCCCAAGTAGTTGAAACGACTCACCACTTTATATTCTGCTACGTTTCGTTTCTCCGGTTGGTTATTTCTGCATCCGTCGATGATCATCACTTAAGTTTTCTGTGCATTAATTTGGAGCCCATATTTTCTACTAATAGTGTCTAGTATATTCATAACGTGTTCGAGTTCTCCTGTTGAGGATGCTAGTATTAAGGTATCGTCCGCAAAGCGGAGGTTTTCGACTTGCCATTGATCGAATACAGTGCGCATAATGTGTTCGCTGTATATACAGAGTGGACCAAAAATCTGGAAACGGACAACTATCTCGTAAATTGCTAGTCCGAATTGTACAAAATTTGGGATAAGCCTATTTTGAGATTCCAGATTTGACATTGGCAATGTTGGTTTTTTAAATACATCAACCTATATATTCAGTCCTCATTGGAATCTCCTCTTTAATACGAGTTTACTCATGATTTTATGTAGTCTAAGAGGTCTTAAATAAATAAAACAGAAGTGTGGCAATTAGGCATTGCCACACTAACCTAACCAAGCAGTACTAAAAGCTCTGAAGTCATACACTTGTAAGTCTAAGTTGACTTGGGACTGTAAACAGTCCCTGAGACAACTGGCAGCAAACAATCAGGTTACTCTGATGTGGGTTCCAGGTCACAAGGGAGTTAAAGGCAACAAAAAAGCAGATTGCCTTGCCAAAGAAGGGGCAAATACAAAATTTTCCGGCCCAGAACCCTTCTGCCCTTCTCCAAAGCCCACTTGAAAGAAGAGGTTCGACGCTGGGAAACAAATAAAATGAAATCTCACTGGCATAAAGTTCCAGGACAAAGGCAAGCGAAAAGGCTAGTAAGTCTTTCGCCAAGGAAAGCTAAACAGCTACTCGAGTTGGACAAGAAAGACTTGAAACTGGTGACGGGACTCCTCACTGGACACTGCCCTCTAAGGTACCACCTGAAAAAGATGGGCAAAACAGAAAGTAATAGTTGCCTCTACTGCGAGAACTTCGCTGAAACTGCAGAACATTTGCTTTGCGAACGCCCAGCGCTTTTCTGTAAGAGGCTCAAGTTTCTGGAAGGGACCTTTCTAAAGCCCTTCGATATCAGAAACTTAGCCCCCAGAAAACTGATAAACTTTACTCGAAGTCTCGGAATCCCGGGCCTTGAATAGATTAAGGGTTATGCACAAAAGATCTGATAGGTCGAAGTGCTTGAGAGGCAGCATGGCCTTCACGACCCACCCTACAATCTACAATCTACAATGCCTAATTGTATTAATAATTTTTTAATACAAACAATTTTTAACTACATTAAAACGTAACTCAGATGCTGAAAAACGGAAAATGGCTGACAGATTTGGCATTTTTAAAAGACATTACCATTATCATCACATAGCCAACTGCGTCCACTGCTGGACATAGGCCTGCATTTTAACACCATTAACTTGGAGCTTCAAGGTAAAGAAAAAACTATCATTAAGATGATAAGCGCAATAAACGCGTTCAAAAGTAATTTGCAACTTATGATAGATCAAATGGAAAGAAAGGATCTAAATCATTTTCCGTCTTTAAAAGCAAGGATTCCTTAGTCAAATTATCATATGTATGAGGCAGAATTATCAAATATTTTGGGTCAATTCGAAACACGTTTTTATGATTTCAGTAAATTGGCAAATATCACATCATTTATGAGTTATCCTTTTTCGTGTAAAAACATCGAGGAATTAGCTACTAAAATGAAATAATTTTCTTTTTTTAATGTTTATTTTTGTAATACATCTGAAAACACTTAATATTTCCGAAACATTTGAAGATAGGTATGGGACATTGTACATGAACTATGTCTGGAATTTTCCGAAGAATCCAAAAAATAAATAATATATGGGGGGTTGTATTTAAAATAAGAAAGTTGGTATCGGCCACTGTCACATGACACACCCTATATAATTATTTATTTTTGAAAAAAATGCGCATCTAAAAATATAAATAGACGTGTCCAAGCGTTTTTCCCAACACGCTCTCATTTATTCGTTATCGAATTTATTTCATTTGGCTGTTCCACACTGTATGCACTAAAGTGCGCATGACGTTATGCAATTTGTACAATATTATGCATAATTTCTTATTTAAAATAATCAAAAATTGTTCATTTTGTTCACTGTTGCAATTTCTTGCAAATATTTACACACACGCCAAGTGCATTACATTTTTTCCAATAAGTGTGTTAGAAATATTAGCGGGAAATTTGGATTGTTTATAAACTTATGTTAATAATGTTAACCGAAGGACAACAAACAAAATTAATGTTTAAGACTTGACAAAGAAATTCTTGTGCACATTTATGTGTCAAATTTTGTACAAGAACGTTTTACGTTCTTAAAGCAAAATTCTGATTTAAATTTATGCATTAAAGTATTTTTTTAATATTGTTTTTAGCTATTTTTTTATTTAAATAATTGTTCGTATGTAAAGTATTCTTATCGATTAAGCTTAAGAAAATTCGATTTTTAACTTATAAATTGTTTTTACAAACAGTTCTTTAAAGATATATTACGTTATTTTCTCTTTAAACAAAAAACCTTTATTCACGATTTCGCTACTGCTACTTGAAACATGAAGTGATTTATTCAATGTTTTTCTTTACTAATCACGATTTGAAGGCGCGGTTGAATAATACAAACTGGCGTTGCGACATATTTCTTTTCGAATATTTTTAATTTTACGAATATTCGATTGTCGCTGATTTATCGGTTATTCTTGATTTATTGAATGGTTAAATACTTATAACTTACGGGATGGTCTGACTAAACGATCTTTAAATACAAGCTAAAAACACAATCTTTTATTAATGAAGCTTGAATACCTACTTACTGATTTTTTGTTGCAGGCGATGGTTAATGTTATGCATGATTCCCTGAAAATCAAAGGGATGAAAATAAATGTGAGCAAAACGAAAGTAATGGTTTTTGAAAGAGAAGAAAGCATGACAAACTGTGGGGTTTCGATTGAGGGAGAAAGAGTGGAACAAGTTAATGAATTTGTGTACTTGGGTTCAAAATTTACTAGAGATGGAAAGTATGACAGTGACATTAAGCGAAGGGTGTTGGCAGGAAAACAAATGAATGGAGCACTGCATAGCTTTATGAAAAGCCAGAAAGTGTCAAAAAAGGCACGCCTGGCGGTGCATAGAAGTGTGTTGGTTCCTACACTTATGTATGGTAGTGAATGTTGGGTTTGGCAAAAGAAGCATGAAAATAGGATTAATGCTGCGGAGATGAGTAGTCTGAGAAGTATAGCCGGAGTGACTCGATTGGATAAAGTTAAGAATAGTGAGATAAGAAAACGCTGTGGTGTAAAAGAAGATGTGGTCACAAAGATAGATAAAGGAGTGCTTAGATGGTTTGGACACGTAGAAAGGATGGATGAAGGAAGATTGACGAAACAAATTTATAAGGCGAGTGTGAATGGGCAAATCGGTAGAGGTCGACCTCGGAGAACATATCTCGATCAGATCAACATTGTTTTGAAGAAAGGCCAGGTCAAGAGTACCAACAACCGAAGAGCATGTATGAGAGCACTGATGAAAGTAGAGGAAGCAAAAGATGTGTGTACGAACCGTAGCAAGTGGAAGGAAGTGGTCTCTGCCTACGTGACTTTATATATGTATGTTTTATTTTTAAGAATATAGTTAAAATTTTAATTTATTTTTATGATGTGATTATTTTAATGGGTTTATTTTTAGATATTTAACTGCTTTTATATTTATTATTTATTTACAGGGTAAAAATAAAATTTATAATCGTAAAATACCTTGTACAAATAATTAGGGGTTTTTTAGGAAACTTTATCTTAATTTTTCTTTATTATTATTATAAAAAATAATAATTTGTTAGTAACGATATTCAATTGCTATAAACAATGCTTGATTATTACTAACAATAATTTTTCAAAGTTATAGCGCCTTCAATGCTATTCTCTCAATACTGAAACAAGTTTAAAATTCTCCAATGCCTATTTTTGTTTTCTAAAACTATCTCTTTTTGAAGTAATAACTTCATATGGCACGCTGTGAACTTTTTTTGTAATGGGTAAAAAATGTTAAACTCGCGTCAGGATACGTGGCCTGATCGAAAATTCGTAAGACGGATGTATTGCACTGGAGCAATATAAAATGCGACTTTTCTTGACTGGTAACTTGGCAACCTTATTCAACAAACTGACAAATTCAAGTACATTTTTTATGTCATTTTGACAAATTAATTTAGTAGCTAAATTCAAAATTTAAGTGCTTTTCATTAGTTTATTGATTAAGTTCTGCTTTTGCTGCATTAAAATGGTCCAAGGAGAGGTGTCGTTTTTAGCAGATGTTATGGACACCATAGCGTGTCTTAATGACTCAGATGGTTCTCCCCCCGACAAAATTTTAGATCAAATAATTTATCAGTGCAAGAAGCCGTTAAAAAATGCATCAATTTGTGTTAAAAAAGCATTAAAAACTGGACTGAAAGCTGGTTTGATCAAAGAGAACGGGGGAAGGTTTAAATTAGGTTTTGGTTTGCCAATAACGGAGGCTCGAAGACGAAGAAAAAATAGAAGCAGAAGCCGTAGACGACGTAGCCAAAAGCGACAAAACCGAAAACGAGGTAGCCCAAAACGAAAAAGTCGAGGTAGGAAGAAAAGCGCCATATTGAAAAAAGATCAAGCAAAAAGCGGAAGAAAGAAATCGAAAACATTCAAATCTGGTACTGATGTTTAATATATGATTTATAATAAAGCGTTAATAAAAATAATGCATTATTCATAAACTATGGAAATCTGGAGACAATATTTTTCAGATTAAAAATAATATTTTCACGCGCGTTAATACTTAAGTTTTCACTTCTGCCGGCACTCCCAGAGTGCAACCCGTAAATTTTTTTATGAAATATTGTCATCATATTTTTTATACAAATATTCCTAACATGCAATAATCATATTATTCAAAATATCCTTAATTTCTATATTAAAAATAGTATAATTTATAAATTGCAAAATTCAGGTAGTTTACCATTTTTTTCAGTTTTTTGATTATCCATAAAAAATAGCTTAACCGATTTTTCTGAAAATCTAATCAGTTCCAAGTTGCGTAATTATGCGTCGAATGCAATTGGATATAGAGAAACAGTTTCAGAGATATTGTGTCGCCCTGACGAACTCCTCTTTTGATTTAAAATTTATTCGTGTCTGCATGTCACCTTATACATGCAGTTGTCCACTTGTATACGTTTTTTAATAGGGAAGTTTATCGATAAACAATACGACAGTCCGCCAGCGCTAGCAACATTTTGTGGTGATTTACGGAGTCGAAAGCCTTTTTGAAATCTATGAATATCAGCACAAGTGGCTTGTTATAGTCGATGCATTTTTCTATTAGAGTTTGAAGTTAGTCGTTTGTTCCATACCCTGTTCTAAATCCCGTCTGTTTACGTGGCTGGTATAAATCTAATTTAGATATTAGACGCTTACCTATAATCTTCATAAAGAGCTTGTAGACATGTGACAATAAGATTATCGGTCTATAGTTTTTTAATTTTGCGATGTCTCCCTTTTTGTGCATTATGATTATTATAGCATTATCCCACTGGGAAAGTATTGTTCCCTTCAGAAGACATGCATTGAAAAGCTTGCATATATGTTTCCTCCTGCCTTAATAGACTTGTGTTTCTTTTCTTTGTATAGCTCTGTATAAAAGTCCTCAACCAACTTTAAAATTTCTTCCTTATTCGAGGTAGTACGGCAAGCCCCATTCTCCAACTTACAGATGTTCTTGGTACCAGTGGAGAAGTTTCTTCGAAGGACCTTCAAACTTTTGTTGTTTTCAATGACCTTTTCTATTTCTTTAGATTTAAACTTTCATATATCTCTCCTGACGCCCTTTGAGACGTCTCTATTTAGGATTCGTAGTTGGTCTGCATTCGTGGTATGCTTGAAATTTAGTTACCTTCTGTGTTTCATAAGACTCTTTGTGTTTTCACTAACCTTATCCTTTGGCTTCTTATTTTCTGAGCACCACCGTTTTTGTGCGTCTTTTAAAATGTTGTCGATATTTACGTCCTCATTTCTTGCAAACCCAGAGTGCAAGGTCCCTCTCTCGTTTTATATTGATAGTGACCTTTGCTCTTACCATTCTATGGTCATCAGGAGATATTTTTGTCACAAATTTGTTTACTAAAGACTAAACATAAAGAGGACATGACTATAGCTCAACAATGAACATTACAAGATGAACAGAAATTATATAATTGTAACTAAACTACATCTTTTAAAAAACATGTACATTTAAAAAAAAAATTAAAAACAGGGAAACATTAAAATTAAAATAAAATTGAGGGATGACTATTGAATTTGTGACAAAAATTTCTCCTGATGATGGCTTGACGCCGAAAACGTTTGGAAATTGGCTTGTAATAATTAAAAATTTTTGGTGTACTATAAGCCTTTTTTTACACACACAATACACACGACCCCCCTTTTCTGTTATACTATATATATTTGACAACTGACTTATGACCTATTCGGTATACCCGTCCAGTTCTTTTTAAATCTCATAGAAAGGATGGCCGACTTAGTAGGGTTTGTCCATAAGAATGTTTCAACGGATTTAATTTTTATTTAAATTGAATAATAAATAACAGGTTTACAAAGAGATAGAAAATTCTTATTTAATTAATCGTTTTTTTTAAGCAATTAATCACAAATTAAAAAATAAGGTAATGTTTTATTCGATCGCAACGTTTAGGTTAAATTAACCAGACACGTAAATAAATAAAATTTTTGAATAACAATCAATTAAAACACTGAATACATACAGGGTGGCCAACCGAAAACGAAACAGAGCCATTCGCAGGAACCTCGTCAACATTTTAGAACAGTCAGACCCGTCGATTTTTGATTAAAGGAGGACACTCTTTTCTGGTATTTTGAACTCTACTACTTTCAACCTTTTGCGAGGGTAAGAATTACCCCAAAATGGCATTTTAAATGGCATTAAAGGTCGAATAATATGTCTGACAATTCTCTTTACAATAGTATTTAAATTTTACATTTCCTTTCCAATACTACTTAAAAAAATTACATGTTAAAATTCCAATCATTTTAGTTGCTTACTTACTACTTAATTGATCAAATGTTTAAACTGATGACCATCCGCTTCCATATAATAATAAAGATTTTGTTTAAAACTATCACGCACATTCCGAAGAATTTCCGCAGTAATTCGACGACACTCGTCAACGATTCTTTGACGCAAATCTTCCAACGACGCTGGTTGTGTTTTATAGATTTTACTTTTCAGATGTCCCCATAAAAAGAAATCGAAATCAAATATATATCAGTCAACGCAGGGTCAATAGCGTCTTTCAGTAATTGCAAATACATTTCGCCAGTCAAATTGCCTGGTAGAAAAAAGGAATACACCAGTCGATCACCGCAAATGCCAGCCCATACATTTAATTTCTCTGGTTGCAGTATACGCACCTCGTGAAAAACTCTTGGGTTTGAATCGGACCAATATCGGCTATTGTGGCGATTTACCGTCCCGTGCATTGTGCGGTGAACTGTGACCTCTAGGGGTGAGCCACAATAGACCTACTAAGAGTCGCGGTGGAGGGGCGACCACGCCCCACTCACATGATACCTAACCTAACCTACCGTCCCGTGCAAGAAAAAACTGCAACATATATTTTAAAATTTAAAGACTATTCCATAGAGAATTGTAAGAGCTTTTAAAAGACATCTTATTCGACCCCCGAATGCTATTTAAAAATTTTGGGGTAATTCTTACCATCGTTTGGGGTTGAGTCAAAAATACCGGAAAAGAGAGTCCCCCTTTAATCAAAAATCGACGGGTCTGAGCGTTTTTCTAAAATTTTGACGAGGTTTCTGCAAATGGCTCTGTTTTGTTGGCCACCCTGTATAACTGCTAATGGTTGGTCTTTAATAAGTTTGCAAGAAAAACATGCTTGCAATAAATGGTAAACACAAAACGTACATGCATACATATAGTCACGCCTTTTTCCCGTAGGGGTAGGCAGCGATCACTTTTTTCCACTTGCAACGGTTCTTACACACATCTTTTGCTTCCTCCACTTTTATTAGTACTCTCATACATGCTCGTCGGTTGTTGGTACTCTTGACCTGGCCTTTCTTCAAAACAATATTGATCTGATCGAGATATATTCGCCGAGGTCGACCTCTACTGACTTCCGTCCATTTTCACTCGCCTTATAAATTTTTTTCGTCAATCTTCCTTCATCCATCTTTTTTACGTGTCCAAACCATCTAAGCATTCCTTAGTCTATCTTTGTAACTACATCTTCTACACCACAGCGTTCTCTTATCTCACTATTCTTTACTCCGGCTATACTTCTCAGACTACTCATCCCCACAGCATTAATCCTATTTTCATGCTTCTTCTGCCAAACCACTACCATACATAAGTGTAGGAACCAACACACCTCTATGCACAGCAAGACGTGCTTTTTGACACTTTCTGGCTGTTTATAAAGCTATGCAGTGCCACATTCATTTATTTTTCTGCCAGCACCTTTCGCTCTATATTACTATCATACTTTTTATCTCTCGTAAACTTTGAACCCAAGGACACAAATTCATTTACTTGTTCCACTCTTTCTCCCTCAATCGAAACTTTACAGTTTGTCATGCTTTCTTCTCTTTCAAAAACCATTATCTTCGTTTTGCTTACATTTATTTTCATATCTTTGATTTTCACAAAAAGAGTCTACTACTGGAACATTATTTTAGTAGAACATTATATAATTTTGCGATGTTAATTTAAGTTTTGATGACATTATAAACGCCATATTCGGGAAAATAAAATAATTACATAATTACTTGGTCGTAGCGGGTAGCGGGTAGATACTTATCTGTGAACCCGACAGATAACAGATCTACTTCAGGGATGCGCCCCTGCCAGACGCTAGCCTTGGTTTATCTCCCAATACCATACGGGGGAAACCATTGTTCTACCCTCAGCTCCTTACCAAACCTATACCATTTGCTCTAAATATTCCTTACCCCCTATCAACCCGCCTGGCCAGCGTGATAGGAAAAGGCTAAAAACCTCGTATAAATGATGTCACAAACTTTACCACGGCCCTCAGTCTCCGGCAGCATGAAGATCCCCGGTTACGGTAGCAATCGGACAAGACAGAATGCAGAGGGTGCGAAGAATCCCCGGAGTAGATCAGGCTACCACAGTAGACGAAAATTGCTAATAGCCACTTACAACACTAGAACACTTGGATCGGATCAGAAAATACTAGAACTAGAAAATGAACTTTCTCATATAAAGTGGGATATTCTAGGCCTGTGCGAGACAAGAAGAA